>SRMA01027071.1:17904-134768 GCA_007224835.1 Danionella cerebrum | reverse complement strand
TATATATATAAAATTAAACAATGAAAAAAAAAATCACAAACCCTATCCTAATCTTAACAATAATATAACATTTGGGAAAATAACATTTTATTGAATTTAACTGGATTCCTATAATTCAGAAATAAATTATACTATTATTATTACAGTAATGCAAAGCACACCCACTCATAACACCTCCTCATCCATGTATAACACTAAGAACCATTCTTGTGGAGATCAAATATTCACAACTTCTGTGTAAGACAAAGGCCAATAGAGTGGAACCCAAGAACTCAAAGCATCCTAGTTTCCTAGTTTATATATAAGTTAAATCCTCTTATTTTTGGCTCAAAGCAGCACCACCAAATCTCCTCAGCTTGTTGCTTTTCATCAGTAGTGTGTTTAAGCAGCTATTTGAGCAAAAAGGGCTTCAAATTAGAGGCTGTGTCCAAACTAGGGAGGTTGAAGGGTTCATAAATAGTTGGAGCAAGAGCAAACATTTTGTAATTTATTAAATATGCATGAGGCCCGTAGTCTCCACAGTAAACTGACCAAAACCCAATTAAGAGAGATGGGTCTATATGCAGATTACAAGAGTGAGGCGCAACTCAATGTAGTCTGATGCAGAAAGAAACCTGTGAGATACTCGCACCTGATTTTCAATATAGATGTTGCTTATGTAATCAGAATCTTAACCCTTACTCTAAAAAAAAAAAAAAATAATAATAATAATATTTCTAATCTTTTCTCTCAGCTATCCACACAGTTCTCCCCTTTCAGCAGCAAATGTTTTAGAGGCAGCGGTGTCGTACCGGTCCAACTGCTGGGTTCTGTACAGAGCCGTGCTGTAATCGTCCAGGATGGAGGCGTGCGTCTGGAGGATGATAATATTGTAACCCACCACGGCAGCGAGCATAATGATCATCTTAAGCTCATAGTTTATCCTCAGGAACACAGAGCAAGAGATCAGGCCCAGAATGCAGCTGTAGATGAAGTACTGTCAGGCAGAGACAACCAGACAAAGTGCAATCTGTTCATTTCTCAGCAACAGTCAATATCGATGAATGGATGATGGAGCTGCTAGTGCACATTATAAATGCTAAGAACATTTTTATTCAGAGCCTAGAGTGGAACTTTTGATTATTGTCCAATTGATTACTTGAAATGTGCTGCAATTCTGCACAAGCACCATGCAAAGCTCTCAGCCGCATAAGGATATTTTATTTAGTGGTAAAATATGATTTTAGAGGCCATACTTCATTATTCATGTATTTATTTTTCACATCTGAAAAATTCACATCTGACTATTTAAAATTCACATCTGACTATGGCTTGTTTAAAAGTGCATTAGCTTGTTTTTTTCAGCAGCAAGCTTCGTTTACCATTTTTTTCAGAAAAAAACGTTAGTGGTTGGGTGAAGCCATTTATTGTTAAAACAGCTGTGTTCATTATTTTAAATCATGAGGACAAAATAACTTTCTTAATGAAGGAAGTTTACACACCCTGGTGATTTTGGCCTGATAACATGCACAACGCCTGACACAAAGGGGGTTGAGTAGCTGGTAAAGGTAACCATCCTCACCAGAGACCTGTTTGCTTGTAAACCAATGTTTGTGCAGAAAAGGTGTCTGGCTCCTGATAGACCCTTGCCAATCTTAACCAGTGATGAAAATTTTGGAAGGCCAATCAGCAGTGTTCAAACTATCATTAAAAAGTGGAAAGTGACGGATTCTGAATATTTCTGCTACAACAGCCAGAAAAATTCGGAGGGATGCAAAAAAACAAAACAAAAAACAGACAAATAACTTCAACTACAATGAGAGAGTGGTTTCAAGGAGCACATTAAGGGGACACGTGAAGAAAAATGGGTTCCATGGTCGAGTTTATATGCCACAAAGTAGCTCAATACGCCAAACAGCTCAGAGACTTCTGGAACAAAGTTATTTGGAGAACAAAATGGAACTTTTTGACCACAACCATAAATGCTACATTTGGAGAGGAGTGAACATGAACAGAACACCATCCCCACTGTGAAACATGGAGGCAGATCGCTGATGTTTTGGAGATGCATGAGCTCCAAAGGTAAAGGAAACGTGGTCAAAATTGATAAAAGATGAACGCAGCATGTTCTCAAAGGATACTGGAGGAAAATGTGCATCATCAGCCCTGGAACTGGGACTTAACTGGACATTTTAACACGACAACGATCCAAAACACAAGGCCACATTCACTTTTCATTGGTTCCACCAGAACAAAGGGAAAGATTCTAGAGTGGATCTCAGTCTCCTGTCCTCAATATCATTGAACCACTCTGGGGAGAACTCAAAGGTGCAGTTCATGCAAAAAAGATGTGGAGGCTTTGCCAAGAAAAATGGGTTGCTTTACCAACAGAAAACATAAAGAACCTCATCGACAACTACCTCAAGAGATTTCAGGCTGTGGTACAAAATGTTGTGTAAACGTTTGACCCGGGTCATTTGGGAAGTTTCTGTTGTCATTATAATCTAAAAGAGTAAGGTATGACAGTAAATGGCTTCACCCAACCACAAACTAATATTTTCTGATTTAAAGATGGTCAAGAATGAAAACATTTTATAAACTTATGAGCACAACTGTATGTTGCTACTTACTGGTAAGTAGAACTTGTTTGTGGAGTTTGTGGTCAGACCATATGGAGCATCCATGCTGCTGTTGGAAATATTGAGAGGAGTTGCTAGTGCCATCCTGTCCTCCCTTAAGAAGAACTTCGAACCAGACAGACGGAGGGAAAAACAAAATTTAGTACCATAATTCTTAGCTAAACCCATCTGTTGCATTTTTTACCAAATCAGTGTCATTGGTATTTTGAACATATTTCTTTGTATAAAAGTGGAAATTAAAAAGTTGCTAACAGATGGAAAAGCGAGAAGATCATTTGCCGAACAGATGTTTCCATGGATTTAATTTTTGAAAATGTTGGCGGAATGTTCCCAAAACACATTTTACCTGCTGTCCATTAAAGGGGAAGCTGAAATAATATTCATGGAATCTAAGCTCAGCTGACTCTTCCGTCCACTTCCAGTCAGAAACCACCTTCCCATCAATAAAGGCCTAATGCCTTTGATTACTGCTACCTGCTTAGAGTTATATTCTGAAAAGCACACAGATGATTCTTAAGTGTAAAGAGAAAAAAGCATTTATGTTGGCTTTATTTCCGTTTTTACAGAGAGAAGCATTAGAATTAGAGTTGGGAAAAGGCAGGGAGCCAAAAACAGCCTCAGGGCTTAAGGGGTTAAAAGCTGAAGTTTTCTGTCACAGTCCTCTTACATTTATCAAGCGCACAAAGAAACAAACACTCTAGCACAAAAAAAACCCACATAAGATCAAAGCTCTAGAACAACGACGCCAATCAGAAAGCTGAAATCACACAGACAGATGAGACTAATTCTACTCAGAATCCATTAAAGCCTCCAAAAACTGGCTGAACACTGGTGACTGGTTTATCAACCAACAGCCTATATCAGGAGCTCTCAGCTTTCCACCCTAAGGCCCCCTTCATCTCTATGGCCCATTTCTCTCTTTTAGCTCTTTTGCTTGCCCATTGAAGGGGAGTGAGGAGTCGGTTTGCACAGAAATGTGCAAAAAATGTGAGAACATGCTGTAAACAAAGGTTGTTTTCAGAAATAAACATGATGATAGTTTGTTTGGTAGATTTAAAAAACGTCCCTTGCCGTCAAACTAGCATCAATTTCGATAGGTATAGCCAAATGTATGACCAACAAATTATGACAAACAGGTGCTAATGATCAACGTCACACATTAGTCAAAACCTAGTCATGAACTGAACCAGGAACATTTGTGTAGGAGGCTACAAACTGTATGAGTAATAGCTAAACTCTACTTTCAAGGTGAGGTTGAGAAAGATAAGTTTCTTCTTGTTGCAAGATTAGGCACAGCAACAAGAAACAAGGTAGTTCTACTGCATCAACAGGGTTTCTCACATAGAAAGTACCCCATTTTCACTCTATGTGAAAATAAAGAGACAATTTCACCTCTCACCTTGTGAAAATTTCAGACATTGCTGCAAAAAATGCATATTTCTAATAGAACATACATATTTAAGAATCAGAACTACACAAAAAAAATTTTCAGGCATGATATATAAAGTAATAATAATAAAAAAAAATAAAAATAAGTTTTCCTGCTTATGTCAATCACCCAAATACTTAAATTAAACATGAAACATGAACTTGAGGAAGGACATAAATACAAGGACAGGTATCAGGAGGATGAACAAATTACACAAAAACAGAGAGAGAGAATATAAAGGGAACTAAATCAAAGAAGTAATGAGGAGGGACAGGAGGCACAATAAACAAATGACCCCATGACGAGAAGGGTGGGGCCGAGACACTAGACACTAGATCTGTGTACTCACAAAACAAGAGAAATAAATATGAAACCTCACCAGCCATGGGCAAATCTTGGCAAATACAATCAAAATACAATGCGGGACCGGAACACAAGGTGAAAAAAAACATTGTATACTCTAAAGAAACAAGACACAAAGCATTAAAGTGAACTCAGGCTCCAGAAAAGGATTAGATCCCCATGCTCTACAAAAATATGAAAATAAGTTGAAGGTGGCACGGGAGGTGTCACAACCCTGGCACACATACTGCAACACCAAATGTGACAGCAGTCCTCAAGTTTTGGTGCTATGTTATTTTTTTATTCCAAGTTGTCATACTCTACATTTCTACATAATAATGTGCATGGTGGACTGCACAAGAAAACACATAAAAATATCATGAAAACAAATGGAATTCCACTCGGTTCAGTGTTGGGTCCCCTTCTGTTTATAGCGATACAGTTGTATTCTGAGCTTTAGTAACGATCAATACATTTTATTTTAATCTGCAATACATAATCCTATTATTATGATGATTTTCTGGCTATATACATATTAATATAGTGCATTAAAACAAAACTTCACGCTAGAGGACAGATCATGTCTCAGAGAGAAGTGATGCTCACCATGTTGAAAACAGCCATGACCAGGATAAGTGCAGTGGTTGCCATGGTGAGTGCGAGTCGTATCCAGGGCTTGTTGGTGATGACTTTAGAGGAGCCGGGAAGCCAGGGCATTGTGCAGGGAGCTGCTTTGCCCCATTGCTACGGCAACAAGAGAAAAGTGAAAATAAAACAAGCTTTAACCACCATCATTTGCATACTTGCCTCTATTCCAAAAGCTCAAGGTTATGATTATACCCAGAGAGTCAAAGGCACATTAATAAACATAACTTCGCAATGCATGAATATAAACCACAGAAAGGGGCATCTTTATTAAGTCCTTATGAAATCATATTCACTATCCATTCTGCTTTGATTAGTTACGTGAAAATAAAACGGACTGAAATGGGTCTCCTCTCAAACATGGCTCAAATCGATTTTATCCCCCATAGAGTGCAACCCCTCCTTGGGCCCAAATTCACCTCCATAAACTGGCTTAGACAGCTTGTTTATCCAGAATATTTATATATGGGCAGAGCTTTAAGTACCAGAAATACATTTGAAATGGCTCTGAATAGGTAATGAGCCTACAATATGTCCAAAACAATTTGTGAATACATGCAATTTATTAGGTTCACTTTCTGAAATGAGGAAAAATGTACTTTTTGTAGAAAATTTGTAACATTTGAATTCTTTAAAATGTGCATTTAGTTATAAAGAATAGATTACAAACGTAATCTTAGTGGCATTACTAATTACTAATATTAGTAATATTAGTGGCACCACATAACACTGGATTGTTCAGTTAACTTTATTATTACAAACAGACTTTTTCAATGGATTTAAATGATGAACTTATTCAAACTGATTAGGTCTAAGGTGGAACTATTAAAAGTGTGTTTGTTACATTGTTTATTCCAAAGCGACTTAATAATTAATAATTTCAATCTGCGCTAAACATTCTCGATAAAAGTAGTTAAAAAGTCGCTTTAAACTGTAATCACACTTTACTGAAAAATAAACAAACAAAATAATGATAAAAATAAGATTAATTACAAGCCCCTATACTCACTATCCTAAAACCCACAGAGACTCGAGATTACTGCAATCCAGCAAAACTATACAGCTGATGACAAACAACCCAGTTAAGCCATCATCACTCAAGCTGCTTAGCATTTGACACAGAAAACAAAAATAAAAATGTGTTTTTGGGTTAGTGTAAAGTTAATTAACAAACCGGAGACAAATCCAGTCAAGCTGGTGGCTCGATGGGACCCAAATCCTTCAAGTGCTTTGGAAGGTCATGCCTTCTATAAATATAACTTTACTCTCTCAGAGGACAGAAAAATAGGTTACATTGATTATAGCAGCAATTCCGTGGAGTATACAGTGTGATGCTCCGAAACATCACCCGCACCACTTTATTGCTTAAAGAAGGTATTTTAATGAGCGGCAAAAGAGTGAAATATTTCATGTTAGAACACCTAGAGGCTTTTCAATGTGAAATAAACATTTTTGCCGCATGCTTTTATGATAAATTAAGACAGAAAGAGTAGGAGAAATACAGGTGACATTTACTTAAGCCATTTATGTTCCACAGGTCCAATATAGCTTGTAATTTGATTAGACAACACTGCCTGAGAGCTGAAAAGACAGAAGGCTAAATCCAGGAAATCTTGTTTTTAAACAGTGCTTTTAGACTCTGTAGGGCATGTTCTCTAACAGGATAAGTGTCTCAAATGTGGACAACCTTGACTTATTAAATGAGATTTCAGAACACATTTATTTATTCGCTGAAAAAAAAAGATATACACATCCACATCTGAATAGACTATAAGAGAAAAGCCAATATGTTTTATTCACTCGTAGATAAAAAGCTTGGTTTCAGTCCATCAGCACTTACCAGAAAATGACCAGCAAAACAAATAGCAAGGATTAAGGCAAGTAGCAGGAAAGCCATTCCAAACGATACTCCAAGGATAGTGGTTCTGGAAGAGACAACATAATTGGTCATATCTCAAACCAGATATTCTCAAATCTTGCAAGCACACGCATGGCGTCCTTGTGAGCATTTTAAACCTATTAATGGATGGACAAATGTCCTGCAATATGTAATTTGTAAACAAACAAATTTGCAATAAAAAAAAACATCATCAATAAGGTAGATACCAACAATGGAAGGAATAGAACAAACTAGGGGTGTAACGGTTCACGGTATGTATTGAACCGTTTCGGTACGGCCTGTTCGGTTCGGGACACTTGCGTACCGTTTCGGTATTTTAATTAAATGATATAAATGTATTATCAGCGCGATATTAAGCGCAGCGCAACAATGTTCCTAGGCGAGTTTCCGCACGGACGCTATTGACTGACGAGCACGAGCGCGAGAATCATATCAAAAGCGAAAGAGAAGCCAGAGCTTGAAGACCCTCTCACCTCACTGCGGTCTCGTGTTTGAGAACACTTTGGCTTCTCTGTTAAAATACATAACGGGGATAGACGAGTGGATAAATTTAAAGTTGTATGCCGACATTGTTCCACGGAGATAGTTTCCGCACGGACGCTATTGAGTGACGAGCACGAGCGCGAGAAGGAAAATTACATGCCAAAAGCGAAAGGGAAGCCAGAGCTTGAAGACCCTCTCACCTCACTACGGTCTCGTGTTTGAGAACACTTTGGCTTCTCTGTTAAAATACATAACGGGGATAGACGAGTGGATAAATTTAAAGTTGTATGCCGACATTGTTCCACGGAGATCGGGCAGGCAACACATCTAACATTTTCTACTGCTGGAGATATTATAACCAGATCTATGCTCTCTTCAGAAAATGTGGATAGGTAATCTATCCTAACTAGTTGCAGTATTTCATTTTTTATTTAAAAAAAATGTGTTTTTCTTAATAAAGAGTGCAATTTATTTAAAATATCACCCAAATGTGTCACTTTTATTTATTTTATGCAAGAATTCTACTGTGTATTGGCAGCTTTTCAAAATAAAGATTATGTAAGTTCTTATTGTTTTGTACCGAACCGAATGAACCGAACCGAACTCTCCAAGACACTGTACCGAACCGAATACGATTTTAGCGTACCGTTACACCCCTAGAACAAACGTATAAATAATAAACATATAAGAAAATGAGTCAAAATGCTCCAGATGTATAATGTTAAGGGGTTCTACTATTTATTGGGACAATAACTGTTCATTTCTAACCATAGCCCCACTTCTAGTGTCTTTAAGCATACTGGAGGTGGTAGAACAACTGCCTGGATCCCTTAACCAAGTTAAATTATCTCACTCTAAACCAGGGGTGCTCATTACGGCGATCGCGACCGACTGGTCCATCGCGGAGGTGCTACCGGTCGATCGCGGAGTTGCTACCGGTCGATTGCGGCGTGAAATTGAAACAATATCAGCCGATCATCCATCCCGTCACAGTTCAGTAAAGTTAGCTGCAGATTCACGGATTCGGGTTTCTCTGCTCAATAGCTCGAGACCAGAATGTTCTTAGTAAACAAATAATACCTATTTTTAATCTGTGTTATGTAGCGGACAAACTACAAAACGTTTTTTATCAAAACAAGTTTCCCTCGGCATTTGCAGAAACACATTACCGTCTATGAACAACCCGCTGACATGGAATCGCTTAGGGACCGTCTGCAAATTACCAGATCCAAAATATGTTTTACCCAGAATATGCTTCATAACTTCATTCTAAATTGTTCTATTACAACCAAAATCAAGCAACACACCACTCCTCACCTGTATATTGTACTGCACGACTCAGTTTCAATAAAAAATGTAAAAATTTATTAGAGCATCGATTTTATTCTTGATTATTTGGATCAAAGCTCAGTTGCTCCCATAAAAATCACTCTATTATCACCAAATTCAGGTCACACACAACTGTTCTAATGATTCAATTCAGTGCAAGTCTTCAAATTAAACTCAGGTTATTACAAAACATGTAAATAGTTAATTCCTATGTGTGTTTTGTCAATTCTCAATAAAGTTGAAAATAATTGTTTGTTGATTGATGTTTTACATTTTTGTAGCGGGTAGATCACTTTGACTTGGTCATTTTAAAAGTAGATCGCAAGCTAAAAAAGTGTTTGCTCTAAACACTTCTACTAGAATGAGAATATTGGACTATGTTATACCATTATTTTTGTGTTTTGAGCTCAGCCGCTGGGTTATTTTTGCATCGACCCAGATCTCACCATTTTGGGAAGTGTAGACTATTTTTACTGGCTTTTTTCTTCTTAACAACAAGTAAGGGGAGTCGATTATATGCAGCAGCAAGTGGAAAGGTGAGTAAAACTATTTATTTTACTTTTAAAACAAACAAACAAAAGTTGTGGATTCAACTTATATAAAATGTTAGTAATTACTTGAGATCTTTCACACAATACCAATGGAGTTTTATACTGAATTTAATCAACCATGTACATATTGCATTCTATTTACCTTTTTTTTGAGAATTATTGTGTATACAATAGAAAAAAAATGCAGGTTTTAGGATTGTCTACCTTTTCACTCTTTCGTCAGCACTTCAGAGGTTCAGAAGATCCAGAACTTTTACAATGAGGGCTTTAAATAAACCCAAGAAGCTTTTTGAGAGTATGATGAATATTAATATTCTTTTCAAGCCAGTGCACTCCCATCTCACCATAAATGTGATGAAAATCAATATCAGCCAGTGAGAAGCCAGCTTAAGAAAAGTGCCATGCTCTTGGCTCATGAGCGTGTTCTCGGTCAACATGAGCAGTAAATTAGTCTGATGCTTCGAATAGATTTTTCTGTCTGTCTTCATACAAAGGAGCACATCATTTCCAAACCAAATTGGCCTCTGATTTTAAAAAAAATCTATAACTGTCTCCTCAGGGCTGTCTTTTTCAGACAGCCATTGACATTCCCATCATGCCGTTTTTTTATGGCTAGACTAATTTTCTCTCAATTGTATGGACAGTATAATATTATTATGTGTCAGTTGGTCTTAGTGCTGCAGTTTCATGAAAGTGCCATAAAAGACAAAGGCAGACTTAAAAGCCTCAGTGGAGAGGGTACTTACTTTGGCAAGACCAAAACTTGCACCACGAAGATGCAGAAGAAAATGAGGCAAGCGCAGGTGACATAGTACTTGAAAGCAGGTAGAGTTGTGGCTCTGTACTGTTAAAAAACAGAGAACATTAATATAAAAAAATCCTATTCACAGATACATCTCATGTTACTTTACCTCTTTTTCAAGTAACTTGTTGTGAAAGAACAGAGAAATCCTCTGAATGTCCTCTGACTTCAGCCACTGTCTGGTGGAAGAAAAGAATACAACAGAACATGAACAAAATGTAAAAGTCATGGCATTTGTCATGGCAGAAAACTTGTTGCACAAAACAAGTTGTAATCGTGATGAACACAACTGATGTTTTCTGATGAATTTCATTAAGCATAATCAACATTTCAATAATATATATATTGGGAGGGGGAGAGGGAGGGAGAGAGAGAGAGAGAGAGAAAGAGAGAGAGACCACTCTTAAAAAGCCCAAAGCACAAGAGATCCAATGTTTTGTAACTTCCTGTTTGTGATGTAACTTCCTGTTCGTGTTCTATTCCATGTTCTATCTCCATAAACCAGACAACAAGATTTAATATATATATAAAATATATTAATATAAAAATAAATAAATAAATAAATATAAAAATAAATATATATATATATATATATATATATATATATATATATGAAAAAAACATATATGCTATATATATTCAGAGATCTCATTCTTGATTTGTTCTTCCTGGTTTCCATGGCTTTTGAATAATTAGCTCCTCGCACCTGTTCCCATTCAGTTCATTATCCCCCTAGTAATAAAGTCCAGAATTCCAATCAATTCTTGGTCTGAAGCGGTTTGTTATGAGGCTTTACTCCAGTGGTCTCTTGTGTGTTCCTTTGTTGATTTATTATTAAGAGACAATTTTATTCCCAACTCATTTGTTGTGTGGTTTATTATAGCACTTGTTTTTAAACCCTTGTTATAGTGATTTATTTCGTTGAAGTTGTGTTTTTAATAAAAACAAACTCTACAGTATGAGCTTTCTGTAGATATTGTAACAGTAACACATTAATGTAAGAAATTCAATTCAGTTTCTTCAGGGTTACATGTTTGTGTTTAAATGTAGCCTCTACTATAAACATTAATGTGAGTGACTGAGTTAAGACATTGTGTCTGTTCTAAAGCTACTTAATAATAGATCTCATGGTGGTCAAATGATATTACAAAGTGCACATATCCTAAATGACTCAGCAGTTAAATTACATGCATGTCTTGGACAGTGATAGAAACAAATGAAAAAGCATAATAAAAATCTACAGGAAGGTATTACTATGCAGAATATAATGAATAAACAAAAGAGAAATCTAAATCAGATCACTGTTTGCTTTAAAAACAGCAGCAATTCTTCTAGACACACTTATACGCACTTTTTGAAGCAACTCGGCTGTTAGGATGTTCCAAACAAACAACAGATTATATTGAGATCGGGCCTCTGTGGGGGCCACGCCATCACTTCAAGTACTTCTTGTTCTTTACACAAGAAGGTTCTTATTTAACTGGGCCGTATGTTTGAGGTCACTGTCCTGCTGCAAAATACATTTTATAACTTTATTGCATGATGGATTTGTATCAGCCTCAGCATAGAACACCATTAATCCTGACCAAATAAATTAAGACCTCTACCATGCTTCACTGTTGCCCTCTCCAGCCCTTCGACTGCTTTCTGCAGCTGCCAAATAATTTATTTCAACCTGCTGATATTTTTCTGCACTCCAGTTCCTATGTTTTTGTGCATTCTATTGTCTTGTCCTCATGTCGGACGGAGACTTTTTGGCTGCAACTCCTCCATGATGACTTCTCCAGACAGTAGATGGGTGTATCTAAGTTTCTGTCATTCTTTGTGCTTCTTGAAACAAGCTTGAAAAGAGCATCTTGAAACTCCAGTCTGCTCTGACATGTTTGTCCGGGAGAGACCTTGTTGAGGCAGTATAGCTACTCTACGTCTTGTTGCTGCGCTCAATCTTTCAAAGACAAGAAACTGTCTTTCTTAACCTCACCTTTATAGCTGAGTTTAGCTGTTTCTCATGAAGTTTTAAGCCTCATGACTAGATTCGAACCTATGTTTGACATTGATGATCCTTAGCACCGTTTGGTATAATAAGTAGCTCATACAGAAATGATGCTGGTTCATAGTAAAAAATAGTAACATCAATTATTGATTTTATTTAGATTTTTCTTATAAAAGAGTTCCTAAATCTTTTTAAACCATACTGATTTTTTGTGAGGTTGCTGGTGCTTATTCCAATTCAGAAAGGGTGAGAGCCACAGGTGCAACATGGAAAGGTCACAAAACCACTAGTAGTCATTTTCCGGGTTTCTTTGTGGGGTCACACTTGATCTTTTCCATTATTCTCCTTTTACTTGCTTGGAGAATTCATGAATTCCTCTATATGGAAAAATGCATTATGGATGCTCACTTCTGCGAGTTGATGCCATCAATGGTGCGAATGATTCGTTCATTCAGCTCCTCTTCAAATCGCTTCTTCTGCGATTTAGTTCTGAAATGAGATCCAAAATGAAGAGAAAAACGGTGAGCAACCTTAGCAATACAAATGAACTCACGAAAAATGCAAAAGGTCGTATGTAATTTTTGTCAAATAAAGCATTACACATAAAAACAGACCTTTCAGTCCTTTGCTGGAAGCTGTACTGACCCAAAGGCACATCCTGTCAGAAAAGCAAAATAAATACAAGTTAAAAAGCTGCAGCAGTTACTAACTTCAGAAATTAAATAAGATTCTTTGACTCACACGCGTGTTAATCCTGCCGTTCTCGTTGGTCATGCTGTCCCGATGGTGGAGGTTTGCAAAGGGCTTGGCTGCTCCCCAGGACTCGAGATACTGTGTCATGCGTACAGATGCCCGCATCTTGGCTCCATCCAGATTAGGCCTAAGACCCGGCGGAAGCCGGGGACTTCGCTTTTCTGCCTGAGGAACACCACAGGATGTCAATATGTTGACATTTTACAGTAGAAGTCACTGAACTGTAGTTTGGTCCTGAAAATGAGAATTGGCAGCATTTAGCTATCCCAAAGTTTTTTTAGAATTCCTTTAGGATCAGATTGGTTAAATGTGTTTAAATTAAGGTTAAAAGTCACACATTGAGATGTATATATATTTATTGAAAGAGTCTCGGTGACAGAATATAAGAGCAGTATTTCAATTTATGGTCAGAATAAGCAATTTTTGACAGTTAATGTTATATACTATAACAAACCTAATTTGATAGCTCCACCAACACATCCCAGCATCCCAGTATCCCAGCTCCTCTCTCGGGGATATAAGTCACAGATTCTTATCCATTCCTGGATAGCTTTCCAATACGTATCAGACACAATAATAGGCAGGTCTAGATAATGAACTTGTGAATTAAATTATTATTTAAATGTGTAATTATTAACATTGTAATTAAAGAAACTAGTTGAATCAATTCGAAGTATTTCACATTACAAAGCTATTTGAATAGATTGTGTTAGCCCCAGCTACACACCCTGAGGGGTTAGTTTTAAGAGATAAAATAAACACATGACTATGAAACAACTAATTAAACTACATTTATCGAGGACACATATTTATATTTATTTAAACCAGATCGGTGGAAATTTATCTGTAGTTAATGGTATTTTTTACTTGACAAAATTGTAATTAAATTGTGATAAATTCCTCACAAGCTCAAACTCATAATTTGTCTGATTTACATATTTAAACCATGTCCAGTGATAAAAATAGAATGTATAGATGTTACATTAATACAAATAGTTTGCTATATGTTACATTAATACAAAAAAACTTGTTTTTTTTTAACAGAAAAATGGTTAGCCACTTTTTAAAGTTTAACCATTTTTTAAAGAGTCTAACCACTGGAATTAACGTGGCTAACCCCACCCCCCTCCCTCCCTCAAGAGTTCACATATGTTGCTGCATCGATACATAAAATAAATTAAACCAAAAGTAATTTCCTGGGAGATTTAATGGGCAAAAAAAATAAACATCATTGAGAAGAGGACAGCTTGATCCTTGAAGATTATAAAAAGAAATGGCTCTTATTGTAAAATGTCTTATTGTTTAATAGACAAATCTGTATTATCCAATTTATATCGTTTTTAGTTCTCAAACAGAACTCTTCTACTGGAGAAAAAAACATAAAAAAAGAAGAGAACAGCCAAACAAATGTGTAAAAGCCCTCGAAAGTTAAATTCAGTCCTCATGGTGATGATGAGGAGGGAGTGGGTGTGCAGTGGGTTGTTCAGATAAGAGGGCAGAGCGGCTCAAAAGTCTCTTATGAGCTGCCTTTGTTTCTTCAGGCGATGAAAATGCATTGTTGAAAAGTAAACAATGGACTGGATAAATAAAAGAAGAGGTGTTGTGGTTTAAACATGGTGCCAGGCATTATTGTGGGCAGAAAAGCCTACACATCTCAATGGACAGACTTTCTAGAATATTTTCATCTTGACCCTGGTTTCTTCTAACTCATATGTTGATGAATAACAAGAGTAGACGGCTGTTATCTGAAAGCAATGTAAAAATGTAGTTTTACTGCTTCATTGAAGAACAATGCAAACACAATGCAATAGAATCTATTAATCACTATTTGGAAGCTGTACTTTAATCCTAACACAATTTATTTCAATCACATTCCCAAATTTTCCAACATTAATTGTCAATGAAAAAAATAATTTTTTGGACTCCCAAAACTTGAATCCTCCTGAAATTGTTAGGCAAGTTTTAATTTAAAATATAAATGTGAGAACTAAAATGTGGCATCATGTATAGAAACATGATTTAAGATTTCTGAGTATTTTTAGTTTTGAATTATCAAAACATTGCTGAACATACTCGTCACTATCATGTGATGTGTGACGTAATTACTAACAATTACTTACTTACAGTAGCATTTTAACACAAAAAATAATAACATCTGAAGGCACCACTTGGTTAAAATCAGGGCTTTGCATTGAAAGGCAGTTCTTGATGAATTTGGCTGTATGTTTGAGGTAATTGTTCTGCTGCAGAATACAATTTGGAGCAATTATTTTCCTCCCTGGTGCTATTGCATGATGGATAAATATCTTCCTGTATTTCTCACCATTGAGAAAACCATTATTCTTGATCAAATCTTGAGTTCCATTTGCAGAAATGCATCCGCAAACATTCAAGGAACCTCCACAATGCTTCACCGTTGTCTGAATATACTCATTATTGTTATGCTCTTCACCCTTCAGTGAACATACTGTCTTCTGTTACAGCTAAATATTTCACATTTGGAATCATCAGTTCCTATGCTTTTGTGCTTATTTGAGTCACTTGGGCCTGTTCCGAAACATAACTGTTTCAGGAAGACCACTGAAAACATTGCTTTTTGCCAGTTCTGAGCTGATTGCATTCATGGGCATCTTCTGATTTGAAAGGTAATTGACTCACATCTTGGGGATTGTTTGATCCTCAACATTGTCCTTTTCTTTGTGCATTTGACCCTGATTATCATCAGCACCTGTTTGTTGTAATTGATCGATCATACACCTGACTGGACTCTTATAAGGACTAAAAATACTCAAGAGATACGAACTCCAAATATTAATTTGATTTTGATTTTTCTTTTCTTCGCTCACTTTATGAACAAACTCAAAAATATTGTCTAAACAGTCTCCCTAAAACATTCTTTGTTTACATAATTCTGCCAGACCTTTCTTTAAACTTTTGAAGACCACTATAAACTTCCAATTAACTTCATGTGGTGAAATATTCCACATTGTGTCTTTAAACACAACATAGTTCTGGCAATCCTTTGAAAATAATAAATAATTATCAGCCAACAATAACATTCGGGGTAAAATTTATAGTTATAAAAGTTATAAAGTGCATCTGTAATGGGAAGCAACCATAGACTAAAAAAATATGGATGCAGTGTTTGTTATGCCAGTGCACTGTTTGTCCTGTTCAACTTTTATCTTGTCCACATATAGCAAACAGAAAAATGAAATTTCTATTACATGTGGAGAATTGACAATAAAACTGATTTTGATCTTTGAATTTTGATGCCTCAAGTGGTCAGTTGAAGAATTACAGGTTCAATCACTTTCAAATTGGTTTCCTGTTGGAGTGCGAGAGGTTAATAAAAAAAAGATCCCCAAACTCTGCGATCTTGATAAAACAAACAAACGAATATAGTAACAATCAAAAGCCCACTTTAGGAAGTGGGTTTCTGTAGGTGGATGTTGTATGTTTTACCTTTGGGTTGATGACTAGGTATGTGGTGATGCCGTGCTCTTTCAGGTAGGAATCTCTGCTTTGTCCGTTCCCCGGTTCCACTTTGTATGCCCCACTCAAATGTTCCAGTGTAACAGAAGAGATGTGAACTCGTCTGTAAAGGAGCACACAACTATTACGTGCACTTGACAAATCCACACAGTATGTGAGCGCTGGCAGGGACAATAGTTATGAGGATAAGGAAAATGAATGCAGAGTTGCTGTTATTTTTAGATAATTCTAAGAAGCTCTTAGTAGCACAAAAGCACAACTCTCAATTGCTCTCAACAAAGCTTTTCAGATAACGTCAAGAACCCTTGATACACAGAACAATGCTTGTGGTAAATATTTGAAAATCATGACATGCAAAAAAAAAAAAATGATGACTCATGTGCCAATCTTACCCAGGTACACCCCCAGCCTCCATGTGATTGGCCAGGGTGACGTCATGTGACCAGACATCATATTGCCATTTTTGAAGGCCAATAACTCCACAAAGAACATTCCCAGAATGCACTCCTACACGCATATTAATGTCAACACTGGTGGCATGCCTCACCTTCCTGAAAAAAATAGATACATTTTTGGAGAAAACTTTTCTGTGGTTTCCTGATTAGCAACTTTGCTTGTGTAGCATCTGCATTTTCTTAAATGTCAGTTATGATTCTCAGCACAGTGCTCAAAATGTTTGATAAACCAGAACATCTGATAGATTTGGACTTTATTTGCAGGAATGTTACATTCTTACATTCCAGGGACAAGACAACACAACTGCCAAACCCCAATAGAAATGGCTCTGCCTGCTATATATACTACAAACTTGAAAAAATTGCAGCAGTTCTTGGAAAAAAAGTTACTTTTCCACTAATCATGATTGCCAATGGGTTTCATTTTCCCATCTGCCACTAAGTGCACTTTAATTTTGAGTTGGTCAGCTCTGAATAAAATAGCACATTTAAAAGTGAGTTAAACACACTATTTGCTATTTTGTATGAATAAAGATGTATTTTACAGCTAATATAACAGCATTTCCTGTCAAATATAATTCAGAATCATAAAACCAAGCCATTTTAATTGGTGAATATCAAAAATGGATTCAAAGCATGTTACATATTTTTGTCTCTCTGTTCACTTTCCCTCAATTCCCTCATTCTCCCTCAATATCCAAAAAACTGACATTTTTCACAATATTTATAGCAGAGTAAATATTAGAAAGTGCCAGCATTACAGAATTATGCTTTTGGTTTACAAAGGAATGTGTCTGGTCCCTGTGAATATTTTCATTGAGAGTACAGAACACATTGTCATATGTTTTAGACCAAGCAGTGTCCCTGCTGAGAAATCACGCACGATATTTTAATGCAGGCTGGATCATAGTGGTTTGGGGCTGGTATAGTTTTCAGACACTAGCCACAGTCTGCAGTAGAAGAAAATAAAATATTAAGGAAAAAAACAATAAAACAATGTGAAATAAAACAATAACAATGAAGTAAAATAACATTGCACAAAGTAAGTAAAAAAAAAAAAAAAATTCAAAGTCTATAAAAAAATCCCATACAAACCAATACAACACAAATAGAAAACAGAAAACAAATGACAATATTTGAGCCCAAGCAAAAGCATCACAAGGAAAACTTATTATATCAGTTCTTTCCATGAAACGTAAGTTGCCTAGGAAAAAAGCATCTGCAAAATGCATTAACATAAAATGGGAATGTGAAGCTAAAAATGAAACTCAAACTAAATCCAACTTAGCAAAATAAAATAAAATAAAATTACATGAAAAACAATAAAAACAAACAAAATAAAAAAAAAACTCAAAATAAAAAAAAACACAATAAACAACAATAAAATACAATATAAAAACCTAAAGACTAAATTAAAACAATTAAAAAATAAATAAAAAACAACAATAGAAAGGTAAAAAAAAATAATATTTATCCGAATACAATAAAACAAGAAAAAAAAAAACAAATACCCCAAATAAGCAAACAAACCCACAAAGCAACATAAACTGGACTATAGAGTAAATAATGTGTCAGTTTTCTGTCAAATACTGCTCTTTTCATGGAACCCATTAAACTTAACAGTGTCATGTTGGAAAATACACTGGAGGGTCCTCAATTTCCCCTTCAAATGTATTTGTGTGAGTGTGAAAGGAAGAGATTGGAGCAGAGTCACACAGATCGAATATGTGGCAGAGGAGCGAAAGAATCATAAAAGGCTCAAAAAAAAGGGGCCACACTTTGTGATGAAGAAAGGGAAGAGAAAGAGAATGTGTGGGTTTCGACAATATCACACATCTGAGCCTCTCGAGCATGCGGGTTATTTCAGCCCCAGAGAGAAGTGCTTGAACAGACAGGCACCATTGGAGGAAATGGAACAGAAATGCTCACTACTGGATGATGAAAGGCATAATGTGATAAACAGCTCAAGTGTTTTTAGTTCTTATATCTCTATGGCTTTTATCAACCTTACAAAGAAATCGAATAATAAACTATTGCATGGTCATTATCGCAAAATGAGTAATGGAGTATACTGCAAGACAAGTTAATTATGTTTTTGGTTAATTTTAGACAGAATTTAACCCAAATATTAAATACATCATAGATATAGGAGACGTTCACTTCATTTAAAATGGTTCTGATCTTTGATCATTCATCAACAGGATTCAAACTGAATGACATTTAAAATGAATAACATATGATAAAATATGAAAATTATGATAAAAATATAGTGTGACTAACACCGAATTACACATAAATGTTCACAAAGTCTTTTTTCAACTACTTTTATGGGTTGTTGCCTCCATTGTCAATCAATTGTCCACAACAGAAGCAAGATCGGGAATCGAAACTGCATCAAGTACTCCACTGGGAACGAGAACGCGATTCCAAACTGGATCAACTACTCTCCACAGTGAACAAGATCGGTAACTGAAACTACATCTACTATTCCACAAGGAACAAAATCGGTAATTGAAACTACGTCTACTATTCCACAAGGAACAAGATCGGTAATTGAAACTACATCTACTATTCCACAAGGAACAAGATCGGTAATTGAAACTACGTCTACTTTCCACAAGTAACAAGATCGGTAATTGAAACTACATCTACTATTCCACAAGGAACAAGATCGGTAATTGAAACTACATCTACTATTCCACAAGGAACAAGATCGATAATTGAAACTACGTCTACTATTCCACAAGGAACAAGATCGGTAATTGAAACTACATCTACTATTCCACAAGGAACAAGATCGGTAATTAAAACTACGTCTACTATTCCACAAGGAACAAGATCGGTAATTAAAATTACGTGTACAACTACACAGGGAACAAGATCGGGAATCTCGTCTACTTCTCCACCAGGAACAAAATAGGGAATAGAAAACTCCTAAGAATCTTGTTATACTTGTAAAACTGTTTACCATTTGTTGTGGAAAAATCTAAACAAAAACAACTCAGATATTTATGCATTTCTAAATTTGTAATTTTTTTGCACAGTTTATTTAAGCAATTGTGGCAAATGGATGAAACTTCAATCAGATTATCAGAGAAAGGTGGGACTAGTGGTCAAAATTTATTCTCTCCGACCACCTCGCTGTGATGTAACTTCCTGTTTGTGATGTAACTTCCTGTTCTATCTCAAAACAATAGGAATAAATGTTTTTTCTTTTATACTCTCTTCTCAATTTTTCAAGCTGCAGGTATTGTTTACTTTTACAAGCTAGTCATGGCTGTGTGTGGGCACTGGTATAAATTCCTAGAAAGGGTCACTTTCATTTTAATATAGTTTAAAATACAACCAATTACCACATTGCAGATGTCGTATCATATATATCTGTCAACAGATTGACACCATGTTCAGATGCCTCAAAAGTTGGTGATGTATGTGGAATAAAGGTGTGTTCATTTACTCGATGGCCTCACACATGTCCAGTCCCATCTTCACACAGTTTTTAGCATGGTCCATGAGAGGATCTGGCAACCCTGATACGCAGTAGTAGCAGTCACCCAGAATCTTAATGCGCATACAGTCATTTTCCTGCATCAAAAGAACAATAAATGAATTGACTATTTTAAAGCAAATTAGCAATTTTGAAGAGTACCTAGTGTTCATTTTTCAGAATTGAGAGAAGAAAAGTAAAATCTAGACCAAATCAATATTTGGTGTTACTCCCTTTGGTCTTCAAACCAGCACCAGTTCCTATAGGTACACTTCCACAAACTCAGAGATATTGTAGGATTACAGACAGGTGAATGATCAACCAATTATTCCAGACAGCTTCTAATGTCACATGTAGGTCGAAACCCAGTCATGAACTGAAACAGAACAGCTGTGAAGGAGGCTTACAACTGGGTTTACCGACTTGAAAGGGGTTTCTTGTCATTGCAAAGACTATATCCACGGAAGATGTCCAGAACATTGTGCATCTGCACCGTGAAGAATTGCTGCTGTTTGGTAAACAAAGGATGGTAACACCAAATATTGATTTGAATTCGATTTCTATATTCACTGTATTTTCTTCACTGATTTTTGAAAGCATACTTTGTTTTGCACATATACTGTTTATACAGTGCCTTATAAACTAAATAAATTAAGCATGGTGATAAATGAGACATACAAAAGACATACCTTGGCAATCTGGTCAAATTTGCCAAAAAGTTCATTGAGCATGTAGACCAGTTCTCCAGGAGAACAGTCACTGGCCAGACGAGTGAACCCAACAATGTCTGCATAAAGAATGCTGTGGAAAATATACAAATGGGAGGAAGACAAGTTATTAGAGTGATTATAAGTGCATGCTGATGACAATTTTTATGATACAGCCAAAATTCAAAAGGCAAATATTTTTTTCTATCTCGTTTCTACACATAATACCTCAAAATGACAAAAGGAAGAGGAAAAAAAGCGGAAGAACAAGAAATCAATCTTTATTTAAAGTTTTGTTGTTCAGTCAACAGGGGAACATAATCTACTACACAAATCTGAGCCCTTCCAAAACTTGTCTGACAAACAGAGTTTAACACAGGTGATGCCAATTAAGCTGTAGAAAGTTCTCAAGGATAAGCAGTGGAAACAGGAGGCACCTGACCTTAATTTCAGGGCAATAAAATGTAAATGCAGGTGTTTTTGAAATAAAATGCATAAATTAATATTAGTTTTGTCATGTTGTAAAATTAGCACAGTGGCGCAGTGGGTAGCACTGTGGCCTTCCAGGTAGAAGGTTGTCGGTTCAAGGCTCGCCGGTGACCTTCCTGGAAGGAGTTTGCATGTTCTCCCTGTGCTTGCGTGGGTTTCCTCCGGGTACTCCGGTTTCCCCCACAATCCCAAAAACATGCGGTTAGGTTAATTGACTAATCTAAAATACCCCTTAGGTGTGCATGTGTGTGTGTGAATGTTGCCCTGCGATGGACTGGCGAACTGTCCAGGGTGTACCCCCGCCTCTCGCCCAATGTGTGCCGGAGATAGGCACCGGCAGACCCCCGTGACCCCGAAAGGGAATAAGCGGAATGGAAAATGAATGAATGTTGTAAAATTGCATCATTGTGGATGTATCGTAGATTCTTGCCAGTTGCTCAGAGAAACTGCCATGACTTTTGCTGTTTATTTTAAAAAACGCTGTTTATTATATTGCTGCTTGTTGTAAGATGTCCTTGAGTTAGGGCATAAAGTTTTAATGAGACAATTGAGATTTAATCATTTTATTAATTGCAATAATATACTACACGTGGCATTAATTAATGAAAATAAAGTGTATTTAAATGTGTTGAAAAATAAATGCAGCAATGATTTATTAAAATAAATCTAGGACATTAATGAATATTTCAAATAAATAAAAATGAATAGATAAATGTGGATTAAGTATTGAAATAAATACATGTTGCATTGATTAATTTACATAAATACATGTGGCATTAATTGATTTAAAATAATACATGTGACATTAATAAATAAATTAAATAAATAAATGTGGCATTAATTGATGTAAATAAATACATTTGACATTAATAAATAAATTAAATAAATAAATGTGGCATTAATTAAATTATATAAATACATGTGGCATTAATTGATGTAAATAAATACATTTGACATTAATAAATAAATTAAATAAATAAATGTGGCATTAATGTAATTAATTTATATTTAATTATTTCAATATTTGTTTTATGCAAAATATATGACATTATTTCAGGGTATGGTCCTGTGTTACAGTCTTTCATGGATTTATTTTACCTGGAAACTCGCTGTTAAATTCAGGTGGGCGGAGCTAATGATTTAAAATCCACTAATCTGAAATCTGTAAAAAATTGGCGGCCGTTTTGAGGGAGAGCTTGATGAGATCTCAAGGGAGTTCGTTTAGAGATATTGTAGTGAAAAAAAAACAACAACATGATTTTACAGTTGCTCCAATAACATTTCTCAATAAATACTGGTGGAAAATGAAACAAATCTTTAAATGAAACGAATTAACCAAAAACAATCTTTAAACACTGCACAAACCCTTCAGTGCGAGTAAAACGCAGTGTGAATTCTGGATAACAACATTATGCAGTAGAAAGAACATATCCTTTGTGACTTCCATTTTTCATTTACACTTAGAATACGCTGAGAAATCCCCCCAGATGAAAAATGTTATTAAAGTGGAAAAAGAAAGCTTTGAAGTAGAAACAGTATTGCCTCCAAGATGGCAAAGGACTCTTTGCCCTTCAAAGCAAAGAATGAATTGTGTTTCACTGTATGTTTAGATGAAGTGCTCTTCAACAGTTTGCCCTATTTAGCAGAAGAACGTGTTTGTTTTCAGTTTCTAATAGAAGCATCCAGATGTGTCTGGGCTGTTTTTAGATTCCGACGCAAGCATTGAGGTTGATGAATAGCTCGTTTTTTGTGCCGGCTGAAGGAGGCCAGGATGCTTTGACAGGATCTGTGACAGCTCGGTTGTTAGTGGATAGCAGGTGCGCTGTAGAGCATGTAATTTCTGGGCTGCTTAAAATAAACCAGCTGAGCACCTAGAAATGTTCAAATCTCGCGAGTCCTACCTTACGTTGGTGTGTCTCTGGACGTAGAGGTTGTGAAAGTTGTTGGTGTTTTCTGCCTGGCCAAAGTTTGGCCCTTTCAACCTCTGAATGATCTCAGCCTTCATCACCCGAGCAATGTGTGCAGGGAGCAGGGACAGTAAAAGACGCTCCTATTGGTAGAAAATAGGGAAGAATAAATTTTAAATATTTCTAGAAATACTATTGCCTTTTCTACGGTGCACAAAACACTGCGAATCAACTTTGTGCAATGTTACAGCATAAAAAAAAAATTGGATACGAAAAATGAACACTAATATTTAAATTTCGACAAAAGCTCGACATGTAAACAAGCTCACTAGCGCCCCCAGTTCCATTATTAGTGGCCCATTAGTGCACAACATTACTGCAAATCAAAAGCACAAAGCAAATTAACTTTATGCATCCAACACAAATCAAAAATGACAGCTGCAAATCAAAAACGTACAATTTTTATACATTTTCTGTAGCCGTTTTTGATTAGCAGTAGCGTTTCGCTGGCAAAGTTGACTTGTTGTGATGTGCACTAATGGGCTACTGTGCAAAAGTGCACTTTAGTCGTAAAGTAATAGTACAGTTGAAACAATACTTGTTAGTCACGCCTTTTACATCCACGACATCATTTTGAGGTATGAAAAATTGTAAATTGCTCATAGGTTGGCATCATAGGCAACTGAAACATGTCTGACCAATCACAATGCAGCTTGTTGCTAGGCCACTTCAACTCGTAAACATTCTACATGGCAGAGCAATTTATCAAACAATTCTATTGTATAGCAGATAACAAAAAAAGACAATCACTACAATGACCTGAAGGAGAATTGCTGAGGATCTTCAGTACGACAGTGGTGTGTGAGACCGGAAACTTATTGAATAGATACTGTTACCATAAATCGAAGTGTAAACACACCGGGAGGTGAAAGGAGAATGCGTTCTGACACTGACTAACCAATCTTTTCTGGAACCTACCCCTTGATTCAATATCAATTTTATATGTTATTGTATTTTGAACCTTTCCATTTAAAAAGAAAAAGATTTATATTGATTATATGGTTTTGTAGCGTTTTGTAAAAAATCTGGGAGTTAAAATAAATCTTCAAATGTTAAAATCAGAGGGTGGCGCAGTGGGTAGCACTGTAAACTTCCAGTTAGAAGGTTGCCAGTTCGAGGCTTGTCGGTGATCTTCCTGGAAGGAGTTGTTCTCCCTGTGCTTGTGTGGGTTTCCTCCGGGTACTCCGGTTTCTCCCACTGAATAATCTAAATTCCCCTTAGGTGTGATTGTGTCAGTGAATATTGCTCAGGACTGGCGACCTGTCCAGGGTGTACCCCTTCACTGAGATAGGCACCGGCGGACCTCTATGACCCCAAAACTGGAATTATCGGGTTGGAAAATGAATATTAAAATCTGGATTTGAAATTTTTATGTTTGTATAACTTTGAGCTGCTTTATGAAAGTTTGGAATAGAAAATTCCGATTTTCCAATGCGAGACGTAGGGCAATTCCAGAGAGACCCAATCCGTTTGGCCAGTGCAGACAGCTGGACTTGATGTAGCTGTCTAAGTGTCACATTACAGGATTTAACAGCCAGGGTTGTCAGTTCTGTCTCCTGTGGAGCCGCTTGGTTGAACTGCTGGATGTGTCCTTGCAGTCTGGATTGGGGCAAGGGTCTGAGAGCCAGGGTTTCATGCTGCTTAACTCACGGGACGGGGGGAGCTCTCCTTGTGAGAGCGAGTGACTTGCTTTTTGTTCTTCCAAGTCCGTTTGCATTACAGGTGGCACTCTGGCCTCGGTTTGATGTTCAGGGGGCAGTTCCTCCATTATAACTTTCACTGTCACAATACCTGACCCTGGGCACCGGGTAGTTCGGCATCTTTAAACCGTATTTTTTTCATATGACCCATTGTCGCTTCCTGCTACTTCTGAAAATGAGATTAAGGATCTGCTTTCAAAGAAAGAGAGGGGTCACAAATGCACAGAGGGAAAAAATACAACAAAGCAGTCTATTTAACGTTGTCCATCGAAAATTAGAAAAAGAAAATACCAGGCAGGCCTTGGCAACCTGTCTAACCAGCATGTATGGTTAGAGACCTGAAAATATATGTATTAATAAATGGGTTGATGTCACGTTGAGATCTGGAGCTGCATTTGAAAATTTTAAAAACACTGTGATTGAACAGATTGAAGCAACAGATGCTTGCTCCCTTAAATTAATTAACAAAATAAAAAGAGCCTTGCGAAAGAACATGTGTAGATGCTTGACCATACGAGCTGTTCGAGGTAAATGTAAGAAATGCCCCAAATGTTTGGGCAACACTGGCACCGGAAGGGAATAATACCTTCCCTTCAAGATTAGCACAAAGTAGGTAAACAGAGAGTAAACTGGAAACAGGGGCTGCAGGAGGAGATCCATGGAGGAAGGTCAGTAGTGGGTAAGTAGTTCTTATAGGTGAAGTTTATGGAGAGAACACACCAGATGAGAGTTGCACAGCTAAGGTGCAGACTTCCAAAGAGAGGGTCTGAAATATGTTTCTGATGGACCAGACACTGGACACTGGAATGTGAGGAATTATAAAGGGAAGTGGTTTCTTGTGAACATTGCATGTAATAATACGAAAAGAGGATTTGACAAATACAACATTCTTTGGGAAAGTGTCAAGCTAAATGTTTGGCTAAAGTGAAATACCCTTTTCCCATTTTAAATTATTATTTTTTTTTTGTGATTAGTATTCCTCTACAGAGCTTGATGGTATTTCTTTTTTACTTCATTTTATGGCAGCATGCCACATGGTCAACTACGGGACGGTTCCTGATGGAGAATCAGATGAAATACAAAAGAAAAATGCACAAGCTGTTCTGTATTTATTTCAGCTGCATCTGATCGTCTTCTGCGATTCTATGGCCAATATAAACATCATTCATATGGTTCAGTAGATGTCTACTCCACCTATTGGCAGCCACTCACTTGCCTGCAGGATCTATTTCACATTCAAGGAAGCTCTTTCATTCATTAATGTTTTTATGGTAATAAAGTTCATAAAAAACCAAATACCAAGCTCATTTTGTTTCTTTTAATGATACTTCTGTCAAAAATGTAAACTAGTGGCTAGATTAGGTGCCTACTGGCAATTATGAGCAGTTAGATCAAATCATTATCATATCATTCAGAATAGTGAGATAACAACTGAAACTTTCAACCCTCATTCATCTGATACTGCGCAGTGATTCTATAATCTCTATTATTATTATTGGAGACCTGAGCAGTCTGTTTGTCAATAAATCAACATTGGGGCAAAATATAAAAAAAAAGCTTAAAAAAAGGTAAAATTAAGCAAATTTATCCAATTATTTATCCAGGCAAATGTTAACTATATTTTATAATTTTTTTTTGCAACCCCTGAAACAATTCTCAGACTTTTTGGACCTTTTGAAAGCCTGTTTGGCCAAAAAAGTTATTTTATTACTACTTCCAGACAATGTTTTCTGAAGTTAAACTGTAAATAATCATGTTAATGTAAAGGATTCATTTAAATTAACCATATAAAGACATTAAAATGTCTTTATTTTTTCCTAAAATGTGACTGACATACTAGAAAAAAATGTGTAAAAATGTTTTCATTGTTTAATGGAATTGAAGTGTGCAGTATGATTTTTATAGATAGTTATATGTATTTACAGCTTATTTTAGATTACATTGTATCAGCAATGTTTTGAAAGTTGTGAAGTTGGCAACTGAATTATATTGGATTTTTTTTGACACATGTGAGCTGATGGAACAATTAAAAAAGCGTCCGATGACCCCTTATACAAACTGTCGATTTAAAAACCCATGTTGGTCAACCACTAATAAAGCCAATGTTAGATATTAATCAATGCATGACACTGAAGGCAAACAAGCAGAGGGTCATGGTGAAAAATTGACCAAACGAATATGTGATTTCAAAGGCTCATTCATTTCTCGTATTATTAAGCTGCCACTCTTCGAAATTTCCTTTGTTTGCCTTCAGAGAGCTAGGGCATGGTGTGTGCAGGAAATGAGAAACCGTACGCAGATAATTCAATTCAGGAGAAGATGTAAGTGCTTTTAAATAACAGCCCATTAATGCATTATCATCAAAACTGAGAGAAATCAGTACAAGTTGTCCACACTAATGGGTTCAAGATGATTGTTCATGTGCATTACTAAAACAAGTAATATCATTCTCAATCTTGGGGCTCTTTGTGGTGTACATTTGAAAGATTGCTGGTCAAGGGGAGCTAGCCTAAAACAACAGAAGGTTTTTTGTTCATACTTAAAATCTATTTCATTTCTGGATGTTTCAACAAAAACATTATGCATTGCATTCGTTCCTTGTCATTTTTAGAAAAGAACCAATACTTAAAAATCCAGTTAATTTGGTGTAACACAGTCAAGAGGTAATATCCAAAAAAATGTTTGGTCAGGAAAACCACTAAAACTCACCTTTGAGCATTCTAAGGGGCTACAGAAAACTAAGATCATTTCCACTTCTTTGTTATTGCAACAATAGTCACAACAACAAGGTTAGAGTTTGTGCACAAATGTTGATGTTGGCTTGGAAAGAGCTGTTTTATTAGCAGAATGGAATGGTTGCCATGGTAGCATTGTGGTTGTTATGCATTGTGGAGTCCGTTAAAACTCAGTCTGCTTTGGAATCTTTCTCTAGGAGAGACCTTGTCGAGGTTTAACTACCTTTTGTCTCGTTGCTGTGCTCAATCATGCCATTAAAAAAGTCTTTTTCTATTTTCACCTTTTAAGCAGCATGTGGAAAGTTTCTCACTCAGTTTTATGCCTCCTACATAGCTGTTTCTGTGCAGTTCATGACTGGACTTAAATGTGATATTGTTTAGAACCTCTTTAGTATAATTGGTTGGTCATACACCTGACTACAATCCTACAAAGAGCATACCAATAAGGAATAGTGTAGGTTTGAAGACAAAAAGATACTAATTAAAAGATACAGAAGTAAAACCAAATACAGATTTGATGTTAAGGTCTTGAGCACCAAAGGTGGGTAGAAACCTATTGTTGTTGCTCAAGGTATTATTGTCTTGTGGCTTTCGGTGTATTTTTGAGGAGTTAAATGTGATAACTGGTCATAACTGGTGAAAAATGACTTTGGATTGGGGTTCGCAAATTGGGTGTGGCAAAATAGCTCTATTGTCCAACCTAATGCGTTTCAGCTTACAATACGCTAACAGTTTATCATAGGTGAATGAAATCCAATACACGTGTGTAAGGTACCAAGAGTTTAATATATGTAATATGGATCGCGTTTCCAAACTCAACAGGAAGGTGGTTATTTTGCAAAAACCTCTAAAAATGGACATTTTTGCTTGATGTACTTTAACAGACCTCTCCAAGAGATTTTATCTGTTCAACTCCATCAATCTAATATTTCGTCATATAAGATGTTAACTTAAAAAGCTTTTTTGACATTGTTAAACTATGTGCGCACAGCGGCCATCGAAAAAGCTAAACCTCCCCCTAAACAGGAAGTTGTTATAACTCTGCCATATAAAGTCAGATCAAACCCAAACTCCATCTACATCACAATCTACATCACTGATCCCCAACCCCTGGGCCGCGGACCAGTACTAGGCCTTGGGTCATTAAGTACCGGGCCGCACACAAAGAAAAAATCATTTCCATTATTTCCGTTTGATTTATTATCCGAGTCTTAATGATGTTTTATTTTGAAAGATAAGATGGTTATCCCAAGGGAGATCGCTGGCCAGAGTATTTGAGTTACGAGAGCCGCTGCAGAGATTTCTCTCTGAAAAAAAGTCACCGCTGGCACCACACTTCAGTGACGAGGAATGGATCGCAAAACTGGACTAGTCAATTCAAGGGAAAATGACAACTGTCTTCAAGTTGGCATATAAAGTAGCTGCATTTGAAGCCAAACTGGATTTGTGGGGACGGCGTGTGAACAGAGGCACATTTGACATGTTTCATACACTGGTAGGGATTTTGGAAGAGATTGAGACCTTCGTTGTCCTTGCTGGTGCACGAACACCTGTCCTTGCTGTCAGAAAAGTTTGAGCGCTACGTTCCAACCACAAAAGATACACAAACTGCCAAGGAATGGATCCGCGACCCATTTGTCAACAGAAAGGAAAGATGTTGCTCATGTCATGTTCTGTTGTTGGTGCGACATTAGGAGGACGCCGCTAATAAAGTTGCACATGATTACACAGTGGATTTACGTTTATTATAATTATTATTATTGAGAAAATAGCACCGTTTTTAATGCCGATCTTATCATTTTATTGAGTTTCTAATCTGCTACACACCTTTAGATTGGGCCGTGAAAATATTGTCAGACAATCAACCGGCGGTCCGTGGAGCACAACAAGTTGGGGACCACTGATCTACAGTATCAGTCAAAGCGCCACCAGGTGGCCACAGGAATGCAGCAATTAAGATTGATAATGCACTTATTTTACTAAATGTGGCATGTGTGACAATAATATGGTTAAAAAAAATTATTTTGTTCCTCATTTGTCAATTTTCATAATCTATGGGTAAAGAAATGCTCTCTGTTAAGTTACATATGGCTTTGAGGTGGAAACACCCCCCCCCCCCCCAAAAAAAAATGATGAATATTTGACGTTGCACACAAATGAATTAAATTTTTTTTTTGTTAAATCAGGAAATGCTTCTACTTTGCTACAGTGGAAATTCTCTTTCATTACATTAATTAAGATATTTAGCATGTTATTACTGTATATTTCAACTGAACTATAGGACTATTTAAAAAAAAATTAATACAAGTTTCATATTTTAATGTTATGTGAATAATCATTTTGGTGTTGGTCTCTAAAATCTCTAAAAACATTTCTTTTAAATTAGACCCCCCCCCCATAATACTGGAGAATTTAGATAAAGTATACTCTAAAATAATTACAACAATTACTAAGCACCTTCTGTAACCAACCAAATGGAGCCATTCACATTACAAAATATATTTACATGGAAATAGTGCCTTCACTCTTGCACTATTTAATGAGGCCCTTCTATAATGAGGCTGAAGGTCGATTCTGGACTAATGTTCTGACGGGAACGACCAGTGTGTGAGCAGAACTGCAGGAGGTAGGTGCATGAAACACTATCATTTAATAGAAATGTCTGAGCGGTGATAGAACGGCCGAGACTCCGCACACACAACGCACAGATTTGATCATGCTGTGTAATTGTTCTGGCAGGAAAGAGATAAAAAGCAGCTCTTACAACATGCATGAGCTGAGGGCAGGCTAATGTTTCACTGAAGCGCAGTGTGATCCCGATGGAGCAGAATTGTCGCCATTGATCTGCCTTTATCTCCCTGCTCATATTTCACTCACTCGACCATTGATACATGGAGATATGTTATAATTATCTCACAAAACCACAAGGGGCAGAGCTAACCAAAGCAAGAGCAAACTTCAGTTCTACTTGAGTTTAAGGTGATAACAAAGCTATTTGGTAACTGTCGCTTCTCTTGTATTTAAATACAATGTTGCTAAACATTGTGATGTCATGCCCTATTTAGCATAACTTAAAATGGTCCCAAATTACAACATTACCTTCATGTTCCCTGAAAGACCAATGGCTGGTTACGTTGGTGCCATAGACTCCCCATGTTAAATTGCCTAACTGCAAAAAAATAATGGTATTTGGACATAAAGCCCACAATATTTATCCTATTAACCTGCTTTGCCCTTCTCCATACGGCGAGTCAATTCAGACGCACCCATTTGTACCTACTGCACATGTCCACAAATAAATACAGGTCCAGATTATGAACTCTTGAAAGCCACCTTTTTTTGGTCCTATTCTCTTAAAACATGTAAATTGTAGAGGGTAAAGAGCGTAAAAGAGCGTTACACCCTCTTTACGCATCAAATTTGTTCAAATCTATGAGTGACATCACTTACTTTAAACATGAACACCAAAGACTTTTCAAAGACTATTGGGTCTACCTGCTGATGCTTCTCGAATTCCAGTTTGATGGGCGACTTGATGCAGTTGCAGGTGTCAAGGTACGTCTGTTTAAGAGCCAGATCCATGAGGTGTTTGTGATAAGCTCCTACCACATTCCCACAGATGAAGATGATGATGTTGGCAAGAATCTAAACAAGGACACAAATATACATTTCAGATTTTTTTTTTTTACATTTCAGATTTAAGTGTAAACAATATATCTGAACCAAGATCATGACTAGTCTCAAGTTGAATTTACTTTGTGGGAAAATTAGACTCAACCTAGACCAAATTAATAATGGTAACCAACTTAGAACAGTTCACCTACACTGTAGATGCCCAAACTAGAAACTTATTCATAGGGACAATATTCTGAAACAATGCCATTGATAAGATGTCACTTAGAAACAACAGAGCCTTTCCTGCCCACACACTGGCACTGCTCAACTTTAAGCGTCAAAGAATAAAGAACTAGAGCAAATACTATGGGTGTAACAATACACTCTGCCCCCAATTTTACAATATTATGTCCACAATACGCTAAATATCATAATATTTCACAACAATAATTGTAACCTATTTTTGAAACTATTTATACACTCAAAAAAAAAAGTTGTTGGATGAACTTAATTAAATTAAGGTAAATTTTTCCACGAATTTATATTATGTGCATCCAATTAAACTTAATTTGTAGAATGGATTAATTTTATTCTTGTTGCGTGAATTAATTTTGTTTAGGAATTTTGAACAAAAATAATTTATTTCAGTCCTAAAAAAATATCTTTTGCATTGCCCAATAAAAACATTTTTGTCAGGTTAACTAGATTTAATCTTTCTATGCCTACAACATAAAATAATGCTATATTAAAGAGTTCATTTTAGTCACGCCTACTATATATAACAATGCCATTTCAATTACATACATTTTTGTCCTGCCAACTAAATAAAATTTACAACAGCAAAATAATTTCTTCCAAGTTGACCAAGTTAGAGACGGTTACTTAAATAACAAACTACTTTTACATATTTAGCATGCCCATAGAAATTACTTATGCAGGTCTACATGTGACATGCAATGCTATAACAAATTACAAGTTGCTACAAGTAAGGAGAAACACTTAACTATGAGAAATGACAAATTTACAAAGAGAATCTGACACCTGCTTAGTGAAATAACTGTAAACATGTTTAATTGAATATAAGTAGCATTCAACCTAAACTGTTACAAAGACAAAAAGTCCAGTTTATAAAAGTGAAAAATTTGTAAACATGTTTAAATGAACTTAAGTAACATTCAACCTAAACAAAACAAAAAAAATGTCTTCTTCAGAACAATGTGGACTTAATTCTGAGACAGCTTAAGCATTTAAACAAAGAGCTACAAACCACATGTGCTCTGTGAAAGGTTAATATAATCTATCTAGTGTATGTTCATTTTGTGTGTAACTGTAAACCTGTTTAAACGAACATTCAACCTAAACAAAGACATTGTCCTGTTTAGAAAAGTGCAAATTTAACAATTCGCATAGAGCCTAAACATTTGCACAAAGAACTCCTAAAATATATAAAATAACATGTATTCAGAAAAGGTTCATACACTTCAAATACACTTGTTCATTTTGTGCATACAAAACAAAAGTGGGAAAGAACAAGCGGTCCACAGCTCAAGAAAGTGCAAAAATTCTCAATCACATTGAACTTGAACAAAACAAACTTGAAGTCCTTTCAAAGTCTGAACACAGCTGTTCAACATGTTCATGAGTTGTTTCTTTTCTTCAGCTCAGCAAGGAGCTCCACTCTCATCTTTTCCTGGGTTTCTTTAGTCTCACCAGAAGGAAATGCTGGACAGTAGTTCACTTCAGCCTTTTTAGGTTTTTTTTGTCCCAAAGGCTGGGCTGCCTTTTCCAGTTGAGTTGCGCTTAAGGGCATTCACTGTAACTTCAGGGCATCCCAGTGTTCTCAATTTGCTCCTGAAATTTGCAAGTTTGTATTTTAAGCTCATCAGTTTATGATAATAATGTACTCTAGAATCTGAAATAGGAACACAGAAAAGGAACCAAGTTATAACCAGGTTTTTCAGTAAACAATATATCAGCATTCAATACACCTCGAGCAAGTTATAACACTAAGTTTAAATTAACTTTAGTGTCAGAATCTGATTACATTGATTTATAACGTTAGGCATATTAATATACTAAACAATTTGATGTTTTTACATTTGGATTTTAAACATTCCGAGGACATTTTACATATATGTATTTTGTAAATATATTTTAGATATATTTAATTATATACTAAATAATGTTTCAAATATGAACTAGGAAACGCGCAAACCTATACGCGGTACAACACGGTCGGTTTTGCCAGAAACATATAAACTTTTCAGAATGTCGCGAGTGCATTTCACAAAGGCTGCATTGCACACGATGATGATTAATGTCGATCTAAAAACTAAACATTCAAGCTCTTTACGAAACGGCGTGTGATTACTGGACTAAGTTATAAAGAAACAAACAGTTGGTTCGTAACTGTGTAACAGAAGATATGCTGAAACGGAACTTACCATCACCGAAGCAGTGAAACTGACATTGCAACGTTACTAATCCTTCATAAAAACATCTACGTTTAAACACTTTGCAAACTTAGTCTCTGACCACGTGAACTCTTCTTCTCTTGGTTTTAATGACGATCGGCAAAGCAGCTTTATCGCCACCTGCCAAAATGGAGTGGGCGCCGCAAAATATAAACCAATTTATATATTAAATTATATAACCTAACGATAGTTTTTTTTATATTAATCACCATTACTGTGCATTCATCGAGCATTGTGTTCAATTTGGTGATATTCTTGTTAGTTACAACCCCGTTCATTTCTGACCACGTGTGGTTCTTCATAATATAGGCACATTACATAGTTCACTTATTGCTACAAACAACACTTTTTTACGTCAATGTTATGCTTTATAGTATCTAAAAGGTGTCATTAAAGCATATTTTATTTTAATAGTTCATAAAATTAAATTAAGTAAGAAGATGGTAACAGATTACTCACCTGTGAATCACCGCTGAAAAATCAATCTGCACCCGACCCTCTGTTGATGACGCATATCCGGTTAAGACGAACGAAAAAATATTATGTAGACTCAATTAAAAAAAAATGTGTAAACCTGCTTTTGTTAAAATTGTGTTGACTTAATTTAATAAAATTAAGCTGGGACTACTTTTTTCAAGAATTATGTTGAGTGGCCTCATTTAAATTAAGTTAGCTGAACAATGCGCAAGAATCGTTTTTTTGAGTGTATAACCACCTTTGATTTTTTTTATTTAAAAAGCTTTGAGACAAGGTAAGAAGTTTTAAAGCATACATCATCCATTGCACTAGGGGGCAGTGTGAACATTTGCAATAAGTAATCTCTTTTACTCTAAGTGATGGAGAGATCACATTTTATGTTTTCATTCAAAATGTGAGTAAAAGAACAACTGTCTCCAGCAAATATTACATAAAAAAAGATTAGGTAAAGAAGTTTCAGAAGTGACTATCACCATCACTCTAAGAAGCAAATGCACTTTAGCTTCTAGACCAGGGGTGTTCCTGGTTGGTGCCCTGGAGAGTTTACTTCCAACCCTGCTCAGAGAGATCCAGACCTGAAGCTTATGACCAGCCTAAAGGACCTAACGAGCTTCATCAGTTTTGTTTTGTTGAGGTTGGAGCTAAACTGTGCAGAGCTGTGTTCCTCCACGAACTGAGTTCGACACCCCTGTTCTTGAAAAAATTTATCATTAACTCCACGATGCATAATGTGACAATTTTGTAATGCAATATATTGTGTCATGTTATATTGTTGAACCCCTAACATTTTTCTGTGAATAAAAAAAATCACACTATGCGCTGTCTGGCAAACAAGTCATGGATAGCGGCTGCAGCTCCAGCTCCAAATCAACCTTAACATCCAGCTCCAGCAGTGATGAAGGTGTTTTGTTTTTGCTTAAAGCAAATGTACTTTGGAAAAGGCACCTTTTGTATACTTTGGATACATCTAATAGTCTCGAGAAGAGAGCAGCATGAGGAAAGAGCCATCGACTTTGTGTGTCTAACATTATTAAATTCTTCGTAATGTTCTGTGATTCAGAAAAGAATAAAATTTTTAACATGAAGGAGATAACTAAAAGTACTTAGGGTGAACAATGGACCATAAATATAATGCAAAGAGTTGTTAAGAAACAAAAAGACAACGAAGTCCAATGAAATCAGTATTACTTTGCATAACATCTGCATGTTTTCTGATTCGTATGATCACACGATGTGTATCGTGAAGCTCACCATTTTCAGAAACAAATTACAAGAGTTCTCTGTTAATTTTGTCAAATGTTTTGTCCGTCGTTCTTTTTGCAAACGTCCCCAGCTTCAGAAACATGAACAAAAGAGCCAATCACAGCATTTGGATGGCATGTGGAAAAAAAATTAAAAAGGCTATCGAGTGGAGTGTGATTGTCTGGTGTGAATAGCCTCATTAGTGTCCACTGTAATGTTAACAAGCTTTAAATGGCTGCCAATAACGTAAGTGAAAACCTTTTCACTTGACGAGGCTTTTGCTCACATTAATCATACACAGATCACAGTTGCTCCACTCGAATAACACTTACAAACAGGTTTGGGGACAAGACAAAAAACAAACTCAATTTAAAATTAGTATAGAAAGCTTGGGGGGGGGGTATTTTTGTTGATGTTGGCATTGCTATATGCCACAGTATTATTTGATTTATTGGAAAATTCGCAGAGTTATAAAAAATTAAAATTGCTGTTGTCAACGGAACAGATCTATAGAAACACTGCACCAGTGTTAAATGTAATACAATGTGTGTGAATTAGACGATCTAGAAGCAAAATTAGGCATTAATTCAACTCACATAGTGTTATATTAACACTAGAGCAGTGTTTATATAGGTTTCCTCAACAGGAAGGAAAACCTAAAGTAACCCAAAAGTTTGGAAATGGGAAAGAGACAGTAACCTTCACTCATTAGAAATGACCAAATCTGCAAAAGGCAATCTTTGTCTTTGTCTTTTGGTTGTTCTGAACCGTGTTTGGCTGAGTTAAGTTATCCACAGCTTTCTTGTGAATCCAATTTACTTTCACTTTGAAAAACTATTATCAATGTAGTTTCATTCTACATTTGAGCAAAGATCTGTTTAAAAGCAGCTTGTATAAAGTACTGACAATAGAATGTCAATACAGGAATGCACTTTGTAGGGGACACATTTGCACTCTTGAAGCAAAAGTTATCACTTTTCCAGTGTAAACCTAACATATGCTGGGAAAGTGGCAAGACTGGAGCTCTAGTTACCCATTGTCTGCCTCTAGGTACCTCAGAAGTCTAGTGTTGTGCACCTAAGGCATTTGTTAGATTAGAAACAATGAAAGGTGAACTGGTGAACACCCACAACAGTGAACAAAGACACTTTGGTCCCACTGGAGCTGTGGGAACCTATGGCTGTGGCACTCTGAAAGCAGTTAGGACACTAGTGCTTTGATTGGAGTTGTGGTAGAAAAGCTTCACTCCTGCTCGGGACCAAACCAACTACCTTCTGGTCACAAGTCTATCCCCTTGTCCATTACGCCACCTAATTAGCATTTAAAATGGTGGAAAATATTTTGGCCAAAGATCTGTTTGAAGCAGCTTGTACAAAGTATATGGTTTAAAAGGTCAAAAAAAGGAATGCTCTAAAAGACAGGACATGGTCCTCAGTGGAAGCTGTTGGTAGATTTATGATTTCGTCTTGGAACTTTTTGATTGCTTGAAATTAGTAGTTGCAAGTTTCCTCAGTTAAAGAACTCTCTCACATATAGTTTTTAGGGATTCCAGGTGAGTTAGAAAAGGAGGAGAGTTGCATCGGATAAGAGGCCCCTTGGATTCTTTTTTGCAGTACCTCAATAAACATTTGGAAGAAACTCATGGAAGCTTCATTCGGTGACGTTTTTCAAATACTGTATTTAAATTTCAACATACTTTCTGTATTTGTGAAATGCCCTTGATAGATTAATTCTAAACTTGCATAGATTTCAATATCTGAGGATTCTCTGAGGATTTGTCAGCTATCGTTCCACTGGAAACTCCATGAAAACTCCATGAAAACATTAATTTGGTAAAATAATGTCATTGTTAGAGCCTGCAACTCTGCTCACAGCACAAATCAAGATCACTTGCAATCACTTACCTCATCTTCCAATCACTGTCTCCGAAATTCCCTATAAAAACTACAACTCCCAACAGTTCCCATCTGAGTTACATTGTGAGTTACTTACAAGTGCAACGCTTACCCCTCAGGTCCACTTCTCATAGTGTGTTCCTGTTGGTGTGCGATGTCCACTGTTGGCTTGGTCCCCCAACTGTTAGCTCACTAGGATTCTCACCTGCTGTGTACCACTCACCTGAAAACCCTCCATTTCCTATGCCCCACTTCTAGATTTTGAAGAACTGTAGGCTGTTGAGTAACTGTAGTTACGTTCATGGCCCATACCATCAGTATTGCTCTGACTGCTTCGTGGTTCCATAAAACTATTATATTATGTCTGTGGTCATCCTCCTGTACTTTCACTCTGATACTTGACGGTCATATAATGCATAAAATGGAAATTGTTTGATTACTATTTGCATCAAAGTCTACAGAAAACATGCTTTTTTTTCTCAGCAAATGAATATGATAATGTTTACTTTAAACTGCATTTATGTGCAGATTTGATGTGAAATCAATGCTGTATTGTCACACACAGTAAATCAAGTAATAAAAGCAGTAAATTGCTTTATAGCTACAGGAAGACATTAGTGCCAGACCGCGGACACTTCTAGAAAATATGCACAGTGACCCAAATGGCTTTTGACTGAGTTTCAAATGGCAGTGGTAAGCACATTAGCCTACAATATAATCAGAATGAGGATCTTGAGCGCTATCTGCCTCTACATCGATTTTGAAGATATTGATCTTCAGCAAAAGCAAATTCAGTTCAGACCATAAAAGCTTTCATCGGCCTGAACAGATATCAAAGCAGTTGTGAAAGTGCTTCCGTTATCTTCACAAATGGAGAGGAAGATGTAAAAGACAATTGGATTTAATAGCTGAATTTTTATAGCCAGTAAGTCACTTGAAATTACCAACCCTTCCGTTCTGAAGATTTCACTCAGGAACATTAATTAAATCAATTCCTGGAACAGTTAATTAAATTAAAAGGTAAATCATTGTGCTATGTGTAATTTTGTCTAAATTAAATGACATAGTTTAACCACAGGTATCAAATAACTCTCTGTCATGGTCAAGCCTTGTTTGTACAGTCACGGGAAACGTGACAGTTCTTGCACAGCCAAGCCTCTTCAAACGATCCAGAACTCTGAGGTTTTATGGAACCTAGAAGAACTCTTTTGATCTCCCTCACTTGCTCCCCGTTGCAGCCTCTGTCAAGTTTAAAATGCTAATGCTCGCATACAAAACAGTCACAAAACACCGCCTTCCCCTCACAAGTTTTTGAACCAATATATCCCCCTCAGAAGCCTCTTCTCAGAAAATAAATAGAGAGATTTTTCTTCCTTCCTCATTACCCCCTGATCAATTTTGCTCAGTGTGGTGTGTTTTGGATACATTTCGCCATCCATGCTTTGTGCGTTTTCTGTTGTTTTTTTATGCTTGTTTTTCTTAGTGTTTGATTAATCCAACAGACTAGACTTTATATTTGCATTTTCCAGATCTAGGGTTTTTTTATTACAGCTCTGCATGTTTTTGGCTTATTTTTATTTCTTTTCTTTTCTAAAAATGAAACAATTTCTGTTGTCTTTGCTTTTGAGTTCCCTGTATACTGGCATTTTTACACTTGGCAACTACTTACAAGTTAAAAAAAATAGGAAAACAGGGACTTTATCCATACACGTAGTTGCAGTCAAAAGAAATAGGCAGAATACTTTCGTTTGCCCCTTGCAGCTCCACTGTAATCATCCTTTAGGACAATCTACAGTAGTCTTATCTACTTTGGAATATATGAAAAATTGCGACTTCTCCATGGCAACGCATGCATGAGATACTGTATACGGCTTTGCAGTGGTGTAAGAACAGTGAGGGGTCGCTATGGTTCAATTCCTGTTCGCAGGTTACTGCCATTTTAATTAGTCTATTACAGCCTCCTGCTATTATTGCTACAGGTAATTGCACAACACTCTTAATTAATTAGGGCCACAGTAACCAAAGAGCTCTTTAACAACCTCTAGCCTTCTAATAGTCAATGGATTGGATTCCAGAAATTGATCATGACCGATCGAACATCAACTTTGACAATCACTTATGCAAGGAAAAACTAATGGCCAGGCTATTTTAACTGCACAACGTGGAGACAAATAACCTCCCGATGTGAAACATTACACAAACTCTTTCATGAGTAACCAGAGTAAGCCTGTTCTAATGAATAACTACATTAAGAATTGAGGCAGTTTTTTAGGCCAGAATTGTTTCAAAAATTAAGTCATCAGAGTATTTTAATGACTTCCACCAATTTCTTTCTCATAGAGATGTTTGGTATTGTTCTATAGTCCCTCTCAGCATTGTGGGAGGTCTACAGTTTTGTTCCTGGTGTCTCTCTGCTGCTACTATCCCTCACATATCCCAAACTGCTTTGCACATTTTTTTTCCTAACAGATTTAGCACAAAATAGCGAGCAAATACATTTGAATTTGAATTTAGAGCTAAGTAACAGGTTCTTTAAATGCATTAACCAACTGTTGATGCAGCCTTAGGAGGATCCTCCAAAGTGGTTGCCTCTGGAAGCTGGGTAGGCTGCGTCCCCGAAGGACTAAAATTTCGATTGAGACACAGCAGTTGTCTATGCTTGCGGCTCTCTCCTTACAGCTTGCTGCTCTCACCCCTCCCATCCTGTTTCTCTCTGTCCTAATTACTCCACATCTGTGTCTCATTCTGTTTTGGTGATTTCTGTCTCTTTATATTCAGTGTGTTTTCTGTGTTGGTTCATTCTGTCTTATGCCCTGTCCACACAAACCAGTTTATTTTGAAAGCCATGATTTTTATGTGCAGTTACGCTGTCCGACCACGTGTAATCGCAGCACCGTTTTACTGTAACTGCTCATTTTTGAAAACAGTGGTCAAGGTGAATTGTTTTTTTTAAATGCTCAATGACTTCCATGAAAATTTTAGTTCTTTTTGGGGATCATGACAGCAGCGTCAACAAAAGAGCTTGGTTGGAAATGACGGAATGATTCTGCTGCCAACACACCAGAAAACAACACAAACAACGTATTACCCAGAAAACACAGCCATCACAACGTAATAACACAAACACAAGCTAATAGACCATAGACTGCAACAGATGTTTGATAATAAAGTTAGCAGTCTATTTTGACCTGGAGTTATGTGCAAAACTTTAAGCTAGTCTTGAGTCATCTCGCTAATTCTCAAATTAAATCGTATTTTTATAATGTAAAGAAAGATCGGTCTTAACTTAACTTATTATAAATATATAATGTTTTAACTACTAAATATTAATCAACATTGACTAAAACTGGACTAAAACCTTAAATTTTTGGTGACTGAAACGAAACTAAAATGATTTTGATTTTCGTCGACTAAAACGTGACTAAAACTATTACATTTTAAATGAATAAAGGGCGACTAAAACTAAAATAATTTTCATCAAAAAGACTACGACTAAAACTCAGATTGCAGCCAGAGTAATGGTAGCTGAAGCGAGGACTATCTTGCGGTTTATTCAGCTATTGTGGCTCACAGGATGTACAGGATTACATGCATATTTGATCACCGAACAGAGACGCTTGTGTTTTTCCTCACGCAGTGTTAAATAATAATTTTTTAAACGCCATGAATCGACAGCCACATGTTGGTTTGTCATTACAGGGTTTCGGGGATGTTTGAATGTCCATATGGATGCATCTTTTTAAACGGACACGTGTTGGATGCAGGTTTCTTCGTACAGTATGAGAAAAAAAGGTTTAAAAAAAAAACCTGGGTACGTGGCCTTAACCTGCTGTGTACCTTCTGCCTTTTTCTTTGAGAACCAGGTCTGTTTGCCTTATATTTATTGCTGTTTTTTGTGTAGATTATTGTGGGTGTTTTCTGTTATTTTTGTTTTTAATAATGATTCTTTTTTATCTCAGCTATTACTAGTTCGAATTTTTCCACCATCAGCCAACAGTTTACATGTTTTTTCCATGGATAAAATTAGAAATCAAAGTCAAACAGTGTGAATTACCATTTTTGAACCAATCAAGTGTCTCACAGTTGAGGTGTACCTCGGATGGAAAAGACAGATCGCCTGAAGAAAACCTGATATTGTGGATCATGTTTTACACTAACATTGATATGACAAAATGTCAGCAGTTAGAAAACACCACCACAAACACATTTTCATCGTACTCATACTCTGCCATCACCTGCCAGGAGACACGCCTCTACCTCAAAGAGAGGGTTTTATAGGACAGCTCCTTTGGGACAGGCCTTAATAAGTCATTCTTCTTCTGTAATCATTGAGGGAGGAGAGGATGAGGCCAATAATAAAAGTAAACGAGCTCAGAGACGGTCTTTGGGGAACCAAAGCTTAATTACAAAACACTGGTATCTGACATCATCTCCACAAAATTGACCCTGACAGATGTGACTCTGCTTTCCGCTCTCTACTTTTTCAGCCTCCAATTAACATCAGACCTTCATCTGAGGTGTACGTCAGCAGTAAATGTCCCGACTGACGCAGAAAAGGCTTTAAAGTATAACAGAAAGGTTTTACTCGAATCTCTTGTAGCATCAAGAGGTCACATTAAATGAAATCAGAGCCCTGATAGCTTGATTAACGGTGAGTGGTGAATGTGAAGGGGCGTTGTAATAATGGTGTTAATGAAACTCTCCTAATATTATGAGGACTGACCACCTAAAAAGAACAACAAGTCTATTATAAGGATCCATGTCCTTCCGCTTCTGGTTCTTGAACCTGACAGCCAGTATTTTAACATAGCTGTGTGTCATGTGACACCAGTGTTGCCTTGGTTACATCTGCTTTTGGGTCTATTCTAAAAACAGAAAAAAATTATAGAAAAATTGACATAAAGGATTGCATAAAATATTAATATCACCATTATATAAATCTCTTTAGTTGCTTTCCTGGTGCAGAAAAATAGACGCTAAATACTTAATAGGAATAAAGTCAAGGTTTAGAGAAAATATATGTTTTAGAATGGGTCATATAGCATATTTTCACATATTTTATTCACATTCTCTTTTTATGTTTAAAGGTCAGTTTCTACAAACAGTAGTTGCGATCCACAGCCTTAAATGTTAAATATTCTTTGCAGAATGTCCAGAGAAAATTCAATTATTCAACACACACTGACCTTTTCAGAACATTCTAATGAGGAATACTCTCATGTTACAATATATAAAGCAAACTGTCTAAATATTATCTTTATAAGAAATGCACACCTTCAAGCTACTTTTAAACAGCATGGAGGTCTAAAAATAAATATTTTAGGAATGAATGTGGCTTAAATTGACAACATGGATTTATTAGACTCCACTTCCCATAATCCTCTAAACCAGGGTTTACCACTCTGAACTTGTGGGCATGGAGGCAGTATATGGATATGGTCCTCCTTTTATGAAGATAGAATAGTTTCTTAAGCAATACACTTTTAGATATTTAGAAAAAAATTTCAATATATCAAAAAATTGTGTTCTATCGTGAGATTAGCTCATGTTCTTGAAGTTCCAATTTACACAATCGTCATGGCAACGTTTACACTCAGTGTGTGCTTAGTATCAGTCACCATCAGCAGCTACAGCAACGTAATTAAGTATTTGGGACAGTAATTAAGCTAGTGAGCTAGCCATAGATTTGCAATCTAACCGGACAACGATGACAAAGAGATTGTTTACATATTTCTCAAGTTATACGTAGTGTTTTAATAATTATTCAGCATTTATTTTTATATACTAGTTTTGAGCACATTTAATATTGATTACCCATTTTGGGCCATGAGTCGATAATATTTTGACCTTTGGATGAAATGATTGAAAGCCACTGCTCCAGGTACTTCCCCCGTCACAATCCCAAAAGCTTGTAGTTAAGATAATTGAAGAATCTGAATTCCCCTTAGGGAATGTGTGTGTTGCCCGGTGAAAGACTGACAACCTGTTCAAGGTGTACCCCCTGCTCTCATCCGAAGTGTCCTGGAGATCTTAGTTTTAGTTCAAACCCTGCTTCAAACACCCTGCGAGGAGATCAGGAGTGTTTCCTGATGGCTGAAGCTAATCTGTGACTTCTGTTTAAAATCTGTAGTTTGTAATCTACATCTATAAAGTAACCAGTAACGTAATTATGGTAAATACTTGACAAATAAAGTACCGGTAATCAAAAGAGTTGATTACATTTAAAAACAGAAATCAGTAATTTAATTACATTTCTGAAGTAACTTGCCCAACACTGCATTTTATTTGTCCCTTTGCCCTAATTTCCCCTTTCTATTTTAGAAATAATGCTTACATTTTCTGACTGAATTGTTTAATCAATTAGTATTTACCAGTTTAACTACTTAATCATTATTAATAGAGTAAAAGTGAATACGCCATCAAATGAAAACTGCCGTTTGTGGCATTTATTACAAATAAATTACCGAAACACTTTTTTTTATTGTCACAAATGTAATCTATTATACATAGTTCCTGGACACACATTTGTGTCATGTGACCCCCTTGCAATGCTACCTAGGTGGAGATGAAAACAGTACTTGTAGCAGTTCTATTCTATATAATTTGATATAGCCACAGCACTGATAAATGCACAGATAAGCTCAATAGCATTCTCTGAGTGGTCATTTTGATAAACAAGTGTTAAGGGGGCAAAATAAATACATTTCAATCATAAAAGATGTTGATTTGTGGTTGAGGAGGTTTTTGTTTTATGTTTAAACAACCAACACAGCATTGATGAACGAGTCCTGGAAAATGACATTAATTACAAAAAATAGTAATTTCCTTCATGTCTGTCATTAAGGCCGAGTCTGAAGTGATTGAGTCTTGTTTGTAAAATAATCTGCTGTGTTCCGAACTAATTTATAATTTTTATAATCGAAACATAGTACTTTTTGTGAAATTACACCAGGTGGATTAATATTGTCCAGGTCTTTTTCAATGAACTCTCTCGTTTAAAAGGGAAAAACGTATATGATGAGTCAGGTCTGATGACAGTTCTGTGGCGGTGTTCCCATGACATCAAAGCCATTCGATGAAACCCCAAAACCCTAGACACACGCACAGGAAACAGAGTGGAAACATCCTTCCACATTTACACGCTGTTTGCCATGACTTTTGCAGGACCACCTTCCTAGTTTCTCTGAGTCATTTTGTTGATAAAAGACACTGTGTGTCCTAAATACTCTTTTTGAAGCCCACATGGATTGTGAGTACAAAATCAGATCTAGTGTGGTTCACATATACAGCATTTACCTGCCAGACGAGGGACTCCATGTGCTCTGTAGTGTTGGAGAGGCAGATGCTCAGCACTAGCGTGTGGGAGGATGAAGTGAGGACACTAGCAATGACTGCATCCCTCATGGAGAACGGCAGCATGGTGTAGACCACAAACACAATAAACAGGAAAAACGACACCTGCAAACAGAGTTAATGGTGCTAAGGGTCAGTTAGCTGGAAGAGATCAGCTTGAGAAACACATTATGAAATGATCACAAGTTGTTCTAAGGTAGGTCAAAGTGGCAGGTTTTACTGAGCTGAAGTAAATTAGAATAAAGTGATAACACAGGCTTTGTGTTGGTTAGCTAGAGCTAATGTTTTCTCACAGAGTTTAGGAGTTTCTCATGGATTTCTCTCTCGATTCAACCAAAACATCATCAAATTTGTGCAAACCTAACCTGCAGTACACAAACAGTGTTGATCCTGAATATTGTCACTGTAGTATTACATGGCAGAATCTGTGATTGAATTATCGCAATGCCACTGGACCACAGTCACTAAGAAAACAATTGGTAAATTTGCACCTGTAAATGTACAGGCCAATGAAGTTTGCCAATGAATATCTTAATGATTTCAAGGAGCCAAATAAAGATGTGACACCAAATTAGCTCCACCAAAGTTTGGAGGAAGAGGATACACGACCAATTCAACAAGGGGACGCTCAAAAAGAAGTTATTCGCAGAGGAAATCTATTGATGGAGCCAAAGGTTTGATTGTCACACGTCACTCTTTAAATAACAATGACTTGGTTACGTGGTGTGTGTTACCTGCTGAGGTGTTTGTAAACTCAGAGCCAACTACAAGACACATCCGACTTCTGTGATTTTCCAAAAAGTCTACCAAGTATTAACATGTTCAATGGAGAGCTCAAATATTTTTTCACTCATATATGTGAAATCTATGTATAACTTTCCTTTTTTTTCTGGACTTCTTTCTTATTCTGTCTCTCCCTGTAAATAAAAATTCTTAAGAACATAATAAACTCTGAAAAAAAAAAAACCTGAAACAGTGGCTTGAAACAATGAGGCTCCCCTCATTGTTTATGTTCCGTTGGACTTTATGGGCATGGGAAGTTAAAAAGTTCAAATACACCATGACCCTAACAGAACCCAAGGATGCAGTCATTCAAACAGCAGTCCCCAAGAACCCGCAGGAAGGAAGCAGATTCCATCAGAAGCCTTGGAGAGGGCAAAGTCAGCACTTTAGGAAAGGTATAGCACACTGTGGAGTTGGACTCATGCCAAAAACTTTATAAAGCACCATCAGCACAAAAGACATCAGGAGCCAGAAGGAGGAAGTGTGACGTGCAAAATTCGCCTCAATGGCCTGGCAGGGGAGATTTGGCACTTATTGGAGGAATGGCATGGCATCTTTGAGACTGAGGAATTTTTTTATTTTTTATTTTTTTATCAGAGCCTCATAACATCCGTTAACCTCCCAAAATCAGAGTAGCCCAAACTTTTGCATATGTGGCTTCATAAATGGGTATGATCAATCTGACATTTTTGCATATTTGACAATTATTACTAGAAGATTCATGTCAACATGGACTGGAAACCAACAGTCAAAATCGTTGTGTAATTTGTCTGTGCTTAATTTTTGTTGCTTCGTATTTTGTAAAACATATTAAACCGGGCCGATTGACAGATACAGTATAAATGCAATTGTAAATTAATTTAAATTCAAGACTTTTTAATCTGTAACCTGTAGTATGAATTTGTTTTGAAGGAAATGTTGAGCAATGAAATGAAATCAGGGTCGATGGTAAAAATAGACTCTGGCTATTTTTTCCAGACTAAAATATCCTTCAGAAAAAACTGTAGTTTCACCACCAGAAACAGCCGACGGCTTGGCAGAAGGATTCACATTTTATTCTTGTCGTGATTAGGAAATATGTATCCAGATATTATGTCCAACCTCACTCGCTAGGACTCACCAATGATCTTTTCAAATTTAAACAATTTCAATATTTTAGATTAGATTCAATATTTAATAATGATGTGTTTCTATAAAAAAACTTAACATAAAACCAAATAATAAAACCACAACTTTGATCTCAAACTGTTTTGCAAGTTTTGTTTCTTTCAGCAGTGCCAAAGTGTACATTTAATCTGGTCTTCTAAACATTCAAGTTTTCTATTCTGCTCGGCAAGCTCACTGTAGAATTGATAGAAGGGTTCGAGCACTGGATGGTAGCAAAGCTTAATGGATTTTTGGTCACCTGAACATCCCGTATAGGCACACACTGACTCACAGCTTACAACACAGAGCTTTTTCAAGACAAAACATGTCTTCTGCCTTATCGATTGCCATTTCTGCTCTGTCCAGCAAAGAGGTGGCTCAGACAACCTGCTAAAAATGGTTTTGTTTGGCTTGTGAAGGAGAAAGAATCTCCCAGCGGATGAGAATGCTTCACTGGTCTCTCGAACGAGTGCTGTCTAGCACTTTCACCTCTGATTGCTTGAACAGAACGTACTTTAACTGAAGTTTCGAAGCTCAGCCTAAGAAATCGGTATGGTTCAATGCCTAATCTTTCCAAAGAGCTGATTGCTTGGCAAGTTCATGCCTGCTTAAAGTTCTGGTCCATCTCCTAGCAGGATTAAGAGTGGCAGTTCAATCTAATGGTCTTAAAAACATCAGAGAGGAATTTTTGTGCTTAATTACATTTTTTTTCTTGTACTTGTGAAGGAGGATGCGATCAAGCATACTGAAGAGTGTCTCAATGACAGGGATAATGAATGCTACATTAAAATGCTAATCAGGTGAAAAATAGAACTCATATTGGAAAACACGGTGCTTTTTTTACGCATGTTGTTTAGATGATTTAGAATGCTATGTGGTCTAAGCAATTTAGGACAAAAAAATATAATCAAGGTGGCATGGTGGAGCAGTGGGTAGCACTGTGGCCTTCCAGTTAGAAGGTTTCTGGTTAAAAACCGGCAACAGAAGACTCTGGAAGCAAGGTGTGAGAAGATTTAACAGAAAATGCATTTTTATTTAACTAAACAACATCCTGCATCGAGAACAAAGAAGTTAGGGGGAGCTGCCAGCCATATGTCTCTCTCAGGTTCTCAAACTTTCTGTTTTGAATAGGATTCTAAATATTTTTTGAAAAGCATGTTACCTGAAGTGACTTCCATATGTTACTATTGCTGATTGCAACACATCCAACACACACATTGTGAGGTTGAGCTTTGCTAATGCTCTAAAGGTGAATCAAATAATGCAAGTGCCCATAAAACACAGAAATTTGATGAATATATGAAGTGTACAAATTAGGGGTGTGCAGAACGATACGATGCGATACATACCTCGATATTGTGTCCACGATCCGATATGCATCACAATAGTTTACAACACTTTTTTAACCAACTATTGAAAAGTTTTGAGACCACAAATTTAAGAAGGCTAAGGTCTTGTTTCATTTGTTTGAGAGCATTTGTGACCATCCACCCAATAGGGGGCGATGTTAATGTTTGCATTAAGTCATATTTTTTACTCTTAGTGAGGGAGTGAGATATTTTTAACATCTTTCTCATGTAAAATGTGAGTAAAGGATAATTGTCTCCCAGTGAATATCACATAATGTACAAGGTTAAGAAGTTTCAGAAATGACTAGAATCACAATCATTCTAAGAAGCAAATACACTTCAGCTCCAAGATGATTTCCTATCTCCCCTAGAAGTTCCTGTCTTGAATTTTTCATATGTCGAAGCAAGTTTTACATGTAAAACGCCTAGTTCGTGCAACAGTTCTCAGAAACAACAGTAGAAGTTGATAAAAAATGGAAAAACTAGAGAAAAATCAAGTAACGTTTCCTCAATCCTTAAATCTACACAGAGTTAATCTAATAAAGATAATAAAACAGAATAAAACTGAATAAAATGAAGGCAAAATGATATGTAGCGTTACACAAATGTGAAACCTTACCGGGAGCACGTACAAAAGCAAACTTTCTCAAGATATTTCACGAATTCCTAACACCAACATAAAAACCAAACTGATGCTTTGACAAAAGCCTGTGTGAAGGGATGGAGAGAGTGCTTCTGAGAAGGCGTCACAGCGTTTCTCCTCTAACTCCTTGACTCTAACTCCTTAACTTTTGTGATAGCAAATTATTGGTAGTCAATATCTGTTTCTTTTGATTTGAAACTGATTTAAAAAGCGTTTTTTGATGTGATAATGTTGACAGTATCAGCGCTTTTTATCATTGTCTGTCAAAGTGAGAATGGAGCTCCAGGACCCAGAAGCGCAGCATGACATCAGACTTGATAAGAACTATTTGTGTTTTCGTATCTTGGAATTTTTTTTTGGTATCTCGAAGCAAAATATTTCGTGAGAAATTTCCCTTGGATTTTTCGTATCTTGAAGCATTCGTAACTCTAGGTACCACTGTATATGAAAATCTAGTCAAAACTGTTGACTTAGTCAAATATTAGGATGTATTTGCAATGACACCAACTGTGTTGCTGAATGTTTTATATTTTGTCAAAAATAGTGGCAATAAATATATTTAATTTGAAACTGTAGAATGTTTAATTATTTTAACTAGATTTAGAATGTTTCCAGTGTTAAACATGTGATTCTTTCTCTTTCTCCTCCCAGTTTGGTGAACATTTTTGAGAAGGGTTTTTTGTACATCCAGTCACAGCTGGTGTGAATATTAAAGATCTCATTTGGAGGAGTTCGCTGATATTAATCAGTTTTGAATTATCATAAATCTACAAAACCGAGATTTGCCTGTGACTAGCGTATGCGCGTCTCCGTTTTCTCATTTGCACTGGATGTGAAAAACACACCTGATATCCCAGAATGGAAATATATAAATCCTGTCTGATGATAATTTTAAATATTAACAAACCTACTAATTAAGCTCTTTCTAAATGTGTCCCCACAGGAAATCTAATTATTTGAGTTGATAAAAGATTTTATAGCCATCCAGTATGTGTGCATCCATGACATTAAAATGACTTAATCTTCATTTTTCACCAACTTATTTTAACAAAGTTCCAACTGTGCCCCTTATTTAGGTGGACTTGTGACTACAGCAGTTTTCTGTTGTGGCTTAAGACATTTAGAACATGTTTTCCACCAATAAAATCACCACCCACTGACACTGGACAAAAAAAAGCTTATTTTTTTAATTATTCTAAGTCTAAAAGTGGGTTTTGAAATCGAGGGAACCTCCAGAATGAAGGTTCAGTATGGCTCAATTGTAACGGTGGGCTGCAACGGTTTGAAGGAACCGCAGGATGGTGTCAGGAATCTAAGATGTCTTCAGAGTTCAATCAGGACAGTAGATGAGACCGGAGTAACCACAGAAGCAGATGGAGGGATGATGTAGACCCAGAAGAGACACAGCAATCCCACTTCCAGGAGAATCCAGGAATGCGGGAAGCGATCATGGAGAGACAGGGAGCAAGAACCATGGATCTGAAAAGTAAGGAGGTGCGTAGATGATCCTTTTAACTGAGGGAGATGGAGTGCTCTGCAGATGTATGCGTGGGGGTGAAGTTGATTGTGGGCTGTGTCTCTTCTGGGCTCGTAGAATTCCTAACACCACTATGCCACCTTGCACCATGTATTTTGATAATTATGAGAAAACTTTACTATTTCTAGGCAACAAACCCTCTTTAAAAGTTGTATAGATTTTAATGCCCCATTAAACAAAACATTGGTAGAATTGACATTTTTTTTAGAAATAAGAAAGAATCTATCATGGCGTTGACAGATATCAGTGCAGACTTCTCAGAGTTGACTTCTTAAAAGCACGTCCAGTTTGTATTTTAAGGTTTTATCTTTCTTGGTTTTAGTTAGATTCCCTAAATCTATTTTTGATAAATATCTTTGTTTTATTTTAACATTTTGAATTTATTTGTATGGAACACACCTGCCATATACCAGTTGTGTATAGGTTCTTAATGGTCATAGGGCTTCTAGAGTAATTGAATTTCCAGGCAGTAATTGGATAATCTGAAATATTGTTGGTAGAAATGTAAGGAAGTATAGAGCTACTCTTGTAAGTAAAAAAACCATACATCACTAACAAAACAGAGATGAACTATTTATATTTAGAAAATTACGTTTTTAATGGTCTCATGTGACAGAAAATGACAAACGAATGGATAAACATGTAAATTTGTGACTTTAGTGCTGCTAACCTGGCCATTCTGACATTATGCTTCCTAAAGTGTTGCCTTTAGATGCATGTGAACTCAAGTTGCATCCCACACTTAATCCTTAAGATTTAATGCTGTTTAGCCACCCTTTGAAGCAATGACAGCGTTAACTCTTCTGGGGAGTGGGTTTATGAGTGTGTCTGTAAACACTGACGACAATAACTGGCTAATCCCTTCCACATTAAGTTCAGGCCGAGACCAATCAACTTGTTCCACATCGCACTCACTCATCCATGTCGTTATGGCCCGAGGTGTGGCCTGGTGATTCTGAAACAGGACGGAGCCATCCCCAAACTGTTGTGAGCATTGTAAGTTAATTTCACAGGAACAACTGGGTCAAGCACAATTCTTGAAAAACAACTCCACACCATAATCCCAAACCACCAAACTTTACAGTTACAGCCCACACATGACCATCAACTCAGTTTCAGGACAAAGTTAAATGAATTATGGTCTTTCTACTTTTTTATTTTAAGATTTATTTTATATTAGTATTTATAATATTATTTAATTTATATTAGCTCAGAACATAGTAATGCAATAAACTTCTGCTGAAAACTACATTTGTGCCCTTTCTGAACACCAACAAATGAGCTCAAAATACAGCTCAAAATCAAACAACTGTAGTCTGTGGATCATTTATCACCAAAAATGAGACTTTCGCAACATTTTCAGCAGCAGAAGTTTGCTGTGAACCATTATACTGGCAAATGTCAAGCCCAAACTCATTCATCAGAATACCAGATGGAAAGTGTGATTCATCACTTCTGTAGCCTTCGCTGCTCTAGAGCTCGTGCTTTACACCTCGGTATGCAACAAATTGACATTGCACTTGGTAATTATGGCTTGGATGCAGCTTTTTGGCCATGGAAGCACATTTCCTACAGACAGTTCTTGAACTAATCTAATAGCCCTGATTAGTTCTGATTATTTTGTCTAAATCCCAACATGACACTCTAGCACTAAAGCACCTTTCCGTTCAACAGTTGTGGATTCCAGAATGTCGGAAGTCGGAAGAATGCTATATAGAGGCTGAAGTTATTGAAGCCATGAGGACTTTTCATGATCTTTATGCAGAACAGCCTTCTGCGTTATCATGTGCAGAACTGTGGCATTGGATGGGCATTCAATCTCTCAAATCACCGGGGCACACTACCACCAATAGTTTTCATCATGCAGATGAGTTTTGAAACACACTATGAATGAATTGTTAGAGAAAGAAAGTGCTTTTTGATTAAGTGCATTTCAACCAGTTGTTGCGGACCAGAACTACAATAGGAATTTTTTGAGATGCATAGTACTTTAAATCATTTTAAAGAGTGCTCTTCGCCAATTCTTCAAAAAAGGTAGCTAATACATTTCTCCTATGGTTTTTCTCTGCCATTCGATATAATGTACCAATGTGAGATGTAATCCTCCTCAAGCCCTTATAAAACTCAATTTCCACCTGTCTGCCTCTTTCATTCTCCCAGTACTTCATTAGCTTCCAATCACTTTCGCCATTCCACATACAAGGCACTCAAGCGACACTTCCTACAGCACCAGAATTGAGGGAATTGGGGGTCCTATGTACATTTGCAGGACTTTTCCTTCGTGATTTAACCTCAGGTTGATTGCCACAAGGTGATTACAGCCTTTTGTTCCTGTGCTGGCACTGAGCTTAATTATGTTCTCCCTTCTCTTTTCATTGGTGGCTTTAATGGAGAGCTGCTGCTGTGAGCTAATGGTGTCTGCAGTACAGTGCTCTGTAGCAAACAGTGCAGACTTTCCTCTGAGGTAGAACCTCAACCCATGCTGGTGACAACACTATAGTTTCTTCTTATAAGGTGACTGCAAGCACATTCTTATTAGAGCTGAGTCAGTGTGGCTGTATAGGTTCTGATGTTGCACCTCAAAAAGCATAACAAGAAAGTCTCACAGCATAAAGCTAAGAAGCCTGCAGCGGAAAGCAGGAAATTAAATAGGGCACAGCCTAGGAGAGCTCCTTAAGTCATCAACTACTGCAGACGTAGCTACTGTGCTATTCATTTCCGCTAACAAGTCAACGCTTGCTACTTTAAGACACTTCCAGAAACTCTGCTAATTAGTACTGGGCTGCAATAGTTTGAGCCCTAATTAGGTGCTAGCTTATTCAGATCGCCTGAAACCAACTGGTTAATTAGGCTTCATACCACATACTGTAAATGTGAATTATTAGCACTGTTTGAATTTGTCTGGTTCCATTTGGAGATAAATCTTTCACTTCATTCGCTCGTACTTAACTAAGTTTATGGAGTTATTCATGAGTAGACAAAATTATAAAAACACAGCTCTTTGGACTTCTCGAGTTGAAATCCTGTCAGAGTTGGTGATGCTGATACTCCTACACTCGGGTTGGGCACAAGATATCCGTTTATCATTTAATCTGTGTTTATTAGTGAGCTGCACTAAGGCAGTACTAAGTATTGTAAATACATGATACACTAATAATTCTAGTAATCGATTCCATCCCAGATTTTAGTGATAACTTTAACAGGTGAATGTTGACAAATGGCGATGGCATAAATGGGAAAATCAGGGGCTACTTTTGGATTTTGTCCTCTACAATGTTTCATGTGATTCACTCTATGTCTTTATCTCTTGTGTATCATCATCTTGCCAATGCTCCGCCTATTTTCTGTCTATATTATGTCTTTGGTGGAAAGTTGGGATCAGGATACACTTCCACTTTCTGGATCTGGGACTCTCTTCCTGCTCTCTACAGGTTTTGAGCTGAGCCAGAGGTTTGTGGTATTTTCTGTTCTTCTTTCTTCGGTTTATGTTTCTGCCAGATCTAATGCCAGAGTGGTGCCACCGTGCAGTTAGGCAAGACACAATTAGGCCCCAAGCTTTTTCAACACTTTAAGACGAATCAGAGATTCATGCATTCGGTCTAAGAATGACTAATATCTTTCAGGACTTAAATAGAGTCAGGCAGTATTTCAAGTAAGGCAGCATTTCAACAGATCAAACAAATTTACACTATTGGCAAAAATGGATGTTGAGTAAATAATGTTCATTCACATTTTTAACAAAATAAAAAAGAAAAAAGAAAACATTTTGTACACAACATAACTCCATCAACTTTGTGTGTATGCTTGATGAATTGTCATAGTATTTTCTGAATATTTACTATGGACTATAATAGAAAAAACTAGGGATGTCCCGAGCCGATCGTAAAGATCGGTATCGGGGCCGATCGAGGCATTTTTTAACTGATCGGAATCGGCTCTATGTATCGGACCGATCGAATGTTTGCGTCAGCTACGTCACGCACGTGTCGCAAACTCGCATGTTAAACTCGCATGTTGTTTACTACTTGCAATACGGTGCTAAGATGTCTGCAGTGTGGAAGTATTTTAAGTTGGAAAGTGATTCTAGTCTGGTAGCTACATGCAACGTTTGCAATGCGAGCATTTCACGCGGTGGTACTAGCAAAGCAGCCTTTAATACTACCAACTTGATAAGGCATCTTAAAACGAAACACACGACAGAATATTGCGACTTCACTGAGCGAACGCAGGAAAAGGCTAAACCATTTTATTGATGCACTGCTGAGCTATTTGGTTGTCAAGAGTACACACTGGATTGATTTAATAACCTGCATGCACTTAAAGTGTGCAATTAGCACAAGGAAAAGACAAGTATCGGATCGGGACTCGGTATGGGTCGATACTTAAAATTAAATGACTCGGATCGGATCGGGGGCTCAGAAAACCTGATCGGGACATCCCTAGAAAAAACATTTAAAAAAATCCTTCACAGGATCTCACAGAGAATCTAAATATTTTCTATCCGTTTCTGCTTGAAGAAATGCAAATATTTAAACTTAAAAAGGATAGAGATTGTGGAACATTTATCTATGATTTTTCCAAAAAATGTGTTTTTAAAAGATAGGCCAAAAAAATCCTGTTTTAAAATGGGAAATGGAGGAATTGTCAACAGTTCCGCAACTAGAGTACAGAGGAACCTCCCCATTGTTCTCCCTAAGCTTGAACAACAGTTGTGCTAGAAGGTTCCTTAACCCTTAGTAAAGTCTCTGCAGGTTTCAAACACTTTACTAGTTTTTATAGTTTTAGTTTTAAATGAACATTTCAAAAGTGATGACATCATTTTCAGGGTAATTCAAATTAATTAATCGTCTTTCACACTGTTTCGTTTAACAGACCCCAAATCAGTGCCATATGGTGCCAAATCAGTGCCCACGTTCCAAAACTCTTGGAAGTACAAGACTTGTAAGTTGGCTTGTGTTTTTCAAAGTAATGACACAACAAGCACAAATGAACAAAAAGTGCTTGAAACAGTGTATAGGGTTTAGCATAAAATTACAAAAATGTAAAAAATGAGAAGTTGGGTTCTAAATAAATGATATCAAGCATTGGCAGAAAAAAACTGTTTCATTTATTTGAGCAGATTCTAAAGAAGTAAAAAAACATTTAAAAAGGACCCTGACTTCTAAATGTTAAGGAACTTATTGCATTTCTTACTGGGCCACCAGTATGCCAGTCCATCTGCACATACCAGATAACCCTGGTAACAAAAGATTATGCAAATGCAAATGATTATATAAAACAAAAAATGGTACATAAAAGCTAAGTTAAATCAAAGTCACACGTTCCGGAATCAACACCAGGAAAAGTATATGCAAACAACATTAATGCGTAAATACATAAGAAAAGCTGGTGATACTCATTAACATGGTACAGAGCCATGGTCTTCAGAGTAATGGCCATATTTATGGTTGATAGCCCAAAATGTCATGTAAGTGCCACCCAGCTCTTACAGAAGTAGTCCTGATGAAATGCTGCGGTCCTTTGATCCGGAGCCAGTTTGTGTCGTGTATGCATATCACATCATTTCCAGATGACTGAGCCCATCTGAGTTATTAAGTTATTAAGTCATGTCAAGCAAACAGGCCGCATGACTCACAGTCAGCTACATCCCTCCTCTACAGCTAGAATAATATTTACTACTGTTTTCGCTATGGTCATGTTTTTGAAAGCAGACTGCTCCTCCCCTCAGCAAACAGTGTGAAGAAAAATAGAATGTTTGTCTTTTAGGATGCTGAAACAGACAGGATTGGAACTGTCACAATCTCTCGAAAATAAGCATTTATGTTGAGATTGTGTCAGAGTCATCAGCCAGACTTGTGTTAAGCTGAGTTCAATGAGCTAATGAATGATTCTGAGCACAGAACAGCTCGCACAATAAAACTCATGCATTACCAAGGGAATGACTGGTACGGTTGGTGAATTTCTTCATGATTCCGTTCACTTCCATTACGCCTTTCATCTGAGCAATTTACCTGAATATCTAATTACATTTAGTACTCATGCAGCGTGTGCTTCATTCATGTCAAATTTTTAATTAGAAGAATGATAGTGAGAAGGAAGTTGAATTAGACAGTGATAGTCGCTGAAACCGAGAGCTGTGAAAGTGCTGTTGCTCAAGTCTCACCTGGTCCCATGGACAGATGATCCCTCCGAAAAACATGAAGAGGTAACCCATGGCAACGAGACACCCCCAGATGAGCAGGGAGAACAGGCGAAGAAGCTTCTTGAAAACCGACTCGATGCAGACGAGAATGAAGATGGCCAGAAAAATGGCCAGCGTTGTAGGCACGGTCATGATGAAGGCCATGTGTTCCTCCATGTCCTGTCCAAACAAAAAGACGCTTTATGGTTCATGCATTCTTCGGCTGATGGAAGAAAAGGACACACTATTGATGCATAAAAAAGAACAGATTACAGCAGAGTCTAATACGAGGAGAAACTGAAAGGATTTCAGTGTAAAAATAAACTTTGACCTTCATCTCAGATGCTTGTACAAAGTTCGTATAGTAATAAACTGCTTTAGCATCAAAATGTTTTAGCATCTGCTTATCTAATAATTAAAAGAGACAAATCGCCATAAAAAAGTAATCTCTAGACACAAACAGGGCTGCTTTCATGTCAATAAATTGACATAAAAATCAGCTTGAGGCTTTCCAGCAGAACATGGCTCTAACAGGATTGTGGGTTGTAACTCCAAGGTAAAAAACTTTGGATTAATGCGTTTTTGCCAAATGCATGAATGTAATGCTTTACTTCAATTCTTCAAGCAGTAAGAGATTTGTAAATGTATTTAATTAAAATTTTAAATAAATAAATAATACATTTTATTTGATGGCGACTTTCAAGACACCCAAGGTCACCTTACAGAATCATAACAGTCAAAAAGGGCAACAACACAGTTAAATATCAGATAATGTAAACTCAGCTATTGTGGACACACCTCCCTAAACAGGAAAGCGTTCAATCTAGATAAAATAGAAATAATAATAAACATAAAAAAACAAACTAATAATTTTCCAAGCATTTTAATGAGCAGAAAGTGCACCAGTGTAACCTTTCAACTGCTTTGTCACACAGCATAGACAGAGAGGATGGTGCAAGTTATAAGAATAAAGAACCCCTATACAAGGCAGCCATGGTCTTTACAGATTAAATGAACAGAAACTGACTGAAAAAAAACCCACGAGGGGAAAAACCTCACATAAACTTGTACAGCAAAATAATTGAACTAAAAACAAAAGCAGACTCTAACAGAGTTGGAGCTTAACAGCACTAAGAACTGAAACTAAGAAATAATCACAGAAGCAGAGCTCAGATAGAACTCTCAAACCTGGAGGGAACCAAGAGAACTAACTTGATGTGAATGAAATGAACCCCTAAACAGTTACTAAAAACATTGAGAAGCAGGTGTGAAGTAAGCAACAAGGCAAGTGAGAAAAAAACGGAAGGACAACAATCAATGTACGGAAATCGATGCCACCAACATGGAAATGAGAAAATATATTTGTCCCTGTCAAGGCATAAGGATGAGTATTTGTAACAGCATCTGCAAAATAGTGAGAAAACCAGACATTTCTTTTGCATTTGATCTCTCTTTCATTTCAACCATCTTACATTGTGAGAAAATAGGTCACATAGTCCAATAAAAGATAAGTTGTTCTCATAAACGATTGATTCAAAAATGGTCCAAGAACTGATTGAAATGCACTTATGTCATTTGTTAAAAAAAAAGATATTTGATAATTTCCTCCTTTCTTATCATTTCCTCACATTTTCTCATAACTCATATCCTAAAATCTCTCATGATGTCAATCTTTTAAATGACAAATTTACAAAATGGGTTCAGACTGACTTTCTAATAAATGAGTTCACACTGATTTGATCAAGAAATTTCTCACAAATGCGTACTGTCTCTTTTAATCACATTAGGCTCCTGTTGATTTAGTAATTAATTATTTTAGCCAAATAGTGTCCTTGAATTTCTCACAAACTAAGTTCTGATTTGGTTTGGTAAGTTCTGGTCATTTCATCATCCCATAACTGCATTTATTTTTACTTGTTGTTATCAACAGTGAAAGACAAAGTTCCACAAAAAATGGTTTTCCTTCTCTCTTAACCACTGCCAAAATTGAGTTTCTGTAAAGTTTCTTGATTTTGGTTTCTTCTCACTGGCAGATTTTCATTTAAGTGCGCTCATTAACATATGTAAATGTATTCAAACTAGGCTGGAGACAAGGAGGTTATCCTGCTTTTGTATGTGCACTCTTATTCACATTTATTGGGATGTACAAAGAGAACGAGAACCTGCGTATGGATCTGAATGCATTTGTACTTTTCCAGCTTTATATGGAATCCAAGAGAGGAAATTTTGAAAGTTCTCGTTCAGACTTCAGTGATTTAATTTAATCATTTTAAAATTAGACCACATTTGGTGAGTGTGATGAACGCTCTGCTCTTCTGTTTTCTCGAGAGACGAAAAATTGTGCCGGTTATTGATGCAAGCAGTGACTTTTCTCTGCCCACTCAGTGATCTGCATATCATTGTACATCACATTTATTCAGGCCAATCAGAAAATAGTCCCAGTTTACAACTACAGAACAAAAGCCCTCAGAAGCATGTGGAAGTGTACCTTACAATACCATGCTGTAAAAAGCATCCATTGTTGGCTCTGCCCTCTGCTCACCAAACATAGTGGTAACATATAGATTTTACCAACTCATGTGATCTCCAGACTGAACTCATTTTTATTTTTTAGAATCAAAAGACTAAATCACCCGTGCCTTTAGTGTTTATTTATTGTAATGGTTTGTGTTTTGATCATCAAAGTTCCGCCGTTTTGAGACTGCAATCGAGACGATGACTAGAGCATTCAAGTTTTGCCATCTCTGCATTGTCTTCCTGTGCAGGTTACAATACAGTTTAAATTCTTCGGTTTGTTTCAAAACTCAGTTCTTGTAAAACCTTTAGACGTCTGCACAAAACAAAGGGACACAGTACTTTTGCAGTCGTTGGTCCCTGGAACAGGCATCAGTGGAATTACAACATGCTCCTCATATTGAAACTTTTAAACCTGTAAGCTTTACATTAAGTAAACGCTTTACACTAAGAGTTTACTGTGCTATCTTTGCTTACAGCATGGACAGGATTACTTGCCGATTTGATCACCAAACACAAACTCAATGCTGAATACACTTTTTAAAAATGGCACTAATATTTCTAAAACATATCAACATCGGTTTAAGGGTTTTTGTGGTTTTATGTTTTTATTTGAAAATGGATATGTCTGGATCTCACTTTTTATCCAGAATAAAAAAAAACCACCTGTGTTTGTGTTGCCTTTTAAAATGATCTGCTTCTGATTGGCTGCATTGCGAGTGTCTTCCAATGAGACAAGAATACTCAAATGTGGATTCGTTCAGGGTCTTCCTTTATTGTAATTGGCACGCGCACACACACACACACACGCACGCACGCACACGCACACACACACACACACACACAAACTTTTGCTAAATACCCTCTTTAGTCAATGTTTTTTTTTAAATATCAGTATATCCCCGATCTCATTAGAAAAGCCCAAATGTTCACCAACCCTGCAGCCATCATTCACTTCTGTTTGCATCACTATATCAACACTCTCAGACTGTTCATCTACTGCAGAGAGCGACAGAAATAGATAGCGCTGCAGCAGGAGTCAGATCAGAGCATTTTAATAACTATATTACAGCTAGATTATCTATGCAGATGGCTCACGGTGCCATATGCCATAGAGCTTTTATTGCTATTTGAATTGAGAAAGAGACATCATTCACCTTGTGTCATTCAATTTATTCCACTAAAGAAAAAGGCATACATTACTAGCTTGTCATTTTACTCATTAATTATCTTGGCTCATAGTAGGAATGTGGATTTGGCCTATATGGGTTTGGATGGTGTGTGTGTTTTCTCAATGATGAGAGAGTATTGAGCTGGCAAACTCGCTGTAATATAAAGCCTACCATGGTATGAGTCACCAGCCATTAGAGGAGACACCCGGGGGAGTACTGTACTACACATTCAAGGGAACTCTGGCACACAGACTGAATCTCAATGAACTCTGGGGGAACACACCCTTCTGTCTCCATTTGCCACAGAGCCTTTACTGGTCAAATCAAAAGTACAAGTGAAGCTTGGAATGCTTGACTTTCATAAAACTGGGATTTTTTTCATGTCCGACAAGAACTGAAAACTCTATTTAGAAAAACAAATACAAGGTTATTTTATAGTTGAAGGTAAAAGAAAATACTAGTTACCTCCAATTTGGTTTGAGAATATTCCGAAATGAAAAGAAGCACAACATCAGTCTATTGTTATGGGTGCAGAGTGGAAACAGCAGATTGAACTTCATGTCATCACCATAAATACTTACATTTCATTTAATTGTCGTTTTGTTGTTACAATTTTAAACATCCCCAAAAAGAATAGTTGTGTTGTCTCAACAATTGTTTGTAGTTCTCAGTGAAAGAGTCTATTATAACAGTGTTTTTGACTAAATTAATTCTTGATGGTTAATATCTAATGCATTTATTTTGACTCATCTTTTTATTTTTTTTTTATCAGTGAAATAGTGACTCCTTAATTGGCGCCTGTTCATAGAGATATAACTTCATAACCAAGGTGTTGGTCTCACTATGTTTTCAGTTATGTCTTACAACCAATTTATTCAAAATCTTTTTACATTTTCTGTTCAGGTTCTGATTGTTGTGTATGTTTTTTGTGTCTTTAATTTAACACTTTAGGCCAGTGGTTCCCAAAGTAGGGGTCGTGAGACATTGAGCGGGGGCAATATGATTTCCAAGAAGTCAAATATTGTATGTAAACTATTAAATCTCTGAGTCAAGGTATCCAAACTTAACCGTAGAATGGACTTGCTGTGCTCCAAGCATTGGGTCATTCATCTGTGGAGCAAGGATTCTGTGCTCTCCCCTCTCAAGAGACAAAGTTCTGAGATCTCAGGGTGACAAGGAAAGAGACACGACACGGTGATCATGCTTCAAACCAGTCACAGTTTATTGCCAGTTTCTTCAGGGTATTTATACATTACAGGTCTGGGGTGTGAACAAAGTTCTGTTTTTACAAAGGGGAATACCTGAAAGAATGCTGACTTAAGAATCAGAGTGGTGGGGATGAGCGAGTTTCTTACACTCAGGCCTTACACTTAGACCATGGGCCTGTACACTATTAAATCCAATGGAAAAGACTAAAATGAAGAGACTGGGTTTTTTTAATCTAAATGTTCGCCATAATTCTGGGATTTCAATCACACGCCTCATTAGGAGAGGTGTGTTGCTGAAATTAAACGAATGAGTAAATAACTATTAAACAAATGATGTGGTTGTTAGACCGTCGTGTTCTTTTCTGTTGTCATGCTCATCTTTGGATAGTTTGGGAACCCATGCTTTTGCAACATTATTTTTAAACAAGTTTTAAAGGTTTAATAAAGCATTAAAAAGTAGGATTCAAAACACATGCATACTCTTTATTATTATTAATTCAGTGATAAGTCAGATTTCAGGAAAAGCCCTAAAATCTTTTCCCTTCATTCTTTTACTGCTCACAGCATGAATTAGACTCGGCTCCTATCAGTCTCTATTCTCCAGACGATCAAGGGCCAGTGCTCACACGGCCCACTGATTGTGCATTTAAGCCCATTTGAGTCCATTTAACTCCATTTTGCATGGACCACAAAAGCAGAGAGACGCCTGCACAGTGTGCTTTGTTACAGCGATATCCCTTCCACAGCCACTTCCTGTCTGAGCATCTGAGTTTAATGCGAGTTAGGTCAGGTTTGCTGTGTTTTTGTGGTTTCACAGCGCTGCTGACGGGACAAAAATGTAAAACATGCCAGTCGCAGTCAGCAGAATGCAAACGGAACAGTGTAGCACACACTCATGCAATCTTTGTGAGAGAAAGAGATAGACAGACTGACAGACTCATTTAGAGAAATACAACAATGCAGCTTGACATATACACTCACTGGCCACTTTATTAGGTACACTTTACTATTGCTGAATCCTTCGAGGCATAGACTCAACAAGCTACTGGAAGCATTCCTCGGAAAGTTTGGTCCAAATTGACATGAAAGCATCGCTGCAGATTTGGCAAATGTTGAGACCATTTGAGCACAGTGAACTCATTGGCGTGTTGAAGAAACCAGTCTGAGATGATTTGTGCTTTTATGACATTATTCTGCTGGAAGTAGCCATCAGAAGATGGGTTGACACGATGCACAATTGGTACAAAGAGGCCCAAAGTGGGGCAAAAAAATATCCCCCACACCGTTACACCACCACCACCAGCCTGAACCGTTGGTACAAGGCAGGATGGCCCTATGCTTTCATGTTGTAGATGCCAAATTCTCACCCAACCATCTGAATGTCGCAGAAGAAATTATTGTTGTCTTTTTATCAGACCGAACTAGTCTGCCCATCTGATCTCTGGCATCATATGTGGCAACAGAACTGCCGGGCACTGCATGTGTTCTCTACTTCGAGCCATTCTCTGTAAACTCTAGAGATGGCTGTCCGTCAAAATCCCTGTAGATCAGCAGTAAAACTGGTCATCCATACCACATTCAGTCACTTAAATCACCTTTCTTCCCTACTCAGGACAGGTGTACCTAATAAAGTGGCTGGAGAGTGTTTCCTTGGATTAATGGGCAAGTTATTATTGAAACAACTGTAAACAAAGCCATTTTCTTAAAGGGGTTTCTAATCAAAATATAAAGCTAAGAGAGAGAGAAAGACACGGACCTATAGAACCAGAAGACATTTAAAAAATCGAAATCTGCGCTTTTTGCTATATAATAAAGATCATTTATTAAAGCAAATTGTAAAATATATATATAAAAAAAAAACCTCAAAAAGGGCCCCGGACATCTAAAAGTTAAGTCATGTAACAGTTTTGTCTGCCACAGGCTGGTTAAAAGGTAGAAAGAGCCAAGGGCCAATAGTTTGAGGTACAAGGTTTACAGTATCTATACATCTACAACAAAACACAGTGAAGTCCATTGAAAATATAAACTTAAATCCACATATTCTGTGCCACGCTAAATTTTACCAACCTTAAGAAGTTCTATTTTAAAGAAGCTAATAACCTCATATTAGGGCCCCTTCGCCGTCACACACTGAGTGCCTGTGATATATGGCAGCACTTTAAAATCTATTTGGGTTGTAAAATAAATTTGAGGTGAATTGAACCACTGTGCAAATTCAAATGACGTGCTCATCTTACACAAGATTTCTAATTAACTCAGCGAAGCAAGAGGCCAACACATTTTTCAGATGCTGTGGAGTGTCAATGACTGGATTCAATCAAAGGCACTATAAGCGAATCTTAATGATGGCACAAGCTGGTAAGATCAGCTCGCTGTGACGCTGTCACCTCCATAACTCAGCTAATTGATCAAACCACAAGATCGCTTTATCCCACTCCACATGATCGTATTTCTCCAGGATTGCTGTCAGCTTTATATCATCTTACACCATCCTGCACTCACAACGGGACTATTTTCACATTCCCTGTAGTACCTCAAACAGAAACCCTGAAGGCTAGCAGACTGAGGGGTTTAAAATAGCAAATGGACTGATGAAAAGGAATATGTGCTTGTTTGCTGTTGTAATCCAAGCACCGATTGCATGTGAAACTGTGGCGCTCATCCAAATCATCCGCTCCTAGATCCGGCTCGAAGTGTCATTTGAAGAGGTCACAAAATGGGAAGTGAGTGGAGCCATTAGACATCTCACAATAAACCATCTTATTAGCTGTGGGAATGAAAGGGCAAGATGGAGAGGGTCATTGTTTGTACCTAGTTCTCATTCGAAGATGCTTTTTCTGCTTACTGGTTTTGAGTTCTGTTTTTGTCATTCAATTCACACTGTGCAAGGTTAAAACCCAAGGAATATATAGGAATGGAGCCGAAGAGCAGATGCACCTCTGATCGAACATTCTCCACACCTCTTTTCACCAACGGACTGAGAATTGGACATGTTGTTGACAGCAAAGGAGAGTAAATCACTCTGAGTTACCGGTATATCCCATACATTTTTGAATGAAATACCTATTTATACACTTTAATTCTTATTGTATTTCTGAATCCAATAATTTAAAAAATGACATGATACCAAATTAATTTGTTCATTCAGATGAGCTCCTCTTATTGGTATGTCACAGTGAGTTTCACCAAAACAAACAAAATATCTACATCAAATGCATTTATGGTTTGGATGTATTTTGAACAAGTGTTTTAGTAAGGGTTTATATATATATATATATATATATATATGTTTTCTTGATTGATCTGTATGTAAATGAACACAACAGAGCATTTAATGGATATTTTCTGCAAAGTAGGTAGAGTAGGTCCCAATATAATCATATGAATGGAGTTGATAACAACTGATAATGGACATAGAGTGACATAACAAAACTGAAAAAGCTAGAAATGTGGCCATTTAATGGGTGACCTCAATATTAGAATAGCTTTGTTGAATTAGACACATAACATGAAATAGAACATTTTAGCAGTAGCAATGCTTTTTACTTGGTTTTTAAGTGTTTTACTCATCGATCAGTGTATAAAAAGAACAGAAGAGACTATCTAAAGGTTATTTTCTGCATTAGAATCGAATAAAAGAAAAAACTGATGTGACTCAGAGGCAGTAGGTAGAGTAGGTACCATTATAACCATATGAATGGAGTTGATAACAACTGATAATGGACATAGAGTGACATGAAAAAACTGAAAAAGCTAGAAATGTGGCCATTTAGTGGGTGACCTCAATATTAGAATAGCTTTGTTGAATTAGACACATAACATGAAATAGAACATTTTAGCAGTAGCAATGCTTTTTACTTGGTTTTTAAGTGTTTTACTGATCGATCAGTGTATAAAAAGAACAGAAGAGACTATCTAAAGGTTATTTTCTGCATTAGAATCGAATAAAAGAAAAAACTGATGTGACTCAGAGGCAGTAGGTAGAGTAGGTACCATTATAACCATATGAATGGAGTTGATAACAACTGAAAAAAGCCCTAAAATGACATGATACAATAAAAAAAAGCTTGAATTGTGGTCATATAGTGGTGAACTTCAATATTAGAATAGCTTTGCTGAATTAGACACTACATGTAATAGAATATTTTAGCAGTAGCAATGCTTTTTACTTGATTTTTAAGTTTTACTGATACAAAATATTTTCTGCAGTAGAATTGAATAATAGAAAAACTTGTTGCTCAGAGCCAGTAGGTAGAGTAGGTACCAACATTTTAGCAATAATAATGTTTTAAGTTTGCCCTTGCTTAATGAGGCTTTTCAATAGTCAACTTTGTTCTTGTTTACAAGCCTGTTATCGCCCAGCGCCACCACCAGCACTCCATCAACCTATAATCTCTAGAGACAGTGAAGCACCAACACAATCTTTAAACAGATTCGCTGTGGGGAAAAAACAAGATAAGCATTCAAAGAGGAGAAAGCAGAACTTTCTGTCCTAAACTGAAACCAAAATAAATTGATAAAGCAAAATTTCTCTTTCATGACATTTCTCAGCACCATTAAAGTGAGTCTGTGCAGAAGAGACTACTGTTCCTAAGATAAGAGCCTCTGGGCTTTAAAACAACACACTTGTGGTCAAACCACAGGAACATATACACATGCACACCCGTGCACACACGCACACAGAATCAGAGAGTAAATGTGTTGCAGCTCCATGATCACCGGACACTAAACGAACGGCTCTAGGGATGGCCACAATGGTTGACTTATAGTGCACTGGTTAATTAATGAATAGCTGAGGTTAACTGAGACATTTGTTTTGTGTGACTTAAATAGTCTACTAAGCTTAGGTGTTTATTACTCTTATTACAACAGCATGAGGCAGAAAAAAACGACAAACTATTTAAAAAAAAATTCTATGAGAGAAAAGTCTTTTTTTTTTGTACAGTTGTTAACTGAATAAAAGACAGATGTCCACAGAATCTATCAAAACACCTTCTTGAATGCCCTGGGATGCATCATCAGTGGTGTAACCTGGGGTCAACAAGTTTTTGGCTCTGCAGCATCATACACCCTCACCCAGGTGTCCCAGCCAGGGTTGATCAAGCCCAGCTTGTCCACGCTCCCTGCACTGGTTACTCGCTCTTGCTCCACATCTGCTCTGACTTCATCCAGGATCAAATCGTATCTTTCTTTTCCTCTCGTCTGACTTATTAGGGTATTTGGGACATATTTCACACCTGCTCTGCCTATCGCCACCATGCCCACCAGGACCTTCTGTCTCAGGCGTGACTGCCAACGCCATTACCTCCCTTGCCTTCCACTTCCTTCCTGTCCTCCCCTCGATGCCAGCCTCTGAAACCTTGCAGTCATTGGAGTCCCTGTAGGGCTTCTTCGGTTCCCAGCGCCATAATCTCTTCCGTCAGGCTACTAGAGGAAGCTGCAGGATGTTGCTTGTTCCATTCAGGGAAGCGCTGGTAAGCTCCAGCCACTTTTGAAGAAATCCACTGATCTTCCTCTCTAGAGACTCAACTACTGTCATAGGGACTGCATAGATCAGCAAGGGCCACAAGATGTGGTGCAGGATTGAATGCTGGTAGATCAACCTTGAAAAGTAAATCAACCAGAATTAGAAATCCCTATCATGGCTATGACCAAAGAACTGGATAAATATGTCAAGGACAAGATTGTAGTTCTTCACAAGACCATCGTCAGCCAGATTAGAAGATGACGACAGTCGGAGAGCTTGTCTACCAATGGAAACTGAAGAAACTGAAAACTTGGATCAACCTCCCTCTGTGTAAAGTAAGAACTAAAGGAGCTTGATGATCATGAGAATCATTAGGAACAAGGTAATCAGAATCATTTGCCACTTTTCACAGCATTCTGTACCTTTTAAAGTAATTTGGATGAGGTTTTAAAAGCAGGCTAAAAGGGTTGTCACGCTATTTAGAAATCCGTTGACTTGGACGCCAACAGATCCGCCAATGCAAAATCCGAAGTTCCTGCCTAAACAGTGCCATTCTGGATTCCGATGTACGATACAAGATGTGACTGTAGTCACCCGATTGGAGAGGTCACATGCAGGAGCTTTTTGATGCCTCATTATGAAGCAAAATTCCATTTTAAGACATCAGTATTGCTGGGAAGTAGATTCTATAGCAATTGAGACGAGTTATATAGTGAACTATTTAATTTTGAAACATGTTTTGTGGCCAGGTTCACAACATATGCTGATATGTGATGGGATTTGTATAATTTAATTTCTAGCGTGTTCGGAGCTTTAATTGTCAAAGTAAACGTTGACTAGTCAGTTGTTGAGCTCTTTGATTGGCGAGAAAGAATCATATCGCTTCATAATAGCTAGTACTGAGCATTTCATTCAGTTTGTGTTGGTTTTTAAGCGTCTAGTTACAAACCACCCCATTATCAGCATAAAAAACATCTCTTTTGACAGTCATGAGTTTGCATGCACAAACCATTTAAAAAAACTATTTAATGCTGGATTTTTTTCAGAGACAGAAAAATTGCTTTGGTGAGCAAATTAAATGACTTCTCTAAGGAACCCGCTCTTTTACCCTGAAATAATTCACTGTGTCAGTTTTTACAATATTTGGAGAGTAACACAATATAAATGGTATTTTTAAACCACAATGCTACGCTACTTTTTCTATTTTGCTTATATTTCAATATACATTTCAATGTCCTTGCTGAGCTGAACCATTCCTGTGAATCTGGATATTGTCCCTTTATAATATTTTTGTGGTTTATTTATATATTGCATCAACCTATATTTTGAATTATTTTGCAGTTTATCTGAATACTGGATTCTAATTGGCTGTTCAAGAATGGTCAACAAAGCAACACAGAAAAGCGTTTCGCCTGTTGCTTAACTCAGCCTAATGCATTATTTTCAGGTGTTATTTAACTTAAGCAGTCAATATTAACACAAACTTTCTGTAAATAATGTACAAATTCCTCCAAAATCTATTTCTTTCTCAAAAACTTTGCATTGTAGTATTTCATACAAAACTACTTTGTTTCTTATTGGATTTTCCTGAAACTGTAAACAATCTATAAAATACACACCTGCATAATCTACACCTAAATGTCAGATTCAACAATTGCGTACATGTCAAATTTTAACTTTTAAAGTAAAGAAAAAGTTCCCTAGCAATTATCAAACCTGAAACTAATAGCGCTCAACTGCAGCCTACCGATTAGCTGAAATATTATTTAAATTAACTACATTTAAGGTCATATAATGGCACGACTGATGCTGTTTCTGTTGTGCAGGAGCAAGAGTTAACAGACAAAAAAAACTTGTTTAGTTTCTGCCAAGATTTGGATTCACGCTGTAAAGCCCTGCATGTCTGTTTGTTTGTCGCAATAAAACTGTAAACAGCAAACCAGACGGTGACAATCCTTTACATAATTTGTTGCATTGATTGTAACCTGTCTTTATGTTTAAATACATATATTCTACACATCAGTTGCAAATCCTAAATGGCTGTTTGACAAGTGAAAGGCCAACTGCATAAAAATAAAGTTACTTATAACTAAATGTGTTACTTATTTAAGTAAACCATTAGCTGCGTTCAAAGCTTAAAGAATTCCACATCTCTAGTGATGTGTGTAGAGTGAAAAGGTAAGGGTTCCTTTCCAAATCATGGATAAGTCTTCTGCAACGAGATCCATCTGAAATTAACTGGTCAAGTATCAGATTATGCCCTTATTATCCCTTCGATGCAATGTTTCACGAAGCTGCCCAAGCACATTGACTGCAATCATCTACAGACCGATTACACATAAACACAGACAACCGAGCATCTGGTGAGAGAGGACGAGAGAGAACGAGTGAAACAGCAGGTGAAAATGAGGGTTGCAGAAGTGCAGCTTTCAGAATCGCCTCTTACACCAGAAAGATTCACACAGTCTGCCACAGAGAGAAAAACATCGCAAACGCTGAGTGGAGCACTCCATACACTCCAGTAAAACCAGTTGACCAAAATCCAATGTTTCCAGTGTTGTCCCAACCACAACTATGGGAAGATAAATTGCTTTAAAATTTGAAAGAAAAAAAAAACTTAGATACAGCCCTCCTAAAAACATACTATTCCATGACCTACGTCCATCCATACCATACTACATAAACTCTTCTTCGAAATTTGTGAGGCTGTAAAAGAGGCTCTCAAGCTTCACAATGGAAGTTCACTCTTAATGCCTGCCTTGTACTTGAGCAAATAGAGCCGGGTACGACGAACATACAAGGCTAGCGGTCCAGATGAGGACAATGTATATATCATACCTCCCAGTGAGGAGTTTTGAGGAAAGAAGGTGGGGTGAATATCAGAAGACGTCAACTAGCTAAAATTAATGTGAATGTAAAAGTTTTCTAAAAGTATCGTCATCAAAACATAAAGTAACCTAGATTTCAAACCCAAAATAACACAAATCACCAACAACATGAATAAAAGTTTGGGCACAAACTTGTAAAAGGGCCATTAAAAAAGATTTTTACTAGCAAAATGGAATGGTTGCCATGGTAAAACGATCATAGTGTCAATATGAGTAATATAAACCAACCCCCATGTCTCTTTGATTTTCCTTAGTTGGGAAAGTGATCATTCAAATTGGTTGCTATGGTAAACAGTCAAATTGCTATAGAGGAGAAAGAATATAACATTCCCTTTGGCATTACAAGCGATACAAATCAACCCGCGATTCTTTATCATGTTCCAAAGCTGAGATAGAGTTCAGAGAATTTGGTTGCTAGGGTAGACAGTTTGGTTGGTAGGGAGCTGTCTACCATTCCTATACTGCGCGGTTACAATTTTTGGGAAGTGCATGTTAGGCACTTGCATAGAGGTGTATGTTTCCCATCAATGAGCTTGTAAACTGGCTGTACCCCAACGAGTGAACTGATAGCGTTCACGAACAGTATAATTTGCTCATCACAGGAAACCTGAATAGATGTTCATAATTTAACTATTATAAATTGATTTCAACTACATGCTTTAAATGATTTCTAATTGATTTGATTAATACAACCGAAGAAAACAACCGAAGTGAAATATCAACCTGAACTAAAATATGAACCAGTAGCCATGTTTCCATCCAAAGATGCAAATCAAACTTAAGCACAAAACTGGAATATTGGACAAGATATTTGCAAATAAAACACTGTTTCCGCCCGTGTCCAAAAGAACACAAAAAGAATCACTTCCTGGTACCTGGTGCCAAATATCAAAAGAAAAAAATGGAAGTTGCTTTTTTCAAATATAATAATTTCTTTGTGTTTAGAACACGTTCTTTGTCTATGCGCAGTGATGTCATCTTGCTTTTGGTGACTGGATATGCTTTTTGGGAAAGCAGCAGGTCAGTTCTGGGACGAGATATTCCCGAATCACTTTGATGACACACTTTAAGGAATTTTAGAATGAGCAAAACAACATTTTAGATGTTGTGCAATGAAATCAGTTTGTTGGTTACTCCATTAATGCCGCCCCAATTCTGACAGAAATACACATTGCAATAAATAATATCCATCATAGTTTATGAGCATTTTTTTATCTCATCAGCTAAAAGGTTTATCCTAAATTTTTTATTAATAATGTTGGCAAAAATCCAGGGTTTTTTCATCCAAAACCTGACTGAACCTTGAGACACCACAGCTTCAAGCCTCTAATTCTCAATCAGGACAAATTTGGAAAGATTTTGTTCTGTTACTCAGAAATTCTCTGTAAAATCCTTTGAAACTGCAGGAAAAGCATGTCATTTCCCTTAAAATTTAGAAAGAGACTCTGTTAGCCATTTGATATTCATATTTTAGGAAGAAAATAATTAAAAAGGAACAGCATTGCAGAATACATTACAATAAAATCTCCAATTACAACCTATTTTACTTCATATATAGTAGCTCCTGGATTATTACAACAATTATGGTAGAATACTGTAACTTCTACCCCTCTGTTGTTTAACGAAATTTTAAAAGCACTAAACATGTTTTTATTGGTGGAACACTGCTTGCATTTTAATAAATGGTGCGTGAAAGCTACAGGGAAACAATGGTGAACACAGACAAACTGCACTCAGAAAGTACCCAGAATACAACCATCAACCTATAACTTGTGACTTCAACCAATCAATCAAATGATCGATTAAACAATCAATTTCCAAGTGCCACACCCTAATACATTATACCTGAAGCACTGAACAAAGGCGCATAAAAAAAAACTCTGACTACTAGTTGCAGCCACCCCTTCCAATAACCTCAAAACTAACCAAAGACAATATTTAAAATATAGTTCTTTATTACAAAAATACCCAGTTCTGTAACAGCCTGTAGGTCTATGGCAACAAATGCAAAAGCAGAGAGGGCACCACCACCCCAATATTTGAAGTGTACCTTTATAAAACCAGAATGAGCAGGGCTGTATACGAACAGGTCGCTAATAGAAGGTGCCTTTCCCTGCATTTACATATGTTGCATGTGATCCGACAGTTCCATGATGCTAGGGCAGTTCTCTTTGGAGTGAGTTAAAAAGCATTTTTTGTATGAAAACATAAAAAAGTGGTAACAGCCGAGCAGGAGTGACCTGTTAATACAACTTAGAACCTGTTGCAAGAGTTGGGAAGAATCCAATTTCAATGAATTCTGACTCGACGCAAATGGAAAAATGATGCTCTAGGAATCAAGTTAGGGATCAGGTGTAAATATTTGGAATAGAGACATTTGCCGATGTGGTGAAAATGATCAACCAGCCAAAAAAGGAAGGTGCTTGATGCACTCTCTCATATTAAAAGCTGTAGCAGCTGAATATCAGTTTTGAGATCATCCGCAAATACGGTATACAATCAGATTCATCGGTAGCATACTTCCTGATAACTTCCTGTTGCTCAGTCAGTAGAGCACAATGCTTGCACTGCCAAAGACGAGGGTTTGAATCCCAGAGAGTGCAAGAACAGATCAAATGTGCCATTTAAAACAAAATGTAAGTTGCTTTTGATAAAAGCATCTCCTAAATGGAAAAAATGTTAATCTGGCTGAAAAGAGAACAGTGTAAAGCAAGTTACCACTTTTACAGAAGTTGAATTCCTTCAATAATTTATGATATGGAAAGAATTGTAAATCAAGTTTAAGCAGAAACGTCAGTTTTTCATACTCGTTTTTGGCTCCACCACAGTTTTTTGGTGCGGGAGAGTAAAGTTCAAAAAGAAACTACTCACCAGTCCAGACGCAAAAAACACAGCCAGCAGAGCCAGACATGCTCCCATCACGATGAGCAGTAGGAAAACGATGAGAGGATGCTGCTGGCTCATTCGGTAGTACGACTCGTAAACCCAGTCTGGAGACTTCAGACCACCGGACGCCACCACCATGTCCTCAGGAGCCTCCAGCAGGTAAGCCGTCTGCTGGAACATGGGGTCTGTCTGGGCTCCGGTGCTTTCTTCCTCCTCCTCCTCTTCCTCCTGCAACCTCTCCTGGCGTTCAGGTTCGTCTTCCTCTGTGAGGGTGCTCAGCTGTGGCGGCTGGGACAGGGGTGTCCCGCGCCAGGGCAGGAGAGAGAGCGCTGCCGCACGCAGCATTCTCCAGCCAACATGATGAACTGAGCGGAGCGTAGCGACTGAGGCACACTCCAGAGAGAGGAGGAGGAGGAGAGAGAGAGAGAGAGAGAGAGAGAGAGAGTGAGTGAGAGACTATTTGTGTGATGGTGAGGCAGAGCACAAGCATTCCACAAAGACTTGGAGAGAGAGAGAGAGAGAGAGAGAGAGAGAGGAAGAGAAAGTCTGGAAAGAATGTGGACGGAAGAGAAGAGGAAAAGGGAGGAGAGAGGAAAGGGAGAGGCTGCTCGGTGAAGACACAGTAATGTCTGCTGTGCAGTGTGTGGTAAAAATCGATGATAATCAGAGATGACTGATTAAAGGTGAAAATGTGTTCCTCAGGTGTCACCCTTTGTACCGTGTATCTTCTATTTATGTGAATGTAACAACAACTTACTAAAATACCAGCTCAAGCCACTTGGTAAAGATTCTGTGAAGTGATCAGGATGATAGGAATCAGGATGAGCTTTATTGCCAAGCATGCGTGCACACACACAAGGATTTTTATGGCAAACGTGATGTTGCTCTCATCACAATGAGTAACACAAACCAACCCTCATGTATCTATTCTTTCGTTCATGGCCACAGGTAAGGGTAGGTGCGTCTGTCAATCTCGTGCCATAGTCCCCTTACTCCTGACCAAGACCCCAAGACACTTGAACTCCTCCACTTGGGGCAAGATCTCTTCAACCATCCAAGAACTGCCACCTTATTGTGGTGGAGGGGTTCCTGTACCAGAATGATCCCAGGAGCTATGTTGTCATGTGTTGTTGTATATGCAAGGCTAGAAGGTCCTTGGTGATGGGCCAGACAAAGAGCTTCTATGACAGCCAAAAAATCAAGGGCCGTGATATCTCCCAGTATGGTGCAACCGGGGCCCCGCTCTGGAGCCTGGCCTAGGGTCGGGGCTCATATCCTAGCGCTTGGTTGGGATGACCTTTCAAGGGCCCACCACCTGTAAGAGGTGTCACAAGAAGACGGTGCAGTGTGGAATGGGTGGCAGTCGAAGGCCGGGACCACGGCCGCCCAATCTGGTTTTAGGGACATAAACTATTTTTGTACAAAGTAATTTTAGAAATGGTGGTCTTCAAGTTCTGAATTCAAGCTTTTGAGAATTTGTGGTGCGTCAGACTTCAAGTCTGATCTGTTTCTCAGAATTCTTGGAAGCCACTGCTTAAAAATCTTGGCAATCTCTCTACAGTCAGTCTCAGGAAAACAAATAACATCTTCAAGAGATCTCTTTCATTTCCTTTCCTGTGAAGACAGACTTAAAACACGAACATTACTAACATTAACGACTGAAAACTAAGGCCGGCGGAGCTGAAAAGAAGGGAAACAGGAAACATGATAAAGTGCTTCAGCCATTGTCTCCAAGAAGGAGGACCCAAGATTCTGCTGTCTACACAAACTATTATTTCCTCCTGACTGACGAGATATTTGCCTATTAATAAAAGAAATATTATGAGGAGATTAACAGGGGAGCTTTCAATACGCCACTTGTTAAATGTCAGTAACATGTTCCTCTATCTCTCAGCAATATCTCAGAAGAGAGAGCTACGTAATGTGGAGTGTTCCAGGAGGTCTTTATACCCTGCCTGGGTTGACTGTGATTACACTCTTCTGAGGTAATTAGACAATAAACTGTCCATTTGCCTTTAGTCAGCACCTACACGGGTGAAAATGGAATCCTCCCCATCTACTAAAGCACATCGTAAAAGCGCAGTGGATACAGTAAAAACATTGGGATTGAAATATCTTTCACCCCATTAACAAACAAAATGACACCCCATGAGCACAGCCTCAAGAGACACTCGAGGTGAGAGCCCACTTGTGAATAAAATCATGGTAATTAATGAATAAACATTCAATGTGGACAACCCATAAGGTTTTCTTTTCACAGTCACTGTTTAGACAGTAAAATGAGGTTTCGGAAACAATATCTGTGAATAGCTCAGATTGGTGAGACATTTACTCAACAAAGCAATTTGGTCATTTTACAGGAAGTCTAATAGTACACCAACTACCAGAGGGGGGCACTATTATCTTGTTTGGGCACAAGAAAAAAATGTTAACACCTAAAGCTGCAAGCAGTGATCAAAGGGCCCAAGTAGCTCCGGCACCTCTCGATGGATGTTTGTTGCACTATGACCCATCCTTTTTTGTTAAAGATGTATTCGAGCTACTCAAATTGTACTGAACAATGCAGACAAATTAAATGATAAAATCTACATCTTAAAGTGTCATGACCCCCAGTTGGTGAAAATGAGAATATTTTCTGGTAACGTTTTGGCCAAGATTCCCGTCAAATGGCGTTATATTTGAGAGAGTATGTAGTAGATGTGTAGTAGCCATAAGTAAATATGGTACTTCTTAAAGAAAAACTAGTATATAGTTGGTGAAAATCCATATAAGAGTCATTTATTTAAATTTAATCATTCTTTTTTTTACTGTGTTTTTTTATTATAATTTTTTAAATAATTGTAAACACTCTTACCTACGCCAGAGTGTCATTTATCAGCCACCATTCTCGTAAAGCTGAAATGTTAAATTGCATAAATTCAACATGAAGACAAAACTGGCAGAATAAACACATACATTAATTCCAGATTTAAAACAAATGTACTTTAAAAAAATAATAATACAAATAATTATTTATTTTTAAAAATATAGATTAAATATTCGTATATAACTTCAAGTCGGAATGTGTGAAACTGGCACTGTAGTGAGTTTTGTCTCCCAGTTAAATGGGCTGATGATCTCATTAGATGCACACATCTAAAGAGCTCTGTAGGCACCAAATGGAAGTATACTGAACACCGAATTTAATGAATGAAGCCAACCAGGGCACCCAGGGCATGACCTTCTTTTGGCAACAAAAATCTCATCTCACTCAAGTGCCTGAGGCATCATCAGTAATCCCTAAGCTCCAGTAATGGAAGTGACAACTCTCCAATCACACAAGTTGATTGTTTGCCATGTTGTGTGGCTTTATCATGACCATCATCATCAATAGACTTCGAATGAGGGCTTCCAACTCAATTTGATGGTGCACTGACACTTGACGGGGCTAAATACCTCAAACATACCATGAAATGAGAAAAGTAACTTCCAGAAAAGTACCAAAAACAACAACATTTTTGTATATTAAGTACAATGTAGGGCAGCACAGTGGCGCAGTGGGTAGCACTGTGGCCTTCCAGGTAGAAGGTTGTCGGTTCAAGGCTCGCCGGTGACCTTCCTGGAAGGAGTTTGCATGTTCTCCCTGTGCTTGCGTGGGTTTCCTCCGGGTACTCCGGTTTCCCCCACAATCCCAAAAACATGCGGTTAGGTTAATTGACTAATCTAAAATACCCCTTAGGTGTGCATGTGTGTGTGTGAATGTTGCCCTGCGATGGACTGGCGAACTGTCCAGGGTGTACCCCCGCCTCTCGCCCAATGTGTGCCGGAGATAGGCACCGGCAGACCCCCGTGACCCCGAAAGGGAATAAGCGGGAATGGAAAATGAATGAATGAAATGAAAGTACAATGTATAAGTTACTTTTTTATTATTTATGTTAAAAGCAGATATTCAGTTCATATCAAGGTCACAGGACCAACTAGAGCCTTTAATGCATCTCCAATGCATTAAAAGCAGCAACAATTGGGTCAATTGTTGTTTGAAGAGAGAACAGAGAACTAATCGGTCCATGAATAAAAAAAAAATGTATTTGAACTTAACAAATTTGCATTTATATGAGAATAACAACTATTCCGCCCCCATCAAGTATCAACATCTACCTCTACCAGGTGTATGCGGGTAACTAGCTGAGTTTAGGAGACTCTTTAAAGCAATCTCAGAAGTGATCAATAGAGTTGAGATATATCCACAGTAGCCATGTATAGAGGATGTATAGAGCTACACAGGTCAAGAATTGGCCACAGGGCCATCCCCAAGTAGTTTGATGAGAAGGTGACCGCAGTAGTTGAGATAATACAGTCATTCTCCAAGCCTGGGCTAAACCCAGCCTCATGAGAATTCTTAGGAACAGAACATAAATTTGTGGAAGGCAGCTGGGACAAAAGTACATATTAAGTTTACCATTGAACATCTGAATGATTCAGAGGAGAACTGTGTGAAAGCAATCTGGTTAGAGAAAGAAGAAGTGAAGCTGTATGGCAACATACAGATGATGAAGAATTCTGCCCATGAACACAAAAACAATATCCCCACTGTCAAACATGGTGATAGAAACAATGAGCTATGTGGGTGTATTTCTGTCAAGAGAGGTGATGAACATGGCAGGGGCATTAAAAATGGGCAGTGGATTGGCATTTTAGCCCGACAATGTCCCAAAACACATGGATGCAAAAACAAAAGGGTCTCAAGGAGAATAACATTACGGTCCCGTAGGGGGCTATCTTGAAATGCGGTACTAAATCCTTTCTGAGATGTATGCAAACCTGGTGCCAACTACAAGAAACGCCTGCTACAAAGTCATGTTTTTGTGCAGGGGTCAATTGGACAAGTAAAAACAGTCAGTGAAAAGAAATGATTTTATTGTCGATTCTAATTATGCAAATGGAGGAAATGCGGAAAGTTGCTGATTGGTGAAACACAGACTTCGGACAGGTTGTCATCAGAGTACCACAGAGGAACAGAAAGAATAGATGTAACCCCCCTTGAAATATTTGTACAAGTAGAAGTAACACAGTTAAAAAATTGTAACTACAGAATCATTTTTTGCGCTCCAATATTATGTTGAGAAAGGTCTTTTGGTCCATCACATCCGAAAAGAACAGGATATTCTTCCAAACATTATTCCGCATTTTCCAGTCCATCGAGGGAGAAAATGTATTCAGATTTCATGAAATTTCTATTTTGGGTTTGACCAAATGAGTGAAACTATGAGAGAGTGTTCAATCTGTGCACTAACCCTTTAACTTCAGTCCTTGCTTGAGGCTTCCATTTCAATAATAATCCGTTTGAAGAGCCTCTTATCGGCAACGACAGACTGCAGGCATCTCAAGGCGCTCCACACTGAATCCGACTCACACCGGATCATTACAGGTCATTACCAGACACTATGCGGAGTGACCTCTCCATAAAGTTCAACAGTTTAACTAATCACTGGTGAGAGATCGTTTCAGTAGTTTGCAAAACTTCTCAACAAAATTACTAGAAGGAATCTTAAGGAGGATGCAGAGAACAGTTAATGAAGCGAAGAGCTGTACATCAGCAGCAGATCTGTTAGTCGGGACATAATTTTGTTTGCCATACACACCTTCGGTAATTTCCTGCCATGTTTATATTTTTCTTTCCTGCAAGTGTGAAGTGATGCATAACTTTGCAGGATGAGGATTGCAGAAAGAGACGAAAATTTACAGACATTTATTTATTTTACAAAATATTTGTGGTAAAATTCTGGATAAATTGAATTCATTTTACAGTTTTACAGGGGTTTTCTATTTTAAAATGGCTTTAAATGTGTAATTACATCTATACGTTTCTACATAAGTGTTCTTACATAGGTTGTATTTGGTCCCACTCTTTAGAGTTAAACCGTGTATTTGTGTATTTGGTCCCATTCTATATAGAGTTAAACCGACTCTGAGAAAGAGTAATTTAATAAACTATTTTCTTCATGTTTTTCCAAATCTGCATGGAAAATGCAAACTAAATATTAACTATTCAGAGAGGGACCAAGTCCACTCCAGAAAATAGACTGTTTAGTTCAAATAGACTTATTTAACTCTCCTTCAGAGTTGGTTTAACTCTATATAGAGTGGGACCAAATACACTCTGAGTAGAGTTAATTTAACTCTTAGGATTTTACTGTGTACCAATTAAATCATAAAGAAATGTACAGTTTTTCTACAACCTGTACTACTGTAAAATTACAGATAAATTATCCTAAATCTAAAAGAATTCAAAGCTTTTCAAAAGTTACAATAAAAAATATGACTGAGTTTTAATAAAATGACACTCCATACAGTGTAAAAAGATTAAGTTAATTTTACATTAAAGAACTGTACTAATTAAGTCATAAAGCAATTTATAATTTTTCTAAAACACGTACACACGAGCGTAAAATTACAGATTATTTATATTTAATCTAAGAAAAATATTCAACACTTTTTGAAAATTGTAAATAAAAATAATCACTGAGATTTAATAAACTTACATTCCATACACAGTGTAAAAAGATGAAGGTAATTTTATAAACAGTGATTTACTAATTAAATAATAAAATAATTTACAGTTTTTCTACAGAACGTTATTATTTCTTGCTTTTTTATCTAAAAATTAAAAGTTTTTTGTTAAAAGCCACATAGTGTAAAAAGATCAAAGGAGTTTTACACAACAGTACTTCACTAGTTTTTATAAAAACAGCTATTAACATGAAAACTTCTCAGACGGTTTTACTTTCAGTCTAATCCTGGTACAACACAATTTGAATATCCGTAATTTTCCGATTCATTTTGAATTTGTTTTGTAAAAGTAACTCAAAGGTAATTTAGAGCATGGAACTCATTACATTTTTGAGAGAGATATATTATAATGTATGCATACGTGATTGTTTGTAACTTCCTGGTTTGCTTCTGACTGGTGTTGTCCATTAGCACAGTCAGTGTCCATTATGTCTCTGCATGCACTGGTGCCCCAACTAATTTAAAATGTAACCAACCTCGAGCTTTAAGTGTCTTTTTCCCATTAAAAAAGTTCAACATGGACGGACGAGCACGCCTCCTTTGGAATGTAGCTAAGAGAAACAAATTGCATTTCCTGGGTCATTCCCCAATCCTCAATTCCATTAGGTTTGGTTCATTTGATACTTCCTCCTGATTTCCTATCATTTTTGATTGTTAAATGTTTTTTTGATTTAACATGAAATACGCATACTGTCCTTTATTCACAAAATGTTCATGTGTTTTGTACTTGTGTTTGTGCAAAGCTTTTTCTGTAACATGCCAAATACTCACAATAAGAGCAAAGACTTTACGTTAATAACGAGGTGAAAAAATGCCTTTTGTCTATACTACATTTCCAAAGAGTCACAAAACTTTTTCAAAACATGTCAGAATCTACTTTCCTTTCCTTATGGCACTTCCTGTTCCTTTTTGTGAAAGCCTCAACAACACCAACATGGTTGTGGGTAAAAGCACCAAATCGATTAATGTCCGGTAAATACAAATTGCCAGCCGCCATAATTTAATCAACGGTAGTAAACAAACTAAAATTATATGTGAATTTCAACTTATTTCGGGACCACAATATCTGCAGTGGCAGATTCTAACCGTGACCTTCCAGTTAGAAGGTTGTTGGTTCAAGGCTCGCCGGTGACCTTCCTGGAGGCAGTTTGCATGTTCTCCCTGTGCTTGTGTTGCCCTGTGACTGACGACCCCACCGCTTGAGATTCCAGTGACCCCGAAAGGGACTAAATTGGTAAGAAGATTGAAGGAATGAATGAATTAACTAATAAATGAATTAATTTATGCAGCTGTTTGATTTTGCTCCTACTGTTAACAATGATTACCAGACTGTAATTAACCAAGTCGAGGAGAACATCTCAATAATTCACAACTAACCACTCCTCTTTTCCTGATTTTTTTTTTCAAAAGTAAACTGTGAAAAAAACTGTGGTTTTTTTTTTTTACGTCTCTTTTTTACGTTACGAAATTAACGTCTCTTTTCCTTCCGTCCCAGATTTCTTATGCAAATGGATTTAGTTGTTAGAGTACACTGTACATACCCAATACCACCAACAGCATAACACATCAACATGAGCTTAATCACTGAACAGTTTGCTGCGCAGGCAATCAACATTATGCAATGAAAACTGTTGGAAAAGGTGCAGGAAAACAAGTATTTGTATTAAAACACCCACTACCCCATGGTTACATCACCGTATTAATGGTTATCTCATTTAACATTTTAAAAAATAACCTAAAATAATGTAAGATGATATAGAAGAATGTGACATGATGAAGCTTAACGCAAACTTAAAAACCATAAAATACATTTCTGTCAGAATCTGTCATTTTAAAGTATTGCCACTAGATGTCGCCAAAGTGTCATGTTTTCCTTTTGTCTGTCATTTAGTTAGCTTAAGTGGAATCACCTGTCCCTCATTTAGCCCTGTGTATTTAAGCAGCTCTTTTTGTTCTGTTCTTTGCTTGGTGTTTAACGTAAGTTTTTTGTGAGTACTCTCTTGGTAAATTCTGGCATTTAGTTTTTTTTCCCCTTGGAGTGTTTTTGATTAGTTCCTGATTCTTATATATTATTGATTTAACCTGTTTTTGTTGTGGAGCTGTTTTTTGTTTGAAGTTTTGGAACCCAAATAAATCCTCCACTTTACCAGAAAGACTTTTTGTTGGTTGCCTCATTTTCAATCCACCCACACCTGTGGCCTAGTGGTTAAGCATTAGCCTACCACCCCCAAGACCCAGGTCTGACAATTTCATAATATAAGTTATGTAACATAATGTAACCTCTCACCCTTCCCCAATTCCTTATCCACTCCTCCGCTCAGTCCTAACCCAGTCTTGTCCTGACACAAATAATGTAAACAGGCCCGTGGGAAAAACAACTAATAAATAGTTACATACATTCAATGCTCCAATCTAGAGGTGAAAACACCACACCAGGTGTTTTACTCCCCTGGAGAAAGCAAAACTGTCCAACTCAGCAAAGCATCTACTCTCCCATGTGATGGCTTTTGAGCGAGACAGGACACGGTAAAAAAAAAGAAGAAGAAAAGTAACATAATGAAACACAATGCAGTGAAACATAAAATGGACAAAAGTATTTCTAAAATAATGCTTGTCAACTTGTCTTTACCTCCTGCAAAAGACTCCTTTGTCTTTGGCTTCTCACGTTTGCTGCGGTGGCGTAATAAGAAGGAATGAATTACTCTCCTGACTCCTTTCTGCTGTTATGTCAGTGATACCAAGTAAGAACAGTAATAGCACATCTGGCTGGATGCTGGTTTTGTTGAACATGTCACTGAGGTGCCATCAGTTAATTAGGTGGCGCTTTGTGCTCCGCTCCTTGCAGCCTGCAGTATATCGCAATAGACGTCAAGCCAATCACACCTCGACTTATCTCTGCACACCTGCACTGATAGATAAGGGCTTTTCAATAAATCTTTGAAGATATGGCCTAACTTGCCAAATAAGTCTCCTCCTCATCACGAGCTGGTTCATTAATCGAGGTCTTCTGTCAGAAGAGGGAGAATTACAAGTGACAGGATCATATTGAGACTCATCTCGCTCCAAAAATAGTGACATGAAGAAGAAACTGCTCTCTTTCAGAAGCAACAAGTGTTTCCGTGAAATCTAAACAAAGCAGATGACACTGCTCGAAAATAAACGTGATGGCAGCACAACGAAGACTTTCTGGAGAATATTACATACATTTTAGCACCTGCCAAACTGCTACGCCTTGCATTAGCAAACCTTCATCTTCTGATGGTTTGCATGCTATAGATAACCAACACCTCACCTCAAATCCCCAGTACGTACATGCTGTTCCATGGTAAAGAACATGGAAATGTACTGGGTACAGATTAACAACATCCATATGTCATATTTCGAGATAATAACAGCATGTTAAGGCACACCGTTTCTTTCCATTCCGCAGAAAGGAGCCCAGATCTGTATCTGCATTATTTCATGTTTTTTTTTTTTTTAAATACAGCTCTGAAAATAGCAACACTTCTTTCATGCTTCAGCAGCCTCTATTTTACAGGGGTTCATTACTGCTGGAGCTGCTAGAAGGTGTTTATAGAGAACACTTTGATTTCCTTCTTCCGCATGCGCCTGAGTGCAGTTCCACAGTCCCATTTGACTCCATTATCCTTCCAGAGCATCCCATGGACATCTTTTAGGTCTTTTACTTTATCATCAGAGTATTGTTGACTGATTTGAAAGTATTTTCACCGTACTAAAAATCTATGCGTCAGATTCTTTGAACAGAGTGCTAAAGATTTAAGAAGATTCAGGCGAGAATCTAAAGTATAAACGACATCCACACTTCTCGATCACATGATGCATTTCAGAAAGCCTCAAAGAGAAAATGAAAACTTGCAAGCAGCGATCAAAGGGCTCGAGGACCTCTGATCACAGACATGTAGCTGTGCTACACCTACTTCCTCTATATTCCTGAATTTAACGACCCATGTTTCTTAGTTTTTGCAAAATAATCAACTTCCTTTCGGGTTTGGAAAAGTGATCTATATTAATTATATTTCAGTCGTGTTACCCTACACGTGTGCGGAATTTCATTCACCTACGTCAAACGCTAGGTGGCGCTATAGAGCCATTTTGCAACACCCGCTTTTCAAATCCCAATTAGATGTACATTTTCACCAGTTCTAACCTATGTGCAAAATTCAACTTTTCAGGCACATTCAGGCCCTCAAAAATGTGCAGAAAGCTCCAAAGCAATTATACTCCGAGCATTTACAATACACACAGGGGATGCTAATGTCTGACATAGTACAGCTGAACTTGATGCATTCGTACTGCTGTATGCTACAGGTAGGGGTGTAACTAAATATTGTGGTACGATACACTGCTCACTTTATTAGGTACACCACTCGATAACGCAAATGTGTTATCGGCCAATCATATTGCAGCAACTCATTACATTCAGGCATGTAGACATGGACAAGATGATCTGCTGGGGAACAAAGGTGATTTAAGTGACTTTGAACTTGGCATTGTTGTTGGTGCCAGACAGGCTGGTCTTAGTATTTCAGAGGCAGTTGATCTACTGGGATTTCCACATACAACCAAATAACCACTCGTTGCTATTGAGTTCTGCAGAAGAACATCTCTTAACACACAATGTGTTGAACTTTAAGGCAGATGAACACAGAAGACCACACTAGGTGCCCCTCCTGTCAGCTATGAACAGGAAGCTGAGGATACAAGGTAATCATTCAGCTTGAGGACCTCATCCTCATTTCCAAACACATCGACATCTGTTTTGTCTTTTTTAAGCCGAAGAAAGTTGTTGTACATCCAGCTCCATTAAGACACTGGCTGAGAGTTTATGGGGCTCTAGTCAAAGAGGGAAATAACTCAATACATCTAAGGGTCATCAGCACAACTGTGCACAGGAAAATGCTCAGAGTAAAATTAACTCTACTCAGCATTTGGTCTGTCTATATAGAGTTAATTTTACTCTAAGGAATGTACTGTGTGGCAAGATCCGTTCAGAGAGAAAAAATAAATTCAAATAGGTAATATTTTTCTTTCCAATCCTTGCATCATCCCCACTTTACCACCCAATACCTTTTGGGGCTGCCTGTCAATGTAAAGTAATTGCAAGGTGTAGACCCGCCCTCTAGTGGTACACCAGCAAAATCATAAACCTCTTGAAGGTCCACTTCACTCATTAAAATGTTTTTTTTTTTACGGTCATATAAGTTAGAATTGGAAATCACCCATAATGGTTGTAGATGTAAGAGCTTGATTCAACTTCTAAATGAAGCTCCATTTGTCCAGAAAAGTCTTTTTACGGATGTTGCAACTTCTTGTTACACCATCTGCATGATGGAGGAGGATGCCACAGCAGTGTGGGGAAAGACGATGCTGGATGAAGCATTTTTATTTTGCAGGGTTTCTGCATTGTCAACCTAATTTAATTATCTGATAACTAAGAAATCAAACTATTTACAAATGTAAACATTTCATGCAGAAAAAAAGTTACAAAATGATTTCACCAACAATTTCTAAAGATTACAAAAAAAATCCTAGTCCAACAAATAACTTCAGATTATCAATTAAATGGTTCTGAAGATTACGCAAATGCATAACTTCGTCACTTGTAAAAATATAAACACGAGTCATGGAAGAATTAAATTGTGAAAAGTTAATGTCATTTATGTCAACATTTGTCACTTTCAGTAACTTAATTCAGATTTATATCATTTGTTTTATTAAGAGATGCATCTCATGAGCGAGTTTATTGTGATACGTAACTGTTATAAGGCCAACAATGACGCAATTTTCTTGTAAAACTAGCGATTTGAAAATTTTCAGACATACCTTTGGAAATCTTTACATTGACCGGCTCGCGCGATGCATGCTGGGAAATCTCTCAAGCACATTTGAGTTTTGGAAAATTGAGACCTGTGAAACATTATGTTATATAAGATTTGTAACAATAATTTTAATTAAACTAAACCTGTTAAAGTTTTTAAAATTTTGTCTTTTTAAGACTAAAGATTGCAAAAACCTTGAATGAGAGACAAATACCAATTTTGTCGTTGGGGGTTTAAAGTGTATTTATGTAAAAAAAAAAAAAAGAGAGAGAGAGAGAGAGAGAGAGAGAGAGAGAAAATAACCACAAGCTGAAATACAAATGATTTTAAGACGTTTATTTAAAAAATAAAATAGAAAAAATACATAAAAATATTGAAGGAAAACAAAAACAATTCCTCCATCTGACCTCTTGTACGCTTCGTGGCCACAATGAGGGCTTTCAGTATATGGATACATTTCAGGAGTGCTTTTGGCCACTGCGACATTACAGACGTCATCAAATGAGGGTTACATTTAAAATCCATCATTGAGATTCAATGAGGAGTGTCACAATGTTTCTAGCAGTACATCACCACAAGGATCAAACCATTACAGAGCGAAACATCCACTTTTCCTGCAAACCTCCAACGATTAATTGAAAAGGAGGAAGTCGTTTCCATTCAGACAAATCACCAGTAACAACCAAAGGGACAGGAAGAAAGTTGCCTAAATGTCCGACCCATTCTGCAAAAGATGCTGGTGCAATCTAAAAGCAGAAAACGCTGTTAGAGCTTGCTCTGTTGCATTGATAGAAGGCAAGTCAGGAGCAGGTCAATCCAATGTGACAAGAGTTTGTGGTGCTCAAAATCGGGACATGGTTGTAGCATTGTAACAGCAGTGAATACAGTCCGCTTGAGTTTGGAGCAAACTCCAGACAAGACGTCCAGAAGTCAATCCCCCTCAGCTAAACCAGAGTGAACGTGCAACATGTGTCTTGATGCGTCACTCTCTGGCATGGATCCGCTAATGGTCTCGAAGAGATGTAATGAGGGGCACAGGAAGAGGTTCCCAAAACTTCCACTTGCATAGTAACAACAACCTGTATGCCTGTAACCTTCAGAGCGACAGCAATACAGTTTTAGTGTGCCACACACACACAAATCAAAATCAAAAAACAAAAACATACAGTACAGGAATAGGTCTTTACCCAAAAGGCATATTAGCGCAAGTACCTGCAAAAATGCACATAAAGATTCCAGAAAGGAATCAAAATAAATTCCCTTTCTCCGCTAAATCTGAGTTGGGTACCCTCCTCCGAAGTTAGGGCACCTTGCATAAAACTGCACCGATCTGGACTCCAGTTTCCCTTAAATTATTCGCGTCTCCCACTTACCCTTAGTGTTTTAAAAACATACACACAGACGAACGGACTTTCAGATAACACCGATTCCAATTGGTACTGGAGAAAGACAAACAGATGAGAAGTAAAAACATCTTGGTGTGGCCGTTTCTACGTGACTTATACTGGCCGCTTGAACTCTTACCCTCAACCAGATGCACTTTATGCAGAGAAAAAGGGGGAAGAGGGAATATAATCTCGGAAAAGTTTTAAAACAGACTATTTCCCCTTAAGGAGCCTGTCTGACAGGATCTGTAAACAAAGAACAAAATTTAAAACTTTACAAAAATAAAAACATCTGTACAAAAACAAAAAAGGACAATACCAAAATTAAATAAGTTTGCAAAGAGAGAAGAAAAAACTGAATTATTGCACAAATAAAACTAAGTTTGCGTGATGTGTACAGTCGATCCGGTGGAAGCATCTCGAGTGCAGGATTTGAAGCAAGCATTGAAACATCCACTCAAAAGCATTCTCACTTAAACTCCACCCTATCAACCAAGTGACGAGCGTCACGTCTAGACAACACACATACACCAAGAGAACGTTTCACCAGTCACCCAGGAATAGAAGAAAAGCTGTTCCTGTTCTTGAAGCTTCCTCGGGATGATTGCACAGGTCAAGATCAAGTCCACATTTACATGCACAGATTCAGAGGCAGAATTAACTACTTAGCACCACCTCAGCTCAGCTACCGAACGAGGAAGGGTTCACACCATCAGTAGAGGCCTCGAGGAGTTCTCATCGCATTGGGATGGGGCTGGAAGACGACGAGTCCAGTGGGGAAGACGATGTCATCCTTTATCTGCTGACGCTGGCTGGCAGACTGTTTCTCTTCCTGCGGTGCCAGGTGTTGCGGTTGAATTGAATGTGGCCCCGGTTTGAGAGGACGGGACTGTGTACCATGGTGGGGTTGTGGAAGCTCTTCACAGGGAACTTGGGACCTGTCTGCAGGAAGAATAATAATAAAAAAAGAAATCTGCATTGAGTTCTTTAGTAAATAAAAAAAGTCAAACTTTAATGGTGGCATCTACACTGAGAAGTGATGGATCAGGATCACATATTCAAATTAGTATAGTAACCAGTTTCTTAGAAGAGATGGCGAGTGATCATCTTGGAGTAGAATATCAGGACATGGACCAGTTCTCTGGCGACTAAAAGCCATCAACCCTTCGGCCTACATTGATTTAGGTGGTTCTTAGCATCTAGTCTTATAGGTTCACTTGCACAAAGTCAGAGATTTTGTAGGACTACAGTCAAGTGCATGATCAACCAATTTTACCAAACAGGTGCCATTACCCACTACCAATTTCTCGTTTTCTCGATTGAGCAAAGCAACAAGCCAAGGTCTCTCCCAGACAAAGATTTCAAAGCAGACTGGGTTTTCAAGTTGTGTGGTTCAGGAAACAGCCAACAATGAAGATTCTAGACAAAGTGGTCGGCCAAGAAAACCTGCGCAACAGATGAAAGACACATCTTGCTAATAGTCCTTCGAAAATGAAAGACGTGCAACAGAGCCATCAGCTCAGAAATGACCAAACCAGAAGGACCGATGATCACCCTTTTACCATGGAGAGAATACTGGCCAGAAGTTGTCTTAAGGAAGAGTTGCAGACAAAAAGCTATAGTTAACATGGGAGCCTAGCATGCAGGAACACAAAGGAACTGTGCCGGAAAATGACAGAATGTGATTTTGACTAGTCCAAATGATTTTATCGCATAGTATATGAAATACTGTTTTGTTTTATTCCAGAATTTCTAAAGTCTTTCATCAAACTTTTAGGATTGTCACTTCCCAGAACTGTCTTGATCTGCTGCATCTCCACCTCCAAAAGCAAGATGACATGGCTACGCATAGTGAGTTTTTGCTCCATGTTCTAAAACTCAAGTAAGTTATTATATACAGGAAAGAAAGTCTTTTTTCTAATGCCGCAACTTCCATTTTTTTTGGGGATATCTGGCACCAATTTATCTGGACAGGATTATTTAGTTGGACTCGGATGGAAACGGTGCTTTATTTGCTCAATTTTATTAAATAGTCCAGTTTTACGCTGAAATTTAATTCATATCTTGGCTTCTGAAGGATGCTGGAGGTTTCTGCAAATGAAGTTGGACACTGTCGGGATTAATGGTGTTCTCAATGCTGAAAAATACAGGCAGATACTTATCCACCATGCAATAGCATCAAGAAGACCCCAAACTTATTCTGGGGATGGACAACAATATCAGAGATACAGCCAGCATCATAAAGAACCAAACTGAACTTTATAATAATGAATAAAGCAATCATAAATCTGGATTTTGAACTGAATTCCTTTTTCTATGTTTGCCACCTATGATCTAAAAGAGAGCCTTGCTAAGTAGGTCACATGTCAGAGGGTTGAGTGGGAATGATTACTATAATGAGATCCTGAGAACAAAGCAAGTAGGTGCAGTTGGCCGTCCGGTCAAGGTGTTGAAGTGAAACTGGGAACCAAATACACAGCATGTAAAGGAGAAATGAGGCAGACAGAATGGCATACCTTGGGATGGTGGTGGTGGTGGGGACTGGGTAGAGGGCTGGGGGGAGCTGGGGGGACTGCAGGAGGGGGCATGTGAAAGTATGGGGGTGGTCCATCTGCCATACACACCTGTCTGCCAGGTACAGTGTGGAGAGAAAGATTGCCATGGATCGACATTCGCGCCTGGTGATGCAACAAGAAACAGAGCAACAGGAAGTGAGACCCAAGAAGATATTTACCAACATTAAAAGAGTGAACAACAAAAGACTTACCTGGGCAACCGGAGGCATAGTTAGTGCTGCTGTGATGCTGGATTTGGCTGTGCTCATCTGGAGCGCTGCAGGCAAGGGACCAGGAGCCAGAATGTGGAAGGGGGGCATTGGTGGAGCCACATATGGGGTGGAGTCAGAATCCTAAAAAGACACAGATGTCAAATGGGAATGAAATAGGACACACACACACAAAAAATCAACATCTGTATTTTCATACGTCTAAAATGGTAAATGTGTCCTAGAAAGGGACAAGTGGAAATGTTTAAAGTTTTTTTTTTATTGAGATTGTTGTATTTCGATTGTAAGGAAAAAAAACCACTTGCAAACAGAATGCAATCTAACAAGGTTCAAATGAAAGTAACTGCACGATTTTTCACAGCTTTTTAGAAAACCCTGTTTCAAATGAAACTGTTTTCTGAAAATAAAAAAGTATAATGTTTAGTGATCATCAAAACTGCTCTGAGACTTATTTTACAAAACATACTTTGCTTACTTTCTCCAGATAATTTTGTCACTTTTAATTCAAATAAAAAAGGCAAATCTTGTGTTAAAACTGGTTTAGATTCATTAGTTTGGGTCAAGTTCCCTAAACATCCAATCTGGCACTTTTTGCTAAATTTTTGGAGTGGACAACTCTGAATTAAATTAAAATAAAAGTAATAAACAAATTTAACCATTACAACATATATTATGTTTTAACAACATTAACCATCAACAACCCTTGTATTTTTATTTTTTTTAACAAACATTTTAAAAAGTCAAATTACCTTTTTGTTTAACCAGTTGGAAACAACCTCAGCTATACTATACTTTAGTCAAATATGCAAGAGACAGCTATTCCTGAAGCATTTCAGCTTTTTGCTAAATTTACCTCTAAGGAATTGTTACGCAAACCCAGTGCATTTCTAATGAGGTGAATACAATGTTATCCCTTCACAGTTATGGCCCCACCCACAGATGACATCAAACAAGACTATAAACCCAAACAGGTAAAAGGTTTTTGGAATCATTCAGAAAAAAAAAAAGTAAACTCCAGCTTAAATATACTCGAGATTGACCCCAATATTTACGGACAAATGCTGCTTACAATGTCGCTGCCAGACAATGAGGATGCTGAAGAGGCAGAGGAGTGCTGCTGAGGACTGGAAAGGGACATTGGAGAGTCTGCGCTGTGAGGAGAAGCGGAATCCCTCTGCTGCTGTTCCTCCACAACTCCACTGAGCAGAGAGCCCGTCTCCCCCTGTTCCGTAGACTCTTTATGAGAAGAACCTGCAGGTGAGAGAAAGGGAACAATAGGCCACACCACAAGTTGAGCACAAATCACTTGAAATTCACTGGACTGCAAGAACCACCTCGTCAAACTAGACCGAGAGCATCCACTTTTCCAAAGGTCACATAGTTCATTACTAAAGCAATCTACCAAGATCCCGCCTAATGCAACACATTCATCAACGTCAAAGCCATGGAAAGGCTTGGTGAAACGAATTAAACTGTGCTTCTGAGGCAACCATAAAATCAGGTTTAAATCTTTCAAATGAACTAAAGTACAAAAACATAAATCCCTTAGGTTTTGTTATGTGAGCAATGTTTACAATCTAAAAAGTCATACTTGATCGTTTTCTTCTTTTATTTAAACAGTGTTCACCATTAGCGTTCATCATTGCAGACCTAGACCCAAACATCCTAAAAGAGAACTTAAAATCTTTTGATTCTTTACACAATATATCTACAAAAGTCACACAATAAGTCATTTTTTGACATATCTAGACATTGATTGGTGGGGTGGGATGTTATAACTGATAATCCCATTCAATGAGTTGTAATGCACAGAACTACAGAAACAAACTACAACTTCCAGATAGAGGAGAATCTCACATTTCAGTCGAGATGTAAAGTCCTGTCTGCTACACATTCATGCAACCGTGGAGAATTCAGTTTGGTTTATTGGTGCATCTAATCTTTTAATGGCATAGAAATGACTTTTGTAACAGTAAAAAAAAATTGGCAAAAACACATTTGGCATTTGTTGAATATGTACAGCACAAAGAAAACACTCCCTGTAGAAGCATAACATGAAGTGACAAACAGATTCATTAACTGAGCACTTGAGGGCAGACCCATGACGGGAGTAACCCATTGACACCTATGTTAAAAGTGCCAAACAAGTCTAAAGTCTGGTCAGAATAAGTTTCTTTAATGGATCATTTTGACCCCTATGACACCTTTCAAGCACAATAATGGTGTTATTACTCATCTACCCAAGTTTATTTAACTTTAATCAACCCTTGCATCCACATATCCTGCACCATTTTCCCAATTGCAACTTTTATTATTTCCACTCTAGATAAATAATTTGCAAACTGACATTTGCTTAGATGTATAGGTGCAGTTTTATACATCTGAAAACTTTTTTTTTTATAATGAACCCCTGGAGTGCACTACCTACATGGTCCAAACACCTTGTGCCATACATTTAAAATGTATTAGCCCATAAAATATGAGGAAGGAACTCACCAAGTGAGTGCTTAATACCTGGGTTCCTTTCGATGTTCGAGTCATGTCTACCACCCCATTTCTTTATGATCCACTCTCTGTAGTCAATGACTTCCTGTGTGACTTTAATTATGCGTCCCAAAGTGCTGAAAGGAGGAGAAATTGATTAAAACAAAAAGCATTGTGAAAATGGGGAGACTACGTTTGAACATACCTGTCGCTGTCTTTGTTGGGATAAGAACGTGCAAGGGGAGCAACGGCGCGACTCAGTACTATGTATGCATAATCAAAGGCCTCCTTCACCTGCATGGCGCCATAAGAGCTTCTGCCTACATCATTACCTGCAAAAAAATAAGCAATTAAATAATCTGTTTGGTGTCAAACTAATGCTCAAACATGCAAACACAAATGACCACAGATGACCTTAAAGTTTTAAGTGTGCTTCCTGGAAACCAAAACTTTTATATTAAATTACCTTTTCTTTACAAGGAAATACATAAAGTATATTATCACATGTCTAATCAAGAGTATTTATTTAGTGCTTTGGAGAATCAAGAAAATGTTCAGGTTTATGATTATAGGGTGAATACAGAACTGGTGTGATGTGGTAATGTTTTCTAGAGGAGGCGAGGCAGCACCATTCTGTGCAGACCGGAGTCCAGCCAATAGTTACAAACTGATGCCAGTATAGAAAGGCACTATAGAATTGCAGTCTGTTAATCATTTTGAGCATTAAACTCTCAGTTAAGTTTGCTGTATGATGAACATTTCAGGAAAAAAAAAGGCATAACAATTCTGAAAACATCTTTGCTTAAAAACACTCAAATATCAACACCGGTCAGAGACAAACCCTGATTACGCATAATATTAAATAAATCATTTGTAAAAGTGCAATTCAAATTGTTTTAAAAAGGATAATTTAAAGTAATATCAGCATCTAAATAATTGGGATGATCATTGGGATCAGCATCTAAATAATTCAATCCTTAGCTTTATAAACCCTTTTAAAAATGTAGCATCTGAAACTGTACTTGAGATAAGATGCTCCACCCACAGGACATTTTAGAACCTGGAATATTTTTGATGAAATATCTTCTATAATACCTGGAAGAAGAGGGTCCTCAATACAGAGCATGGAGGGCCTGTGGCCATTGCTCATGGCCTTCATAATATCCTCTTTAGCCATGTAAGCGCCACCGTTCTTTATCCGGATTCCTGTCTTCAAGTAGTTGAAGTGTCTTCCGTACAACTCGAAAAACTCAACAAGAAGAATACCAAGGTTCATGTTGGGATTCCTAGCGTCAATTCTTGGGTGCAACTGTGGGTTCAACAACAAAAAAAAACCCCATCAGGCACGACAGGAAACATTCTCTTTAGTGAAGAAGTACTATAGAAAAAAAATTACCACATTGGATGTAAAATCAGATACTTTCTTGTGAAAACACAATCCACATTAATAGTGGTCTAAAACAAAAATCCTCCAATACAAATGCCTTTATTTCTGATATTTGGCTAATCCGGATTTAGCTGGATTTGCCATAAAACAGGATATTGTTTGCCAAAATAGACACTAGCATCCAGAGCCCACAAAGATTAACTCAGGGACACGAACCAGGATTCATTGTGAGGAAAAAAAAATGCAACCATGAACTATTCAAAACGTAAAACCCTGAGGTGGCTGTTCAGAATTTAGGCTATTTCAGTTATTTATCTTTAGATATTTTTAATAAAAAGTTATATACATCTAACTGCAGTGAGTGCCAATTCCATTCCATCCACTTACATTAAACCTTGGCGCTAGTGACCACTCATTTGAAAGTCAAATATATCTCACCTCATTTGGCTGATTCTATACAAGACTCATCAGTTTAATCCCAACAGTCTTTCTAAACACACAAGGCTAAAATCTGGGAATGAGGGAATCTGTGAAGTGATAAGCAAATGGAATCTGCAGGTTTCTGTTATTAATACCATTCTGATGTGTAAAAAGAGTTCTCTGTTGGAATCCCTGCGTCTGTTTATCAATAGAGTTCTCCTCCCATTTACAAAATCCAAGCCATACTTGTGCCTCAGCTGAATCCATAGTACAGCTGGATGATAAACCGTTTTCAGTTTTGAACTTTTCAGATTTTAGGTAATGAAGGGGAAAAAAAGATAAGTACTTTACTTTGGTATGGTTAAAACAAGCTTCACAATAGAAAGAAAAAAAACACGTAAAGTCATTGGTAATGGCTGTAGCCATAAGGAACAGCAACATAAGAGACGCTGTTCTGAATAGTTACACAGTAAACTAGTCCAGTGTATGATTGTTTCTGCTTGGTCTTAACAGATAAACAATACAGTGCCTTGCAATTATCCTGTTCCATATTGTTTTTCCTCAAGAACTTGTGGCTGCAACATTTCAATCAGACATGAACCTGTGGTCTCCTGCATCATAGCTGTTATATTTGCAGAGTTAATGGTTCCATGGGAAGGAATCGTAGAGGCTAATGAGAGATGTTTGTTAGCAAATGTTAACAAATACAGTGGTACCCCGAGATATGAATGCTTCGAGTTACGAAATGTCTCGCGGGAAATTTTTTACATCGTGATCGGGAAAAAAAAAAATTGAGATACGAACAATCACAAACAGTTCTGCTCTATTATACGCTTGTTAAGTCTGAAGTGGTGCTGCGCTTCTGGGTCCTGGCGTTCCATTCTCCCTAAGCAAAAAGGAGCTGATATGCTTTAAAATCGAGCGAAACATTATTTATACATTACCAATAATGAGCTATAACAAAAGTTACAAAAGGGGTTGTAAAAGAAATAACGTCCATCCCTTCTCACACACTCTTTACTGTCTGCACTTGTGCTTGAAAGAGTGTTGGTGTTAGTAATTTGTGAAACATCTCGAAAAAATTAACTTTCATATGTAGTGATGTAATGTTTTCTGCCATGCGTTCCACCTCCTCAGACACATCGCTTCACAAAAGGTAAGATTTTACATTTGTGTACTTATTGCTTGTGTTTTATTGTCATTTATTACATCAACAATGTTTACATTTAAGGATTGAAGAAGCGTTACTTGATTTTTCTCTGGTTTTCCATTTTTTATCAACTTATGCTCTTGTTTCTGAAGCCACCCTGGAACGGATTCATTTCTTATCCGGGGTATCATTGTATACATAATATCTTTGAACAGAAAACTCATTTTGAAAGCCTCAATAATGATTTAAAACATTGTCTAACATTTATACACACAACAACACGCGCATTAACCAAAACAAAAACCCTCCGAAAGGTAAAGAGAACAGGCCTGGTTTCTCATGCTGTACCTGTAAGAAGCTGATGACCATGAGGATGAGACTGTAGGAACTGATTCCTCCTGTGAAGACTTCATTAAGGTCACGCTGCAGCAGGAACTGTTTCAGCACGAAGATTAAATAAGGCAGCACGGTATACTTCTGCACAAAAGAAAAAAAAAAAAGATTTTAGACTTAGATTTGGTTCAATTCCTTGGTTCAAACTCCAGTGACATAAAGGAGATTTCATAAAGGTTTTATTAAAAAGGGCTTCTTAGGAAACTCTGTCATTACTGTTGACGTCATGAGCTCAAGGAATGTCCGTGCATTCACAGCTTTAAACATTGAACTACATCTGCAGCTGTTTTCATCTGAAGAGAACTTCCAGCTGTTGAGAGGGAGCAGAAATATTTACATAATCTAGAATGTTATGATGTCTAGGGATAGGCCAGCAAATTTCACATTCCTCAACGAAGCTAAAAATCGACATCTAAGAAGTCTGATGGATCCTGAGAATCTTTTTGCTTTCTAAAGACTTATAAATCACACTGTAAATCAGTCACTGCGTTTTTAATTGGCTATTTAATTCATTTGTTCCAAGTAGCTTAAAACCGATAAGCAGTCTGTAAGCTCTTGTCCTCATTTCAAGCAAATCTAGGGTTTTGGTTTGTTTTGGGTGTTCAGACTCAACCGTATACAATTCTGAATCTGACTAATAGTAGAGAATCTTGGGTGTCTATTATGAAACAAAGACAAAGAATTTTGATCATAAAAAGGTGTCTTACAAAGGTAAAGATACTATCTTAAAGAAGGATACCTTAACGTAAAAATATTGCCATCATGTTTGTACTAACAATTTGAATTCAATGTGATTGTAGAAGACATCTGTGCAAATGTAGATGTTAAACACAGATACACCGTACAAAACGGCTGGGTCTGCTTGGTTCTAGCTCCATCTTTAATTCTGTTTTGCTGAGCAAAAGCTTGACTGTAAATAGCAGCGTGAACTTCCCTCTGCACCCTCGTGTGAGTGAATCTGCTCCAAGGAAAGTGTCCTCTAATGACAGCAGAGATGAGTTATGAAGGTGATGTGTAGTGACGGGGGGAAATACAGGTTTGCACATGGAAATGAGCTTGGCAGAAGACATTCGAAGCAGCAGGTCATAGCTGTAGTCAAACATCTGCAGAAGAAGCCTGCTGGCAGATGTTAAGCTAGGCTTCACCCTCCTCCACTCTTCAGGCAAACAGCTCGACATCAAATAAGGTGCCATGGAGTAGGACAAGCTGAAACCCAGCCAATATTACATGTGCTCGGGCCACAATTTCATGCTGATCTCAATACTATATACATATGGATCACAACATTGAACAAATAACACAAACGGCAAACAAAAAAGGGGGAATATGCAGGTTATAAAGACGGGTTGAAATTTAAGTCCAATATTTACAAATATCCCTCCCCCCCACATATGCACCAACATAACTAGTGAAAATTAGTACTCATACTATTTATATTACTAAATATTAGGGCTGGGTATCGAGTTCGGTACTTTTTTAAGCACCGACCAAATCGTCTCGATACTACCGAGTATCGAAAAAATCATTTTCGTTCGATACCAAATTTCGATACCTAAGGGTATAAACTTGTCAACGTCAATGAGCTAGAAAACGTGTCTCATCCTAATGTGCCCGGATCAAATGCTGATGATTGGCTGCGGCAAAGCTGCTTTGGGGAGAAGGAAAAAAAAAAAAAAAAAAATCACATTTACGGCGACTACCCCCCACTCGCCCAGAGCTTGTCAAATGTGAGGTGAGGCTGTAATGTACATTACACTTTAAAGCATAGCATACATTTAACGCAAACTATGTTTAAGCGATCAAAAGTATGGCTACATTATGCAAAGATTGACGGCAACAGCGTACGATGCAATATTTGTAATAAAGTTATCCCGTCCAAGACTGACAACACGTCAAATATGACGAAACACCTGACAGTACACGGAATTAATTTACTGCAAGATCACGCCGGTGCAGTCATCATCCTCCGTCTCTGAGTACTTTCCTGACTCAGAGCCTCCAACAACATGCCCACCACAAGCGTCGTCCTCCGTGACTGATGAGGATACCGGAGGGTAAACAGTCAAACAAAATCAGCTAACTTTTAGCGCTTCATGCTAATTTAAAGTTTAAGTTTAAGGGTCAATTTATTAATCGTGTTTTGGACTAACGTACGCTGTGTAACGTTATGTACGGTTTCGATGGCTTTAAATACCTAGCTAAGTTGATACTAAAATGCTTTAAAGTTGACAGCAAATGTTAACCCTGCACTTTGTTCATTTTGTGATTTTGTTCCTTTGCTTATTGGTCTTAAGAGATTAGCCAGCTGTGAAGTGTCACAAACATCCTGAAAAAAAAAAATCAAAGTTTGTCTGCGATTATGTGTTCTGTAATCTTGTTCAAATCTATATCTTAAAGTAAAAGTATCGAAAAAAAGTATCGTTTGGAACCGGTATCGAATTCAGGGTATCGGTATCGAACATTTTTGAATGATACCCAGCCCTACTAAATATTTATACCATTTAGCATAACTGCACATACCAAGATTAATTTCTCTTTCGATAGTATTTGCAGGTTTTCTCTATCTATCTATCTATCTATCTATCTATCTATCTATCTATCTATCTATCTATGTACACATTCATACATACATTGCTTACATAATGTTAGAAAGAAGTTTTGCAACATTAAGGTTACCTTCATAAACTCTTTGATGAAGCTAGCAGCTTTGATGCCTGTTTCCACATTAAAACTGATGTCCACTTTTACCTCAGTTTCTTGATCTGTCAGCTTGATGATTGGTACCTGTCATTTCCAAAGACATGAATACCATTAATATATTAAAACTTTCTCCAAAGAAACTGGACTCTGTAAAAAAATAAATGAAAAATGCATGTGTACCGTAGCTTTGTCGAGCACTTTGATGGAATAGGGTTCGGCTACACTGTGCTTTCTGAGAGCCTGCTCCAGCTGTTGCAGGGGAGGTCTCTCCCATTTCCCAAATACCACCAGGTCAATGTCACTACAGTGTAGAGAAATCAGACAGAAGCACTTTATAAAGCGCAGCTTACAAGTAGAAATTTAACTTTCATTTACAACCAACAGTGCATCTCAAGTCTTCACAGCACCAGGTTTTTAAACACGTTAAATGTTATGTTTCCCTAATTATAAAAAGATTTAGACAGTACCAAATCATAAAAACACAAATATGTTAATTATGTATATGGTCTTTGTTTAAACCATTGTTTCAGAGCATTTGCTACATTTATAGCTTCAAGTCTTTTGATTATATTGCCACAAGCTTGGCATATTTTTTAATAGAATTCGCACATCTCTCTTTGCCGTTAGATGGGCAACATAATTGCACAGCCTTGCTCTGATCTCTCCTGAGATGTATACTTGCTATGCCACTCAATGACTTTCAAAGTGTTGCTGAAATTACTCTTTTGCCTGTTTGCTTAAGATTATTGTTCTGCTGAAAGAAAAAAAAAAAAAAAAAAAAGTCACCAAGTGTGAGATCAATAGCTTGATGCTGCCATCACCATGCTTCTCTCTAGGGATGATATTGGATTGATTAAGACTGATTGATTGATTGATTGATTGATTGATTGATTGATTGCTCCAAATGCGACAAATTGAGTTCACACCCAAAAGTAAAATATTTGTCTAATCAGACAAAAAAAAAAAATATCAGGAAGGCTGCCATGGTTCTTTACTTCATCTGTGACCTCCAATGTCCTGTATGATCGAGTGGCAAAATGGAGAAGTACTGCACTTGACTAGGTGCCTTCTCATGCAGAAGCGACCAACTCTATGAGGAGTCCCAGTGGACTTCTCTTTCAGCATGACCATTGCCCATTGGGACCTTCAAACAAGCAGAAATGCATCTGTACCGATACCCAAATAAATAAAAAAAAGCTTACCAATTAGGCTGTAAAAAAAAATCAGTAGAAACAAGACACAACAGAGATTAATTATTACCTTAATGGCAAAGTCTATGAATATTCAAGTTTTTGTTCTTGGTAAATGAACAAGAATCTCAAGATAAGAAGTTGATCTAGTTCTGTAACTTAAACCAATATTCAAAAAGCACAGTACAGTGACAACTTTCCAGAGGCACTGTAAACACATTTAGGGTTGACAAAATAAAATTATTTCAAAACATGAGGGCTAATGTATTATAAGCATGCGTGATCTCAGACTAACTTGAGTCATACTACTGTGAATAGTTTTTGACCACACAACTCCGACAGCTCATAAGATCCACTTTACAGTAGCTGACATTTACTGGGAGCTTTCTGGTCAACATCTCTTGGGAGATAAGACAATGTGCATGGACAAACACAATTTCACATGTTTATTTACCTGGTTGGGAGGAAGAGGCCAGTACTAAAGCTGCCAAAAATCTGGACCTAAGTACACAAAATTAAAACACACACATTGGACTTTTCATAATGATAACTGCTTCAGATATTGATCACAAATGTTCTTAGGTTGGCTTACATCAGCAGTTGGCCACAGTTCCTTTATAACCAACTCTATCCTGTCCACCACTTCTTGTCTCATGGTGGCCTCCTCAGGACGAGGAGACATAAACTTGTAAAAATCCATGATTTCTTCATGTAACCTAGGCATTGGAAAAGTAAGGAAAGAGGTTACGGGAAGAAAGCCAATACCGTTACTAATCAAAACTAAAAAGAGAATATTTAAATTTGTAATTAAATAAAATGTACAATTTGGTTTGGAACATCGGACCTTGTTTCTTTAAACAAATAGGTGCTTTGACACTTGTTTTTTGTAATGTAAAAAGAACCAAAGTTTATTTATTCCTTTGACATACACAAAAAAACTTTATATTATGGTAGCATTGTTTAGATTATATCAAAGCAAACATTTTACTTGTTGGACACTTGATGCATTAAAATACTCAAAGGATCCTTCTTGAGCCTTAACAATACATTTAATTTCACAGCCACTAATTAGCATTAAATAGCACAAAAATATTGCCCGCAGTTTTACTATTTTGGTTAAATCTACAAGGGCCTTAGTAGATAGCCTTATTTGAAATCTTAAGGTTTAAAGCATTGTTTTACACATTATTGATGTAATTTACTTCCTGCAATTGAACAAACTAAGAGCCGACTCAAAAGGAGGGATCAGCCAATCACTGTTGAGCTGTTTTAAACTCAGACAGTGTAATGCTGCAGTCACACGATTAAAAAAAAATAAATCAAAAGAAAAATCAAATGAATTTAATGGTAACGCATGTTTCCGTAAAGTTCAGCTGAATACAAAGTTCTGCGCTTTCAGCCACCAGATTGGAAAGGTAAAATGTGTGAGCTTTTTGATTACTCAATACAAAGCAAATGTACATTTTGAGGACATCAGCTTGGAGTATACCATGTAACAATAGCTATTTAGTGAATGATTTGTTTTAAATAACACCGTTTTGTATTCACATGTTAAATTGCCAGTGTGTCCAGAACACAATGCTGTGGTTACGCTAAACAAACTTCTCATTTGGCTTCCCCATTGCACATCTTCATTAATCCATTGTTAAGTCATTTTAATAATAAAAAAGCTGTACAATCTACACCATAATGATGCAACGGCTATACTATTTGGCCAAAGTGAGTTTGACAACTGATCAGTCAGTGATCAACAGGATGTTGTGACATGCTTTTCTTTAACTAGAAAGAAATGTATCGCCTTGGCTTGACTTGGTCTGCTTTTAGAAGTTTATTAAACGGGTACTGAAAAAAAGAGCTAAAGGGTACAGAATGCAGTATAAGTCACCAAATAATTTAAAAAAAAAAAAAAATGTTGTGATGTGGTGCCAACCAAGTGTGTGTCACATGGCCAGCAGGGTGAAGCCAAACCGCAATGATCCCTCCCAAATGGCTGGTTGTAGAATGATTAACAGGTAGATTGAGGGGCATACGTCAGCCAGACTTGAGGCGGAGCTCTGAAACCATGCCCGTGAAAGTTGCGTGTGCGCATGTAAAAGCTCTCTCTGACTGTCATGGCGGCACACATTTCACACTTGCCTAATATTGGCCCAATGGCAGTAGGCAATTTTTTTTCAGTCTATGGTTACCACAGTTACAACATTAAACCCCTGAGTTCAAAAGAATTAAAACATTTCTTTTTAGGTATGCTACAAAAAAAAAAAAAAAAAAATTTATAAACAAAAACTTAAGTCTGCATCTGCCAACATTAGGGTCACTCCAAGCTGAAGTTATTAGCAGTTTGACTTTTTAAGGATTTAATTTATCGATTAAGAATTTAATTTTAACATAGTTTAAAATAAATTTAAACACAAGGCCCCTGAACATCTTCAATGGCACGGTGCTAAGATCTGGTAACAAACATATTTCTAATATACTGTATTCTGCTTCCACATTGAAAAGCTCTCAATCATATATTTAATTAATATTTCTATAGTTTTGGCATTTGTTTCCTTTTCTTTTACCCCCATATCAAGGGGCTCTCTGGGCCATTTCTGCATATACAAACTGAGTGAGTTTCCTAAAGGCACTCCACTTTTGTATCTAGTCACCTAGAAAAAAGTAAGATTAATTAAACAGTATGCTGACAATTTGACGTAAGTTTAAAACAAATCCACAACTATGTTCTACCCAAATGAGTTCTGAGCACGTCACTGATTTTGAACTGATTTCACTTACGCTATTTGCATAATTTACAAATTATTAAAGAATCAGTCGAAAATTCAGAAAAGAAAAAAAAAACCATTAAAATCCATAAACATAAAAGGAAGACTTGATCAATAGAAAACGTAAAACACATTCCACAAGTGACCCACCCCAAAACCCTGCAGTGGATCCGACCTGAACCTAGGACACCCCGGCTAGTACGCTAACGCTAACCTCCGGCTCGGGGAGTCAAAGGCCCAATGACCGTTTGTCACGCATAATATTCAACAAGAAGACATTGTAACTATACATCGCTCACGTTATAAATCAAAGTAAACCTCACCCGTCGACCCCTGGGTTGTACGTTCTCGTCTTCCACGGGGTCCCGGAGCCCTCATAATTGCCGTTAGCCCAGTTGGAGAGCAAATAGTTTATCCCATAGGTGCTGGCCTTATTGTCACTTTTCCTCCGGCCAGGGTGGTGGTGGTGGTTGTGGTGGTGGTTGCTGTATATCGCAGCCGGGTGGGACGGGTGGCGCTTCACGCAGTTCTGCTGCGGCTCTTGATGGAAATGTCGTTGGTGAGGGTGATGATGGTGGTTGACATTATTCATGACAGTCTCGCTGCAAGTAAAAAGCGGATGAGCCTTATTCATATTCCCAGACATTACATTAGGGCTTGTAGTCCTTAGTTTGGAGCAGCTGGACGCCGAATCCGCGTGTGCGCCTGTCTTTTGGTTCATTTCTCCGTCTCTCGTGCTTCCATTTAATGTGTGAGCCGCAGCGCCGATGCCCGGAATTACAGTGCCGTTATTTTTAATGTTGGTGCTGTCGTTTGCATTGGTCGCGACAGCCTTATAGACGTCAAACGCTGGGAAATTGACACAATAGTTGTGGTGGTGATGGTGGTTCTGACCTGTGTTAGTCCGGTTTACCTGAGACGTTTCCCACACACGCATCCATAAAGCGTTCGCAGGACCTTTCTGTTCGGGCTGAATCCAAGCGACCCTCGGATCCATTCAACTTGCCTTGCAAGCAGCAGTCCGTTCAGCGGATACGTTTGAGTCCGGACCGCGGGGAACGTGCCTAAAAGGCCTCCGCGATACCACCGGGAAAATAACGGCGTGTCAAACACCACAACAACCAATGGGAGGCAATTAGTGGCCCGTTTCCCCTGCTAGCTATATACTGTTAGCTAAACTAAACAGTGTTTCCAATATGGCGTATTCCCTTCCCTTGAACCCCGACATCCAGTACGCATGTGTAGGATTTAAACCATCGAGGCTGCACACACCCCCAGACTCCAGAGCTAACAAGCGCATGCGCACTCGGAGACGGCTCGGCAACCCCACCTTGACGAATCTGATTCTGGGGCGACAAAGGAAGGACGCAGGTTGCTTTTGAGTTTATTAGCCTGCTTAAAATCAATCCATAACAACAAGAGCAGCTAAAATAAATGAATAATTAAACAAAAGTAAATTATATATACTTCAATACAAAGTCTGTAATATATATTTATTTTTTTCCCCCAAATTGTTATTATGTGGGCACTTCAAATATCATTCTAATGTCACGGTCACATTGTTAATGTCATTGTATTTAACTGCAATGTATGTGCCAATGCAAAATTGTAAGTTCATGCCTGATAAAAAAAAAGTGGTCAACTTTGAATGATTGTGAACACTTACATTGATTTTTATGAGAATGATTGTATCCAAAGTGACTCAGTTTGAGAGAGATTGAGAAAAAAAAACACACACACAACAAGGTCGGTTAAGGCCAGGAACTGTGAAAGAGAAAGTAATGGTGGGAGATGTTCATTTCATGATGCAGGCATCTGGAGGGGATGTAGGACTGCAAGAGTTTGTGAAGGTATGATGGTGCTGACCCTGTGACCGTTCCATATGCCAGCATCAGTGTTTTGAACTTGACACAGGCTGCAAAGAGGAGCTGGTGAAGACAGGATTGACATGGGCTCTTCTGGGTTTCATGAAGATGAGTCGGGTCGCTGAAAAACCCAGATTCTCTACTGATAATCTGAAGTGTGGATACAGAATATCCCCCCCTCTAATATGTGTACTACAATGTTGTGATTCTAAATATGAGCAAACATGAAAGTACCTAGCATACTGAATATGGTTGAATATGTTAAGCTTGAAAGTTGCTTATATTTCACCAGATTGTGCAAGCACCAACCATCCACTTATTCTGTTCTTGCAATTGAGTGAATCTGCAATCCATTGTCTTTTCGCTCACATGGCATTTTTTTCCCTCGTTACATGGGATTGAGAAATGTCAATTCACAACTAGATTACTAACGTTTGCACACAAACGTTTTAATGTTGTCTTGTAAAGGTTCAGTTTAAAGCCAAGGTCACTAAACTGAGATGGAAATTTCCTAAATTGGTTGCTATGGTAAACAGTTTGGTTGCTATAGAGCTCTCAACGACGTTTAGAACTTTTTGTCTGATGGAAAACAAATAGCAATGTGTTGGCTCTTCAAACCAACATAACTTATTCTTTAGGATCTGTTGCTTTTCATATACTTTGAATTTGTTGAACCTCTCTTGATCTTGAATAAAGAGTTAGTTAGTTGATCAGCAATGGCTCCCACTGTTCTATCTCGAAATTTGAAATAAATTGCAAGAATACTCTGAAGCAAAAATAAAATCAAGGTCTAATAAAGTTAGAACCACCCATAATAAAATGCAGAACATAGAAATTAAAAAGAGAGAAAAACATCAATACAAATGTGTTGAAATAAAAATAAGCTATACAAGTTTTTAAATTATTTTTTACTTCTTTCCATCCTTGTATTACATATAAACTGGCAACAAATTCCCAACACCTAGAGGAGCTCGTAGTAGATTCTGCAGACACACAGAGGGCGGGGGTTGATAAGCTCCTCCCACGTTGATTACGCAATCAGTGCTTTGGCAGCAGCTCACGTGCAGAATCAGCAAAGTAGGGGGGGGGGGAGGTGGGGGAAGCCCCTCGCCCTCGGAGAACATCTCGTGCTCGGGCAGTCACAGAACATGGTAAAACCCTAAAGATGCACAGCTACCACTTCCACTCAAAAAACCCCGCAACAAAATAAACACTATACTGTACTGATAAATCTGGCTCGAGTCTCATTATTAAACATATTACATGTGCTTGGACAGACATAAGGCAGTTAGGTACATGTGGAACAAACTGTGTAATAATGTAAAATAGATGTTCTTGTTTAAATAATGGCATCTATGCATATGCATCCAATGTTCACATCGAGATTTCGTCATCTCCATGCCTGAGGCTAGGCTCATTTCTCCATAGAATGGTCAGATTGCTCACTGCACACAGACTGGCTTCAGAGACCTGAAAGGAACAGAATACGGTGATTGTAAATAAATGAAATTCTGATGCATAAATGGCATCCATCGAATGGAAATGGATTGAAAATATAAAATTTGCAAGGACAGATGTTTATGAAACTTCCACATACCTGAGGAAACAAGAATTCACTGCTGTCTGTTCAAACATTCAATATAAGAGGTTTTGTGAGAGGCCACCTGCTGCGTGTCAAAACATGTTGAAGGTGGTAAATGATAATGACTCTAGCTTACCTTATATGCAAAAACAATGTTTCTCCAGCACAAGAGTATAAAACTCTATTCCACAGATATCATGCTTCATGAGCCACCTCATTATGTTTTGCTACTCCTGGTGTGTGCATTGAAACAGGATTGGAATTAAAACCTGGAAAAATATTGCCTATACTTGCTCGTACACATGAAACATTCATAAACCTTCATGGTGAAAGCATAATAAACATGGAAAAAATTACCCAAAAAAATCCAACGAGATTAGAAGCTTAAGATACTAAAAGCTTTTAGAAAATGTTCAAATCTTTGTGGCATCTACAGAAAAGGAAACATTTCCCTAATATTTTAACTCTGACCTGGTAGATAGTCACTCATATAATGATGAGGATTATCAAAAGAAAGTATGGTTTAGTTATATACAAAAAAATAAAAAGAGTGATGTTTATTTTCATGCCTACATTTCCAAACAATGTTTTAAAATTACAAAGAGTTGCACACATAATATAGCAGAAGGAATTGAACAAATTTAGCATGATACAAATGGGGAATAAAATGTACAGGAGCACTATATAATCCATAGACATTTCCTAATCTTTCTTAAAACACTGACAATTTCATAAAATGCCTAGATTTAAAGTAAAATAGTGAAAAACGTACTGATCACAATGTTTTGTCTTTCATACCATGTGACGTTGATTATGAACTAGTTGAAAGCAATGATTTGAGAGTTGACATTATCAGACCATGTTAAAACACGGCTCAATCAAACTATAGGTACCTGTAGGTAAACAGTAGGTACCTGCTCCACCTATTGGCAGAAGTTTAAATGTATGATGGTAATATATATAAAAAATATATTTGATGTCTATTAATGCTTGAAAGTCTTCGGATAATGGAGTTTTCAGCCTTGAATTAGTCCTAGATGGAGCTCCTCACTCTCATCTCCCCTACTTATGCAAGTGTGTGCTGTGATTCTCGGTCTGAGTTTACCACACAATCAAAACAAAAATGGTATCAGAGCTTTCCTTGATTTTGGGTAGTCATCGAACTTTGTTTGATACCACCTGTAAAACAAAGATGGCAAAACATAAACAAAAGATATCATCATGTCAAGAACAGGGTGTAATGTATTAATAAATTACAGTGAGGAAAACATATTTGACTCAAAATAAATTTAGGAAAAACAACAACAAACACAGGAGGGTTCCTTTTAACTATACATTTCAAAATTAGCCACCCTGGAGTAAATAAGCTCAGTTATGTATTCCTTCACATCCCAAGACACACAGCTGAAGCCATGGCCAAGAAAAGTGGTGGTCTATTGTTTACTACCAGAGGAGAAGCAGAGATTGGTTTATGTGCAATGGATGTGGAGCAATCGTCTGCCAATTTAAATAATTTACCAGGAATTTCAAAACAGCTCATCTTCAAACATTTGCTGTGTCGAATAGAAAGGCCCTGGGTGAATTTTGATAATTCTAAGGCTTTTCACAGACATTGTACAAAAAACGGCCTCCACACTCAAAAAACACTGTACAGACTGTATCCCACAGGAGGCAGTTGATTTGTGCCATTTTTAAAATAAGCATTCAGCATTGAGTTTGTAAAAAGACTGGCGCTTCTGGTAATAAAATAAGATACATAGGTATGTAATCCAGTACATGCTGTAAGCCAAGATAGCAGACAAAACAGCAGTGAATTCCTAGTGTCATCCCCCATTAGACAAAGCACAGGAAAAACCCTGACTAAACGTGTCACTTTAATCCAAAACCTCGGTTAGGGTTATGAAGTACAACCAATAAGATGGGGTGGGGGTGCACATTATGTTTCTTGGTTGGGGTAGGGGGGTGACAAACCCTGCTTCCAAAACCCAGGAAATCACAAGTCGCTCTTGTGTTGACTGAAGACGCAAAACTTCCATCACTTCCATGCTAAACAAGGTTAGGGAGTACAACCAATGAGATGACGCGTGGACAGGGCTGCAAGTTCATTGGGTGGGGTTTAACCCGTCTGACAGAGGCATCTTGGAAATGGTGTTCACAGCTATATCAAAATGATGCACATTGATTTTTGTTTTCAAAAATGCACAGTTACATGAAAACAGTAAAGCATTTCCATGTGAGCAGCATAGTAACCACGCAGAAAAATCCCTGTTTTTAAATTACTGGATACGTGTGGACAGGGCCTAAGAGGGGTGTGTACACAAACGAATCAGCCACATTCAAACACCTAGAAATGTTAGATTTTCATTAGAGGTCCCTTTTAAAAAGAATGAGTCATGCTGAGAAAGACTTACTTGTGGTGGTCCTTTGCTCTGGTGGAAAGAACAGCGAGGGTGAACAGAGCAAAAGCTGCACTGTGGATCGAGTAAGCGGCCAGAGCAAATCCAGCCCACTCTACTATCTCGCCGAAGAAGTTTGCTCCTGATACAAACTCAAACATGCCGCCTACGAGAAGAAAAGAGACGTCACATTCTCCGTAACCTTACCAAGCACTGAGAAACAACCCACCAATCGATTTCCAAGCAGCCAAACCACGTCCATCACTGCATTCTCATTAAACGTGAAGGCCTGCGACAAGCACACTAAACGTGACTGATTCATCGTGTCAGTCATAAATCATGAGTCAAACTAAACGAGATGAACTATAAGGGTAGAACTTGAACAAACCCTTTATTTCAGTTTAATTAAAACCAACTATGCTAATTATTCCATTCAGATTCAGTTTTTATTCAAGTTGATGTATAAACTGAAATGTGAAGACTATATTTTGTTAATATAGTTGCATCACTATATTTTGTTTATTGATGAAATCAAATACTTAACACTTTCTTTTTTCCAAATGTTCACACCATTTTTTCCACACCTCCCTAAAACTGTTGCAATGTCCTGCATTTGGTTGATGCAGGTTGCTTTTTCTTCGCTATATACTCTAATTTCTGCCATTGTCCTGTCACTTAACCACACCTTGAGAAGAGAGATCAGCCAATCACAGTTGAACATTATACACTAGGGGCGTAACAATGTATCGTGGCACAATAAATCACTATACAAATCACAATGTGTATCTTGGGGTTAAGGGAGATATCCTCTAGGATATAATAGATGCGTTTAAATAGCACTGTTAAACTGAGTGCACAAACCATTGCACTGCCCCCTAGTGGATGGATGATAACACACTTGTACAAATGAAACAGGACCCTGGAGTACTTAGCATTACGGTCTGAAGACTTAAGATATCGTATAACTTAGTTTAAATTTTAAAATTGTAGTTTCAATTGTAGTAATGATATAGTTTATTACTTTTAAAGTGTTTTGCTTGTATTATCATACTTATCGTATCGTAAACATAATATCGAGGTATATATCTTCTCGTTGACTAGTGTTGCAGTGCTCAAAACTGCCCTCGGTCTCAGGGTCGGGAATTTTCTATGGTCTCGACTCTCTGTAATCTCGCTATTGTCTCTGTGATATTAATCCAAGATCAGGAAAAGCAAGCCGCAAGCGTTTTCATCAAATAAAGAAAGGCTATTGTGCGGCTCTCTTCAAATATATCCAATCAGCAGCATTTTTGGACAACAAGAACAGCAACTTATTAATTTTCTCATTGACAACACAAGTCAGGGAAACAATGTGGTGAAAAAAGACAAAGTCTGACAATGCCATACGACATTAATAACATCACCTCTCTTTAACGTGAGAACCTTTAGAACTGTAGAATGAAACCAACACAGCCATTCTAATAAGTAATTTAAATTAACTTTAAATTTAGCCTAATATGAAAGTCTTCCTGCCACATACATATTTCTCATAAAATGGTCAGGTGAAAACTGCTGATGATATTATTTCTAAGTAGGTACTTAAGGGATGCATTGAGGTTTAGCGAGGTTCTCATTGTTTCTTTCATTTTTAACTCAGAAAAAAAAGTTAAATTGTGATTCAGATATGATCAAGTGTAGCAATACATTTCCAAATCAAAATAACACACAGTGGTTCCCATAGAGATATATTTAAAGGTATATAAATGCTGCTTCCTGTGGATGTGTACATGTATCTGACTAACATAGACTTTCTATCGCTCAACTGAAAATTTGACTATTGTACAAATCTTTATTTGTAATTATTATGATCTCAATGTGTCTATTGTCTTTAACACAAGTGTTTTTTTTATCTTGTTTCAGGGCCTTAATTCCTTCAAGTAGAGAAAATATTGATGGGATCTATTATTAACTCCATAATATTAAATACATTATTTTTGTGTTTTACAAAAGAATATACACAACTGTCCATTTAATAAACGTGTTTTTAGAAGACATTCCTGAAAGCTTTTACATTTTGAAAAGAGACTGACTGCTTGAAAAAAAAATGGTAGCGGCTGTCGGGAACTATTAGGATCTCTGCAACAGGGTTTTCCTGACAAGCAGCTGAGGAGATGTATGAGTCATGGACAGAAAGGCCGTCTATTTATATTCGCTTTCTACTCCAAAGGAATCTACCGAACTGCAACATATTATGTCACAAGGATGTTAAACATGAGGAGGTAATCTATAATCTGCAACGTAACTAAAATTCACAAACTGTGCCCTCAGATTGAGAATAGTTTTCTTACCTCTGGGTATTTTATAGCCTGTTTCTCCAGGTTTGCGGAGGTTCCTGAGAATATGGTCAGAGTGAATATTTATAATCAATCCCAGGAACCACAAACTAGACCCTATAAAACAAAACACAACATTACATTTTACACTTATATCAAATATACATTAAGACCAAATCACAAACAAATCAAATGAGCAGTGGTTACTAAAAAAAAATATAAGGAATATTTTTTTTAAACATAGATGGGTGCATTATTAACTAGCTGCAATGAACACACTGAAATTTATTACAGCACTTATATTAGTAAGGGTTACTAAGAAATTATGGAGGTGGGGGACACTGTAATTACAGAAATTGATGTCTATAATAAAACTCTCACTCTCTCATACTGGTCAATGAAAGTTCAACAGTGCAGTTAATGTAAAATATCTCTTGAGGATCTGAAAAACAATTGTTGCTCTATATAAAGATGACCTAGGCTACACGAAGACTACCAAGACTTTGAAACCAAGTGTGTCTCAGATGACCGCGGCGATCACCCTCCATGTGCTGGCTGCAGAATGATTTCCACCCATTACAAGTCCAATGGGAAAAAGCTAAACCTTTTTCCGCAGAAAATATGTTATTTACACAAATGGTTTTAAAGATTTTCTATCCATACAGTGAACATGGCAATATTTTTTTTCGCGTTTATTTTCATCTGGCTCTCGATGGCTCAATTGTCCCCTAAAACAACTAGGCAGGACCCTGTGATTGGCAGCTGTGAGTGCCGTCACAAAGCTACCAACGATCAAATTCTGAGAATTTGTTTAGAAATTCTTGTTTGTATAAATAGGTTGTATATAACAGAGTGAAAGGGGCGTGTGTGAGTCAGACTTGAGGCGGAGCTTTAAAACCATGATGGCTCCATCCTTTTCAGGAAGTTGCATGTGGGCATATGCACCAGTCAATGGTAGCCTAATGTTAGCCCAATGGCAGTAGGTGGTGTCACGCCATCCATATATTTTTTTTACAGTCTATGTTTGAAACCAAGCTACAGTATGGTGTCCAAGGAACAACAGGTGATTAAAACAATTCCGGTTGCACTCAAAACAGGTCTACCAAAAAAGTTGAGATCATTCTGTTATCCCAGAACAAAGACTCTTCTAGAGATGATGCACAAATATTTAAGACAAACAAAGGACAAGGATTACTGGGACCATGTTGTGTGGTCTAATGAAATCAAGACAAACTTGTTTGTGTCAGAGGTGTGTGTGTGTGTGTGTGGTGGAAAGACAAGTGTGTTTTGGCTACAGTCAAAAATTGAAATGGGAGCGTCATGGTCTGGGGCTACATGAGTTCTGCAGTTCGTGAGGGAACCATTAATGCCAACATGTATTATGCCATACTGAAGAAGAGCGTGACCTCCTTCCTTCAGGGATTGGGCAGCATTCCAACATGATAAGAACCTAAAACTCTAAGATCATCACTGCCTTGCTAAAGAAACTAATGGTAAAGGTGACTGGCCAAGTTTGTCTCCACTTTTCCTCCTCTACCTCCCCAAAATGAGATTGAAGAGCTTGAATTTTGGAGATCCTGCTTCCTTTCCCCAGGATGCCCCACAGGCAACCTGTGAATCCAATGGTAACATGTGCTGCTCTGATGAACTCCATGCCAAAAAAAGGTAAGGGCAGTGCTGAAAAGTAATGATGGCCATTAGAGCTGTGCAATTACAATTTTGAATCTCATATGATCACAAATTGGGTGTAATCGTGGTTATTCACATTTTTTGAGATTATTATTTAGGCCCACGGTTGCAACCCTTTTGACCTGCCATAGCATTATGAAACTCTCTAAAAAGAGCTGTGTATGGTAGCTGATCCCATTTAAACACCAGCGCAAGTTAAGATGGCATAAAAGGTGCAGCTAATTTAAAAGATTGTAGAAGTGAACTCATTTGTTTTATCTGTATTAATCTGTTTTAAGGAGAATTCAGTTCTGTTGTATAAATAGCATTTCCAAAGTCAATTTGTAATCATGTAACATGGCTGTGTGTTGGGTTTTAGATGAGGTAGTCACCTGACCAAAATTGGTCACACGAAATGGCAGTAATTAGAGCAAAGGCTTGCTAAATTATATAAATCATACTAAAGTTAATTATTTTCAATTTGGAGCAAAATTCCCTACTTGTCCATTTATAAATTTGAGAGTCTACAATGAAAAATACTCATGAAATCAAACAAAAGAAATTGTGATGCAGCTTGATAGGTTATTTAGAAATGTGATTACACACTACACAGAGTAGATTTTAAAAATGAGATAATTTTACCAATTTATCAAGCTCTACAAATGATTCTACAGAAGACCCACTTTCAAATATAATTTAAAAGGTCTGTTGTAAGCAAGATGTGGCACGTCAACCATGACCCACTCGCCTAGAGTTCAGAGAGATAATTCCAACAGCCGGCAGTGATCATTGTTATAGTAGCGAAATCTAGGGAGTAACAGTTTGAGGAAATGATCTGGAACAAGAGAGTAATGGGAATTCTGATGTGTGATTATTTATGTCACTTCCCTCGACAGTCAGTCAATGTGCTCTCAAGTGCATCCGGAAGCTGAGCTAGTGTTGACCATTTCAAATGGTCGACCAAATCATGGAATACCAATCACTCCTAGAGAGCAGAAGATTCGAAGTCCTGAAGAAATGACTTCAACAATGCTTTGATATTTGTAATACTGTACATACTTCTTTATGCCTCGCCCACCTATGAGGAAGCAGGGCTGTGTAACCCAATCTGATGGATAGTCTGCGTAGTTACTCAGGTATCTTCCCTGAAGAAAGCCATTATAGATGCAGAAGACAAAAGCCAAAGCAAATGAGATGAAGGGTGTAGATTTTCCTCCTCGTATTAAAAATGGGTAGATTAGAGACCTAGAAGAGATAAATGTTTGTTCACATACGTTTAAGATGCATAAATTAGACTTTTGGAAGACCACATAACAAGTCATTTGTGATCACTGTTGGTTTTGCTGTATATACAGTAAAACGCCTTACCTTTGAAGGTAATGGCAAATGAACATGAGAAGAAGGAGCTGGTTGGGAAGGTGCATTATTTTAGCACCTGGATTCCACAGCACAAAACTTAAAGGCATTAGACAAGAAGGCAGCTCTTGCACAAACCAGGCGAATTTGACATTTACTGGGAACCCATAGCTGCTGGAGGTATACCTGCCATAGGGCATGTGTTCAAAGTGTAAAGTAACATAAGTTACGGCAGCCATTAACATCATCAAATACGACAAGCAATCCAAAATGTACAGCTCCTCTTCACTGGAAGAAAATAGAGTCTTCAGAACAGCATCCATGGTTGCTAGTAAGTTTAGCTAGTGAAATGTTTCGCTAATATTTATAATATCTCGTGCACGAAACAATCACCATGAGAAATGAGGAAACTCCGCCCACTCCACCGCCACATATCTTTAACCAATCAGAACAAACAAGGGGTGGGGCACAAATGCGTCATCTAATAGCAAAATGAATATCGTTTTTCACCTGGATTTTATATATTACAAATCACATTTGCCCAGCTTTCAACTCTGCTTTGAAAATATATTATAAAAAAGAATATATTCCAAAAGAATAGTCCTTAATTAACTTACTTCTCTTTTGAGCTAAATTTACGGTACGCAGATGTAAAAGCAGTAATGGCAACCCTCAGTTTTCCATATTTGTATCTGAGGTTACATGGTATTTGAAAGCTATATCCAATATGATAAATAAAAGCTGTAAAATGCATCATTAATAAAATCTGATATTTTTTATTGTTTATTATAATTTTTCTTTTTTCTGAATCTTTGCAAGCGGCTGTTAAAACGTTCTATTCCGTGTGATAATGTTACTTGAAAATCAATTTGGTTATGTACTAATTATTAACATCACTTTAACTGAATTAATTAACTAAAATAAAGGAACTCTGCGTTTTTAACATTGATGATTGCCGTTTAAAGCCCGTTGTGTATCTTTAATATTGTCCGTTCCGAAAGGTAAAAAATTCTATACGAAGTCCTGATAATTTAGGATTAAAAAAAACGAGAATTTAAAATTCTGGCAATATTTTGGACATAAAGTACGGGGTCCTTCGGTTCAGGGCGGGCATGTTTAGATCACGTCATTGCATGAACACGTGAGTCAAGCTGGCGCTGAGAAGGTTAGCGTTTTTTCTTTCGTTCGGTCAACGTTCTGTGCGTTTTTTCTCCAGAGTTGTATGCGTTGGGAACATGGGCAGGAAAAACAAAAATAGACCTCAGCAGAACAGAAACGGAAGAGCGGAAGGGAAAAGGAGTAGAGACGATGCCGTAAGTCTGCTAACTGCTCTAGCTTTCACATCTGTTCTGAGTGGAAAACCGGTGGCAACACTCTAATCGAGGTTATTAGTGTCCGGAAAGTTGTCTGCTAATGCAGTCATGGTGTGGTGTGTTGATGGTCGTTTCCATATGACTGGACACGTGACATTACGCTTGACTCGTTATATTACGTTAATTTACCTCTTTTTGTCTAGACATGGGGAGCTGGTTATGCAGATATAGTCAAAGAAAATAAACTTTTTGAACACTACTACAAAGAGCTGAAGATTGTTCCAGAAGGAGAGTTTGAAGAGTTCATGAATGCCATGAGAGAGCCACTGCCAGCTACAATACGAATCACGGGATACAAGAGGTGACCTGCTATGTGCTGCTTCTGCAACATTTCAGAATGTCTAAACATTTGCTTTACATTTAGAATCCCTTTACTTATTTAGCATTGCCTGCGTTCATGTTGTGTATAAAAAGTGTATGGTGTAATACACTGAACCTGTTGCTACTGATGGGGTCAGATCACTTGTAGCCATTGTTCTGCAGTTTCATAGTTCTCAGTAAGACGTTTGCTAACAACTAGTATGTTTTAATTCTGAAATTTCATGCCTCCTGACAAGCTGACCAAGTCTTTTATTTATTTTGTTTTGTGAGAAGAGAATGAGTGAGTAAGCAAGAGTTCCATTTCCAATCCATCAGTTTTTTTTTAAATAGCATTTTGGAATTCATAAAACACTTAACAGAAATGCCAAAATCTAAATGCCATCTAAACTTTCTAAATGTGCTTCAACAATTATGTGGACAACTGAATACGATAATGTTTTTAGCCGATAAGAAAAAAATGTGTATACACTTTGATATAAATGCATCTACATTATAATTCCCATTGCAATGCCAATGGGTTTTTATGTTGGAACTGGGGCGTGATGGGGTGGCATTACTAGACTAGCCAACAAACCTATTTCATTGCAAAACAGCTGAAATGTTGTTTTAGTCAAAAGTTCCTTAGCCAAAACGTGTCATCAAAGTGGTTTGGGATCACCACCTCCCAGAACTGTTTTGACCGGCTGTGTTCCCAAAGAGCAGCCTTCAAAAGCAAGATGACATGACTGCGCATATTGAGTTTTGTCTACGTGTTCAAATAAGTTATATATGAAAAAAAATTCATTTTTCTTTTAATATTTGGCACCAGTTATAATCAGGAAGTGACTATTTTGCTCTCTTGGACTTGATTGATGGTTGATTGATGCTTTATTTGCGAATGTTTTATTCAATATTCCAATTTTGCGCATAGATTAAATTCCCAACGTTGGATGGAAACATGGCTGTTGTCCAAATCTGCAGAATAATCTGGTCTTTTATTTTCTTCACTGTGAGTCATGTTTTTCTATGATGACTGCAGTCATGAAGAAGTTTTAATAACCATTATTTATCCTTTTTTCAACCTTCATAACCAGTCATGCCAAAGAAATCCTCCACACCCTTAAAGAGAGGTACTTCAAAGAGATTCAAGATCTTGAGATTGATGGTCAGAAGATTGAGGCACCTCAACCTTTAAGTTGGTGAGACTAGTTGATCACAGCTGTCATCTGTGGTTATTTTAAATGGTACTTTAACCTCACTCTGATTTTACAGGTATCCGGATGATCTGGCTTGGCATACTAATCTTAGCAGAAAGATTCTACGTAAATCTCCACTCCTGGAGAAATTCCACCAGTTCTTGGTCAGCGAAACGGAATCGGTAAACGAGGACACACTGCCCTAACACCCGTACATGTAAACGCTTAAATTAAGTGTCATTTATTTTCCGGCACTAGGGGAATATTAGCAGACAGGAAGCAGTCAGCATGATTCCTCCACTTCTTATGAAGATTGAGCCACAACATAAGGTTTCTTGTCTTTTATTGTTTTTAGTTCAAGAGGGAAAAAAAATTCTGAAAAAAAAATTCTGGGTTGAATCTAGATTCTGGACATGTGTGCAGCTCCAGGGTCAAAGACTGCTCAGCTAATAGAAATGCTTCATTCAGATATGGATGTGCCTTTCCCTGGTAAATGTAGTATTTAATTATAAACTAAATGCATGTTTAATTTTTGGGTTTCACATATTCTTATTTTCATATTTTTCTATTTACCTCTGTGTTTCTAGAGGGATTTGTAATTGCTAATGATGTGGACAACAAACGCTGTTACCTGTTGGTCCATCAAGCAAAAAGACTTAACAGTCCATGTATCATGGTGATCAACCACGATGCCTCCATCATCCCAAACCTGCACTATGATCGGGATGGGAAGAAGGAGGTCCTGACTTATGACCGGATCCTCTGTGATGTACCCTGCAGGTGAGACCCATTTCTTTGACCCTCTTGAGAACATGGCATTTGTTTTTGGCATTTGAAAGTTTACTCTAGTGTAACTTGAAACGTTTAATGCTACAAAAATGCTATGGAAGTCTCTGAACAAAAGAGTGTTTTAAACATCTCTGTAATTAAGTTAAAGATAAAAAGATAAAAATATAACTGTAAGCAGTAATACATGGCCAAACTTCAAGAAGATAAAACAGATCGATGGGCAAATAAACAAATGACTATAGTCTGAGACCAATTTTTTTATTTTTGTGATG
>SRMA01027070.1:467534-497243 GCA_007224835.1 Danionella cerebrum | reverse complement strand
TTTTGCTGTTTGAAAGACACATAACCCCTAAATAAAACCATATATTAATAAGGTCGATGAATCATTAGACACTGTGCAGAGTTTCAAGGGTACTTGCTCAAAGACTGAACGTTATTACATAAGACCCAGAGGCCCCACCAGCTTCCTGAAATCTCAGACGCCTAGCAACACCGGTCAAAGTACTCCCATAGGAAACTAAATTACAACTGGTAGCCAAGAAATATATCATTATCTCTCTGTCCAATCAATGAAAGAGCTTTTACAAGAAACTCTGGGTTTGCTTTACCCAGGTTTATAAATGATTGACCAGTAGAGTATGAAGAGTTGATAGATAATAATAAAATATTGGTGTTCATTTATGATGCAAATCAGCAGTGCGTTTTTGCGTTCAATGGGCGAGGTTGAGCAAATTAACCCATTTATTTTAATTAATTTACAATCTGCTCTAAATTACTTTTAAAACATTTTTTTTTCTGGCAACCCCTGATATCATCTCTCATCAATAACTCCACAACAAACCTTTGTCCTTTTTACTGCAAAAAATCTATAAAATATGCAAAAATCAAGTGTTGAAGCACAATAAAATTCATAAATTCCCCCAAATGCAAAGACAAGGTCAAAACAATATGAAAATTGTACCCAAAAAACCTCTTCTAAACCGTATACTGTCCCAAGAACTTTTCGCTCCATTTTTTACAATTGTTTGCGGCAGAACTTTGAAGAATACAAGCCATATCACAGGTCTTGAACTTCCAAGTGTTATCCCTTCTTTTTACCACTAGATGGCACAGATTTGGGGTCTGTAAAATGAAATGGAGACTATTACACATTTTCTGACAATTTTTTCAATTACCACGCAAATTATGCTTCATAACTCTTGACACGTCAATAAAAACTACCGTATTTTTCGGCTCATAAGACGCACCGGCACATAAGACGCATCCAATTTTAAAAAAGGAAGATCTAGAAAAAAAAGATTCTGAACCAAATACTGTTGTAAAATATTTTATATCAACTGTGTAAAAGTTAACAGCCAAACATGTAACATGAACAGACAGTAAACAGTAAAAGTAACAAAAAAAGGCTGTAATGTTTTTCTTTGCCCCCACTCATCATTCTAAAGTCCACCATTCGTCATCACCATCACTGTTCCAGTGCAACATTGCCCCCACATTAGTAATACCGTAATAGCCAGTAACATTGTCACTAGATTACTAATAATAGCCAGTAACATTGTCACTACATTACTAATAATAGCCGGTAACATTGTCACTACATTACTAATAATAGCCAGTAACATTGTCACTACATTACTAATAATGGCCGGTAACATTGTCACTACATTACTAATAATAGCCAGTAACATTGTCACTACATTACTAGTAATAGCCAGTAACATTGTCACTACATTACTAATAATAGCTAGTAACATTGTCACTACATTACTAATAGCCAGTAACATTGTCACTACATTACTAATAATAGCCAGTAACATTGTCACTACATTACTAATAATAGCTAGTAACATTGTCACTACATTACTAATAATAGCTAGTAACATTGTCACTACATTTAATAATAATAGCCAGTAACATTGTCACTACATTACTAATAATAACTAGTAAGATTGCCCCCACATTAGTAATAATACAGTGTTTCTCAAACTTTTTTAGTCGAGCCCCCCTTTAAACCTTTAAAAGAATCTGGGCACCCCAGATGTAAAATAATAATTATTTAATAATTAATTAATAACTATTTTAATGTAAAATAAATGTAACTACTCCTTAATGTTAAATAACTCATTATTTATAGCTTATTTAAGTGACAGTTCGGTTGCATGGTGTTAAGATATGATCCTTATGCGCTCTTACCTGGTTAGGAACACTACCCAATTGCAGAGCACGTTACGTTTGTTATCTTGTATGTACATGTGTGAGATGTACCATTGAGAGATGATTTGAATTTGAGTTTATTAAAGAAGAGTTTCAGTCATTGAGAGCGTTTTGTTTTCCTCACGCGAGCAAGAGAGAGAGAGAGAGAGAGAGAGAGAGAAAGAGAGAGAGAGAGAGAGAGAGCTGTGCATCTGACGTTCATCTGCTGTTATATAAATCCTTTTGATTTTTGTCAGCTTATGAAAACCCAGATAACTCCATTAATGAAGGATCAAACTGTCCAAGTTTGTGAAACTGTCCAAGTGAATGCTTAGCGGAAAAACCCCCTCACAGACTGAAGACGATGCAGATCGATCATCATCTTATCGTCAGATAAACTATTAGCTGTGCCCATTTCACATCTTGAAATGTATTTTAGCGTGAGAAATCGGGTTTGTAGCGTGAGAGATCACTCAAATGCATTGAATGTGTGAGAAACGGCAGCTGAGCTCTGTAGTTTCACTCGTGAGTATGGATGCGGAAGCCAAAGGCATTGTGGGAAATGTAGTTTTCCCCCCGTTTTCGTTACGACCGTGCAATGGCAGAGATGGGCGATGACGTCAGCGCGCAGCGCTGGGTATACAAATATGGCCGCGGCTTCGGCCTAGCTCCGGAGCTCTTACGCCTCTCATACGGCCGTGACCGGACTTCGCGGCGCTCTGCATTCGGCCTTTAAGACGCACCAACTTTTCCCCCTCAGTTTTGGGGAAGAAAAAGTGCGTCTTATGAGCCGAAAAATACGGTAATAACCTTTTGGAAACCTACACATTATATTTGAAATCAAAGTTAAATAAAATGAGTGTTGCATCGATCCTTAGTTTAAAACAGCCGGGGTGATTGACAAATCCACCGGTGAATGCAGGGACTTCTAGCGGTTAAGGCCAATACAACGACCTAAAATTTTCAGTGTAACTTTCGATCGAAAACCATGGGCGCCACTTTTTTCCACATTTTTTGTCAAGCTGATTGATGATCTGTGATAAGCAAACAACAGTATAAACTGCTTGACATCCATTTTTTCTATGTGTTCTTCTTTCCAGCAACTGCCATCTTCAGGAAGGGAGCGTAATTGCATCAATATTTTAATGCCGCAGACGAATCTCAATTTGGATCGGTGTGCAGAGGCCTTTAAGATGCTTTCTTATGCCCTATTTGTAGCCTGTCACTTTATTTGTTGGAAAATTGCAGTGTTTACCAAAAAAGTAGTCGGAAATCTCGTCTCCATGCTGGAACTTTGTTATAACCTATTGGCTACTGATTATTAATATAATCAAAATTTGTTTTGCTTTTTGTAAATCTGTTCTCTACTTTCACGCTGATCGTGATTTCCATATTCATACCATAATTAGAGGTTACTTTCCAGCTGGTTTACATGAACCATTCACATTCTTCAAAGTAAACACCACTTGCTCTGATTATTGTGTGCACCCAGATTTATGAGTTAGACACCTGAAATAAAGGTATTCCTAGAGATGCCGAGAATGAAGTTCTTCCCATAAAAGAGGATTTAGACTGGGTTTCATTCTCATCTGGTGCAGTGTCCTCCTTGAAGGTCAAACAGCCCTTACACAACCCGGAGTTGTGTTGGACCAACAAAACTAACAATGTGGGAGGGCATGTTGCTGGAGGAGGCTGTTGTAGCCATGCTGTTTCGGTGTGCCTTCAAATATTAAAAAAAAAAAACACCCCCACACCATCACAAGTCCTCGTCCATGACTCACAGTAGGTGCTTAGGGACCACCTGTACCCCCCTTTTTGTGGACTCAAAGCACATATGGCCATCCCTTGTCTATCTTGGTTAAAACAATACTCTTTTGCACATTGCTTTTCTTCGGTAGTTTTGTAACAGATATTTGATGGTACATTTGTACAGTTTTCTCTGAATATTTTAAGACGAGATGTTTCTGTTAATAAAACTCTGAGGCTGATGGCTTGGATGAACTTATTCTCTGTGGTTGAAGTGAGTTGCGTAGGAAAGTCTTCACGTTAAGAGTGTTTAAAAATGGCAATTGGATATTTTTTTTACTTTTTCGAACTGTTGAGAAATAGGACTGACAGCTGTGTGCCAACCTGACATCTGCACAACAAAACTGACTATTATGAAGGGAAAAGTTTTACTATTGAACTTCGCTATGGCACTTAATATCGCTATCAACATGATAAAGTGTGAGTAATTTGAGTAAAATTTAACTTTTTCTCGTTTTGTGGATAAATTAACATGCAATATGTATTCAGGTACAAAATAACATGTAAAAAGTACGTTCTTTACTTGTTTCCTGCCTGAATTTTAAGGAATAATTTCCAGAGCAGTTAATTGAGCACCTTGGATTAAAGTTATATATCCTTCATCGGTCTTGAAACACATGGAAAGAGTCAGTACATCTTCCTAAAGAAAGCATTTCCAGCAGAGACTGTCACTCAATCAGAGAGCAACTGGCATTCTGTGCAGCAGCTCCAATTGCATACTGCAGCTATATTCCTCTCTGAAATGCACAGCGTCAGGGTAACCAGTGGTTACTGGTGATACACAAAGAGAACCAGCCACGCAAACACCTCAACCTCAAAGGACAGCCACTTTAGAAGCTAACATTTCAGTATGAAGTAAAAGACTGCAGAGAAAGTATTGGAGAATGAAAGCTAACAGCTCTACCTTGAATGTTCAATAACTGGCACCGGCACGCTCGACTATTACGGTGTACTGAAGTCACAAGAACAACAGCTTTAAAGACATTTCAACCGGAATCCTCTTTAACTGATTAATTGATCCAGACAAAGACACAAGACTAGATCATCATTTTGAAAAGTCACTTTTTTGGTTTCTAAGGTCTTCAGCATTTTTAAACACCTCAGTATTGAATCGTTTTATGACACAGAGCATAAATCATAAAAGATATAATGACACGACGGGAAACACCGGTGAATGACGAAATGAAATGATCAATGAACAGACGTGATAAATAAACGGGAACATGGGAAGCGGGGAGTAAACAACACAGGGGACACGTGAAGGAGAGCGAGGAAGCACAAAGACAGACGAGGAAGGCGGGGAGAACGCTGCACACTAATACAAACAAAACCCCCGGGAAGAAGACCCGCAGGTTTAACGGAAACTCTGACCTAGACAGTGTTGTAAAGTAACTAATTACAAATACTCCAATTACTATAATTGAGTACTTTTTCTCACAAGATGTAATTTAGTGAGTAGATTTAAAAATGTTTACTGTAATCTAAAAGTAATGTAAATATTTTTAAAAGCAGAAGCTGAATATTTTCTATTATGAAATCACCACAGTCCACAGATGTGATAAAAAAACCAACAACTGACCAGTCAGCAATCAACAGAATGTTCATTCCAAGCTTTTCTTTCTAATGAGAAAGAAATGAATCCAAAAATCTCCAGCTAAAGGCTACAGAACATGATGGAAAAGCAGAGTCGAGTAGAACCGTGTCTTATATAACGCGTTGATGGAAAACTGGCTTAGGAGTAAGTAGCATGGCAATGGCTAGGTCACACAAGCTACTGCACAATTAATTATGCAAACTTTAATGTAATAATCTAAAAACAATTCACCCTTTAATATAAAATTAAGATTACAGAAGATTACTGTAAACAGAAAGATAATTCAGCCAATGTATCGCTGGTGGTCTATTGGATCTTAGTCCATGTCCACGATGTCACTTTCATACTTATAGTTTGTTTGATTTGGTCTGAACCAAGCGGAATAATTGGTACATTGTTGCACCCATGTGACACCATATGGGACCTCATTGGTCACATCGAACATTTCCTCAAATGATTTTTCATAGGTTAGAATGACGTGCACACGGACGTAAACAACACCTAAAGACTGTGAGAACACACTCAAAATGGACAGACATTAGTGTTTAATTTTGACACATGGAATCTTTTACGATATCATTTGTGATAATCGCCTACAAACTACTCCAGTTTTAACCCTGCAATGATAAACGATGCTTGGTAAACAGACAAACGCCATCACATAACACTACGCTGTTGATATATTCATTCAAAAACCACGATCTTGTCATCTTCATTAAATGCTTAGTTCGAATCAGATTTCGATCATGTTCTCACCAAAACGAACCACCAAGACCATCCCTCGAGCAGTTCTCAGTTTTTTAGTCCGCATTTGGTACGATTTTTAGTTTGATTGTAGCGGTTTCACCTGCCCAAATGAACCAAACTAAAAGGGAAAACTCTCAACAAGTCAGGTGTGAAAGTACCCTAAAACACTTGGGAAAATTGGTGGAAAAAGTCACCATTCAGTCAGCAAAGCTCCTGGACGTCATGTTAACAGTGTTTGCCAGGAACATGGCATACTTTTTAAATCAAATATTTATCTGTTAGTTTATGTTCAAGACTCATGGCTGTACTTAGTTTTCCGGACCCTCTCTGAAATCTGGATAAATCAGATCATGAATTCTACATTTCTGGAGGGATTCCAGATTAGTGTGACATCGGCGTTCAGGCAATGTGTGCGTGATGTCTGAGGCTGAGACTATTTGACAGCTCTAGTGGCCAGTCTGTGAATTGCACTTTCATAACAAAGCTGAGAAAAAGCCTGCTTACTGAAACAGGTGTCCAAATCAAGTTTCAAAGATTTTATTTTCTTATATATTTAGAGTGGGCCTTTATATTTGTTTTCCTCATATTTGGGGTCTGTAAATATGCCTCAACCGGAAGGGAACAGACTATTTGCTAAATCTAAACTAATCTTGTTCTCTTTCAAACTGTTTTGCACAATTGATCCATCCTTGATCTCAGACAGTAACCCATTTGTTGTCTTTTACAGATTTCTTTGGGCACGTCTGTCTTTATTATTCCATTGTACAAGAGAAGACTTCAGAGGGTTTGGAGCGGACCAGCAAGATCTGGTTCCCTTACAGCTTGTCTGCACCCAACCCAACTGGTCCATCTGTTTTAAACCAGCTTGGATCTTTGCCATCAAATTTATCTTTTGTCACTTTTCTTGTGAAGCTTCATTATGAAGCAAAGCTACAGACACTCAGGAAGCAGCCAGACTGGTTTCTGCAAAACAGGGCAGTGGGGAATTCATACACCCCCCAGAGAGGATGGCACAGCTCTGTGTTATTTACCTGCTGGAGCCCAGAGGAACCTGGACCACCACTGCTCCTGACAACTGGTCAGGTGTGCTGGCTGTTACCAACCAGAGGTGTTGATGTACTGGCTGCTCGCTATGTGCAAATCTCTGGAGATGCCAAGCTCAGTACGAACTGATGGGGTTGTGTTTCCCATGAGTCAAAATTGCAGTTCGAGCTCACGGAGACAGGTTTTAACTTTTGTTGTTTTAAAACCAAATTCACCACCACAGCAAGTTTTGAGAGACCAGTGCCAGTAAGAAAACCCTGTTGCTTTATTGGGAGAGGAGTGAATCAGAAAGCCACCCACTGCTTGCAGTTATGTATCCCATATCCTTCTCAGGCACAAACAGGCCACCCAATGTAGTTCAAGAAAAACAGAAAATAAATCAAAGGCAGAGAAGTGCCCCCCGCTAACAGAGACTGTTGACTGGTGCCAGCCTTATTTAAACGCTGTGAGCCAATGAAGCAACAAGGAGCTCTTGTGTTTCATCAGACTTGCGTGATTCGAATCTGAGACGCCGTTTGTGGTTGTGAAACAAGATTCCAGCGCGACCAATTCAGCTGCTTACAAGAGCTCAAAGACGAGATGATCTGGAGAGCACGACAGATGACGAAGAGCTGAAAGAGAGACACTTCCCAGAGTGGAGTACTTCTACAGTTAAAAAAGTTAAATAATTTCTCTTCATGCTTCTGTGGGTTTCCTCCGGGTACTCCGGTTTCCCCCAAAATTGAATAATCTAAGTTCCCCTTAGGTGTGAAAGTGAATGTGTGTGTTGCCCTGCGATGCACTGGCCACTATCGCCAGATGTGCGCTGGAGCTAGGCACCAGCAGACCCCCGTTACCCTGAAAGGAATTAAGCGGGAAGGATTGGATGAATGGATTTAATTTAGGCTATGCTCTTCAAATATAGACATTTCTCTTTTGTAGAACTAAAAAACGAAGATAATAGATGTGTACATAGTATTGTTAAAAAAAGAATAGGTTTAGGAAGAGTCGAGGGAGTAAATGAGTCAAACAATTTCACCAAACATGTCAACCCTACATTGAAAACGAGGGCGAATCTCCTGCTGACTTGATTGTTTCTGTATTTTAAGATTTACTCTTTAATACGTTTCTATTCTAAGTAATGAATTGAGATTCATTGAGGGAGCTCTTCGTCTGGCTCGAGGAAATAGTGATCCAATGACGCTCCTTGCGTGAAGACGGAGTTTATAGAAAGATCTTTACCGGCTTACTGGTTAAGGTAAATCAATCAGATTGCAACAGGATTCTCAAAGTGTTGCGAGAAAACGGTTCCAAATGCGTCAGATGTTCAGCAAACGTTCCGTGGGCGTGACTTCTGAGGCTGAGACTACAGCAGTGATAGCAAACTCATATAACTCTCATATTAGAAGCAGATTTTACCTGGTATCTGAATTCTAGATCCAATTTCAAAAATAGGAAAGATGTTAAGTGCATTACTACACTTTAATATTTTTATATGATTGCTTATTATAATGTCATTTTGTCTAGATTTTTGCAAACCACTGCATGTTTTGAAATCATTTCTGCTATTTATCTAGTCAAGTCAAGTCAAGTCAAGAAGCTTTTATTGTCATTTCAACCATATATGCTGATGCAGTACATAATGAAATGAAACAACGTTTCTCCAAAAACCCGGCAAGCATATTACTAACCATATTACCTCCCGGCTTTTATGCTGTAATGTACTTTATTCTCAATTAAATGTCTAACAACCACAGTTTTGGCGTACAGTTCTGAAGTTTTGAGGATTGTGGTTTTTATTCTTGTTGGAATCTCTGTTTGGAATTTGACCATTACTTTTCCGGGCCTTGGACTGAACTGAAATTTGGTAACTGGACCTTTCAAGTTTATAATTGAGTACCCCTGTTATATAGAATGGCACAACCGTCACAGTGTCATGAATGGAGAATATTGATGGGTCATTCTTGAAAGATTCATTCATTTTGATGTAACTTGGAAGGAACGAATCGTATCAGAGAGAGATTAATTCAGCTGTGTACGAGCAACATCCTTAAGGTTTTTCAAGTTTAGCCTGTTCTACAGAATGAAAGGACTTGAAAAAATAAAATTAACTTTTTAAAGATTTTGTTTTCTGTTCTGGAACATCCATGTTTAGATGTTTGATTCTTTAAATCACTGCATAAGCCACTAAAAAGTGGCCACCCCATAAGCCACCCCTTAAAATTTTCTAAACTAGTGTGTGCGCACGCAAGCCGAAGAAGAAAATGAACTTAGTTTTATAAAATCAAGCTGTAACATCAAAAGTCTCGTAAGAAATCCAGAAAACAGCAACTCACCAGTTCACAGAATTCAAACACAAGCAGGAAAGGGATGGCTTCCACACACTGGCCAAGACACTGCAGAATATTGGGATGTTGAAGGACCCTGTGATAACAACACAATTAATAATTTTGAGGCTAGTTGTACTCATCGATAGAAAAGATGTTGGTAAACAATATATAGGCTCAAACCTATTAAAACTATATGCTAAAAACAGTTGATTCAATAGAAACAAATATGCCTTTCTAAGTAAATAAAATGAGTGTGAAAGGAGAGAACAGGGCTCACCTGTACGGGTCTCCCTGCTGCAGGAACTCATTCTGCTCTCTGGAGCCAGCGTTCGCCTTCAGCTCTTTAACAATCACTCGAGCAACCCCAGGTTCTGCATAGATCTCACTGAGTAGAACCTGCAGGAACCAGACAGAACCGTGAAGAAGGGCAAATGGGGCTTTGGATATTGGCTGTGAAAAGTAAATCTAAAATCTAAAGTAAAAAATTTAGCCATTCAAACACAATTCATGTAAATTTGGTCAGTTGATGGATTTTCACTGGACTGTTAAAATATGTGTTTAGTGGTGAAACGAAGATAAGGATATAGAATACCAGACTGTATATAAAAGTGAGATAACCAACAGATAAAAACAAATCTAGTTTTGCCATAGCAAAAATTAAAAAAAAAAAAAACTTTAAAAATATTGATGAAGATTGTTGGTCAAAGAGTGCAATTTAACAAGAAAAAACAGTTATGATCAAAAATTGTAAATTGTACGGCAAATGTAAAAAATGTAGATGAAACTTGTCATGTGCCTGGAAATGAACCTCCACCCGGCTGCTCTGTTCACATCCATTAGAAATGGATCACAAAACATTTAATTATCCAAGTTTTTAAAATCTTTCCATTTGGTTTATTAGAATAAATAACTCCTATATGTATTATTATTAGCTTACGCAAGTGAAAAGGTAGATGTCAGGGACAGACACCGCGAACAAATATCCAATCGGTGAACTGGTCCTGTGTGTAAATATCCAATCAGCAAGCGCTAAAGATAGAGGAGGGTGGGAGTTCTCAGATTTCACTCAGCCAGAGAAAATTGAAGAGACAGAGGTAAAGAAAAATGTCTCCGTGTGCCAGCAATGTTTATCAGATGTTAGTATGCCACATGTGAAACATACGCTCTCTTTTGTTCTGTATTAAGACAGCTGTTGCTGGTTTCAGGACCCCTAGGAGCCCGTAACTTATGCCTGCCTTAAATCCCTCTGTTCCAGCACGCGGCTCAAGAAGCTTATGATCAAGATTATGGATCTGAGACTGCAGAAACTCTGTGGCCACATAACATTAAACTTGCTGTGAGCTAGCAGGCCGTGAGTTAGAGACCAATGGTTTAAGTGCAAATAATTAAATTATTATTTTACAATACGATGATTATATCCTACACTAAATAAAGATTATTATAAAGAAAACACACAAACAGGAGTTAAAATAACTAAATAACTACAAAATATATTTTTAAAATATATTTATTATTTAAAATTTACATTTATTATTGTGTTAACATGCCCAGCCCTACATAAGGGCTATCTGCTACAACCTCCAGAACGCTTTCTATCTGCAGAAATCGAAGATTCTAGCCCATTATTACACAATGCCTGTAATTTAATTGCTAACTATTTTAATTGGAGCAGAGTCTATAAATATTCAAAACTGTTGGCCAACCAGAGCACAGAACATGCTTAAGAGCATGAGCACACAAGAGAACCTGATTTGTTTGCTTCTTTAATCTTTAAACATACCAACAAGCTTCTACTTTTCAGGGTGAGAAAGTCTTAAAAAAAAACAGTTTGATGAATAATGGTCGATTGAAAGGGCACACTTCACAAGAGACAGAAACTGATCAAATAAGATGCTTTTCTTATTGTAATAAATCTATGAGATCTTGATAAGTGCATATCAATGAATAGAACAAATAATAAAAAGCCATAAATTATCATTAGTTTTGTGAATTCTTGAAATATTACATCTGTTAAGCAAGTCCAGTGTTTGAAAATGAGCTTTGCTGGAACGTAACATTTGAAATTACACATCTTTGACAAAGCTGCACTTTTTCAAAGGTAAAAATACTTATGACATTCAAGCAAAGTGATTATGCCAACAAAAAAGTGGTAAAAAAACAAATCTACTTTAAAAACAGAATAGATTTTCTGTCTGTTTAACTGCTTGGTGTATAGGAAACATCCGTAGTGATGTTGTATTCATAGATCCACAATTTATCAGGAATTAATCTGCAGTAACCAGGAGCTGGGAGGACACTATTCGTTTGGGTGCCACACAGAGACTGCACAAAACGTACTAGTGTGAAAGCCCATTATCAAGCCACATAGGAATGATTCAAATTATACCGATGGGAATCGAGCCCTTCCTGGAAAGAATACCAGCTCAATCCAGTGGGTGCCTCAGATGAACACATTCCCATGCTAACAGGAAAGCTTCAGGAAGCCGCCTTTTCCCTTTAGTCGAAATTAGAGTGAACACATCCACGCACCGGGTGAAGGAGAACAACTCGCATGCACGTCAAACTCTGGCCCCTGAGGGCCTCCGACAGAGTGAAGAGAGCAAGTACCAACAAGTCTGTGAAGCGTGATTATTTCAGATTAATCCTCCCGAGAAACTGTACAGACGACCTTCACAAATATTTCAGGAGTCAGTGGTTTTGGTATCTGTTGATGCATCGGCTGTCATTAAAGGCAGGGTAGGCTGTTTCTCAGAAGCAATGTTTACCTTGACCAAAAACACCTAAACCAAAGAGCCTTGGCTTTTCACACTGGAGTCTCTGAGGATACTTCACCTCAGGACTGTTTATCTGTTGGTGTAGAGGCAACTGGTGGTTCCCAGGACCTGTTCTTGCAGAAGTGGCACAGCAGAAATGGGTGAGACGTATTTTCAAAATGACGTTTGCCCTAAAAAAATTACTGTTTGACAAACACAGGGGACTAGCCTAACACTTATCCTCGAGCAGCGCTCAACAACTAGAGATGTAATAAAACAATCTATCTTTGTAAATTTCTCATCTTCTGAAATGTACAGTAACTGAGCTGATGTGAAGGCTGTACACCATTGTTCCCAGTTCAAATAGAGCAAACATCTGCAGGAAACATCTCCAGTCTGTATTGCATGACATGAGAAGCTCCTTCGTCTAATCCGTTCACGATCTAAAGGAAGTTACAGATCGCATCATTTAAGTCCTAACTTTGAGTCAGACAATCGCGACTGACCAGAAACACAGGCAGTTTGGAGCTCATGCACGCATATGACAATCGCACCAAAGGTTCGCTCTGTGAGAGTCACAGGCTGGTCGTGAGATATTCTGCGTGCTAAATATCTGGAGCTGTTGGCGAGTCACAGTCGTACAGTGTGAAATAATGTCTGCGATCACCTGCAGCGGTGACGAGCGAAATGTGTCGCTATTATGACCAAACTTGATGAGACATGCGCAAGTTTTCGTTAATGAAAACGAGAATAGACGAAAATGTTAATGAGTGGAGGTTAAACTTTCAAGACATTTCGGATTCGTGCCTGTAATTGGTCATTCAAAATCTAAAGTACCCAGCGCTACTTGTTATCCTTGTCTGGTCGCACACATAGAGCAGTCCTAACTCCTCAGGGGACATGCATGAGAATTTTTTGGGGGATAATAGCGGCACAAAGGGGCTTTGTGGTGGGAAACGATGAAAGGAAATCTGCTGCTAACACATCGAGGAACTGTGGTAATAACACACGGGTATGAATTGATCACACTAATTCTCAAAATAAATTGTATTTATATCATGTAAACACTGGTTTTAACGTACTGTTAAAAGAAGATCAGGGTGGTGAGATTTCAGGTGCCTTTTGTGATTGGTGCTGTTTTTTCCAACTAGTTTGTGGCCACAGTTTTTACAAATTGAAGGGAATTCATTTTTGTTAATGACATTTTTTTCATGCTTCTAAATATGCAAGTACGTAATTCTCTATGTAAAACTGTACGTTCCGGTATTGCTCTTATTTTTGGCATACGTATGTTTATTGCACTTCAATTGTAAAAAAATAATGCCATGATTGCCAAATTCAGAATTTGATTTTTGTTGACTGAAATATGACAAAAACTAAAATAGTTTTTGTCAAAGACTCAGACTAAGACTAAAACTTAGATGGCTGCCAAAAACAACACTGGTAGCGTCATGGTGAAAACTGCTGTGCCATCAATAAGTGAAAGCAATGTGTGTTACTATGGTAGAACTAATTAAGCTCAACAGTTTTGGTAGTACTGCGTGTTTCACACTGAAGATTAGACACAAGAAGGTGTGGTCTGGAAACTGAAGACCTGGATTATGTGAACAGGCAGCAGGGTCAGATTATTACAGTAATGTAATTATCATTGCTTGTTCCAATGTAAACAACTGCATAATCTGCCAGGAAAGCTGAAGGAGAGGTTAAGTGTTTTTGGTGTTGCCTATCCGGCAATGTATAACATAGACAAGGGAATCCATTGGATATACCTTTCCAAACCAGCCGTTCCCGATCTCCTGGATGTAACTGAGAGAATGTCGTGCAACATGAGGACCAGAGGAGACGTCTGTACAAAGGAGGAAAGAAAAAACTGTGAATAGTTAAAAGTGTGAGGGTAAGCCAAAATAATGGCTCCATTTGCAGACGATTTGATTTGAATAATATATAAATGCATAAAAAAGAAGTCAATCATAGGTTGCAGTGTTTATTTTCCTCTAAATTACAACGAAATCATTTTTCTGTGCAGCACTAGGTGAGCTCACCTTCAGCTCAACTGATTTTATCGTTTATTACCACTCTGCAGTGTACATCGACTAGCTTGAATGAAAATAAACGTAATGTGGCTCGTTTGCATTATAGTTTGATTTAAACATTTCGTTTATTATCTTTTTCTCTCTTGCTCTGAGCGGAGGGAGTCAGCAAGGAGTCAAAAAAATATAGAGATAACGAGACACACTGCATTCCTTCTTCAAAGACACCATGCCTCTCCAAGCTTCTCCCAACAGCTGTAATCTGAACGGGACATGAGTACAGCGTCTATCATGGCAGCAGGAAAAAGTTGGCTGTTGACTGCAGTGGTCTTACCTACTTTCCCTGACCGTAACCCATCTGCAATGTTTTTCCTGTATTATGTCTATATGTGCTTGGTTGTAATGGCTTTTTTTACCTGCTCCACACTACCCTCTGACAGTGCGGAAGTGCCACCTAACCCAGTGCAAGGTGGGAACCCATTTCTCTGTTTTTTCTTACATCCTCAGAAAACATTGGCCTGTCTTTACATCTTGTCTATGTTTGTGGCCAGAGGGGTTCAATCCCAGTGCATGCAACAGTTTAAACAAATAAAGGCTCGATTGATTGATTGATTGATTGATTGATTGATTGATTGATTGATTGATCAACATATTGAAATAATGTCTATAATGTTTTTAATGTCATTACACTCTCCTTTAGCATAAAACGTAGCATAACCCCTGCCTTGAAATTAAAATGTTTTCAAATATTTAAATATACTTTTAATATATTAAAATTTTGCGTTTTAAATCATGAGCAGCTTTCATCATGCATGTGTGCTTGTGTACCTGTTATTCTGGGCAGCTGGAGATGAGGAGGTCCAGGAAGGGGCACAGTTGGCACAGCTAGTGTGTAAACCTCAGCAGGAGACTGCATGGATGGAGTGTCCTCTGCAGGGGGTGTGAAGTCAGCTTCATCCTCAAAGTGGTCCTCAAACTCCTGAGCACAGGGCAAAGTCGAAATGAGAAAGCGAAACAAAGCTATCAGACGCGGAGAGGCTAATGAAATATGCTCAGGACGGTGATTCTTCAATATTACTAATTTTCACAGGAAATTTAGAAATTTACAAACACAATGAAACGATTTCTGGACAAACAATCGAAACTATGAATATCTTGAGCAGTGTTCACTCTTTTCATTATGACTCGTTTGTTTATTTGTAAAGTAAGTGACAAAAAAAAGTTTAAAATATTGTTTAAATTTGTAAATAATGTGGAAATGGATGTGAATTAATAAAAATAAATAATCTTAAATATCCCCTCCCCAACCCATATTAACCTCATGCCTCACTGCAATATTCTTTCCTCATTATCCGTGTATATAAGCAGTCACACCTCTCTACTACTCTGCCAATCAATGGGCATCCGTACTCCGCACCTTTACCACAGTTTTCTTTGTGAACTTCCAGGACAGTTCTCCTCGTATAATCAAACACACTTATGGCCTCATGCTTTGATCTCAAAGAGCAACTGGCTTTTCCACAGGATATCTCATCTCATCCTCTCTCACTTATCCGGGGCCAGGTCTAAGCAGGGATGCCGTGACTTCTCCCTCCACAGACACTTCCTCCAGCTCCTTGGGAGCAACCAGAGGCATTCCCAAGCCAGCCGAGAGACAGTCCCTCCAGCGTGTCCTGGGTCCTCCCCTTGGGCCAGAACCCCTCTCAATTCAGAGGAGCAGCGGCTCTACTCTAAGCTCTTCCCAGGTGACCGAGCTCCTCACACCCAGTCACCTTGCGGAGATCTTGTCCTTTAGGTCACAACCCAAAGCTCATGACCATAGGCACACAGATCAACCGGTAAATCGAGAGCTTTGCCTTATGTTCACGATGGACCGATACACTGCAGATGCTGCACCGATCCGTCTCTCGATCTCACGCTCTGTCTTCCCCTCACTTGTGAACAGGACCTCGAGATACTTGAACTCCTCCACCTGATGCAGGTGCATGCCGGCCTTTTCCAGTCGAGAACCTTCAATATATTTATCAATATACACGATGACATCAACATCCATAATCGTTTTCCACTTAGCATACTGGCTCACATAGATTATCGGATGCGTGTTGTTTTTGGAAAGACTACTTTGGCTCCTGCTTTTTCATTCATTTCGTAGCCAACCACCGTCTCTCTCACCAATGTTTGACGTGTGGCATTAAACTGGTTGAATTGTGATTAACATTGTGCCTTTTTTCTGTATTAGTCCTTCCCTGCTTGCTGCCTCTTGTTTGTGCATCTCTGTGGCGATAAGGGAGTGCTCGGCAGTGCAGGAACATCAGCAGATGCTTGGAAGTATACACTCAACCTTACCCCAGGCTCACCTTGAATACCAGACAGGCCCTGGCAAAGTTTGTAATGGCATCACAAGGTACACATCTGAGGTAAATATCTTTAAATTGTTAATATGAACACCAGTGATCGCAAACCTCTAGACTTGAAATCTTGATCCAATTTGATAAATAAGAAAGCTATAAAGTGCATTAAAATAGGTAAACATTTTAATATTTCTATATAATTTCTTATTATAATATCATTTTGTCTGCAAACTACTGCATGTTTTAGAAATTTTTCTGTTCTTTATCTAACCATATTCCCCTGGTTTTGAGAATTGTATTTTGACTGTTACTTTTCCGGACCTCGGACTGAACCAAAATTTGTCAAGTGTACCTTTCAAGTTTATATTCGAGTACCCCCTGGTTTAGATCCTACTACAGTAGTACCCCGAGATACGAATGCTTCAAGTTAAGAAATGTTCGAGATACAAACAGGAAATGTCTCGCAGGAAATTTTTTGCTTTGAGAAGAAAAATTAGAGATATGAACAATAACAAACATTTCTGCTCTATTTTCCACTTGTTTGTATGACATCGTGCTGCACTCCTTTAGAACGTCGCCCTGACACTCGTTTCTCCCTTTAAAGACAGTGCGCTTTAAGGAGCTGATATGCCTTAAAACACTTTAACCTCTTAAGCCCTGAGGCCTATTTTCCGAAAATCCTACACCTTCACTTTTTAAGGCATTTCTCAGCTTTTACAAGGTCTAAACTGCAAATCTTGGTATCAAAATGAAGATAGGTTCTTGGGGAGTGGTGTGGATGAGTTAATTTGACAGTCAAGAACACAGGGTAAGAGTAATTGATATTGGAATGGCCAAAAAATGAACTCCGCCTAAAAAAAAAACACATGTTTCCTCCAATATCTCCTTATTGTACTTATAACGAAGCAAATAAACACAATCAATTGTAACCACTACATGTGAAGGACATCTGTAGCAAGTTTGGTGTCCATACTACAAGAAACTAATATTCTGTAAAGGTTTTGATTGAACAAAGTTCAGACGTAATCCATTTTGGCAAAGTTTGGCACAATTTGGCACAATAATTGAAATATGGAAAAAATCTTGTCCAAAGCTTCAGCTACGTTCATGGTCTTCTTTTCTTGCTTACGGGACATGATTTCAGCAAAGAAACTCCTAAAGAAACGCTGCAAAAGGGGGGTGGAACCTCCCATTCATACCGCTTCCAACCCTTCCGCATGTCCCCACCCCACGACCATCTGTCCAATACGGGAAGCTCTATACCTCGTTGGAAAGCTTTGAATCTGTAGAATCCAATGATATCCACCCTTTTGAGATGGACAGGATCCCCGACGAATCACAGGACACAGAGTGTGGAGAGACGTGCTCTTACGCACGGGGAGTGTCTCTATATTTGGTGATGTTATTACGAGCACAGAGCTACAGAAAAGAGCCAAAATGGAGTTTCCGCGAAGCTATCGACCAGATATAACCACAAACTGACTTTTATCGCTATGGAAATAACTTTTGTTGAAAAAACGGCAAAGGTAAGACAAGATTTACATGCTTGCTTGGTTTTTGCTGGCGTTTTTTCAGGGAACTTTCGCTCCTTGCTCTGAAATACTTTGCCCCATGTAAATGAGCTACATATCGCTGGATTCTGCTGGTTGTTAGCTTTCATTTGATGCCATGGTTTTGGTGTTTCCGTTGATATTGTGGATACATATCGCAAATAGACAAAAACGTGGTCATGAATTATACTCCGGACATGTTGTTGTTTATTTGCATGGCGTTCGAGCTGTGGTTAATGGATATGAACTTGAATTAGATTATTTTTTAGAGGAGTTTCCGCTGAGCACAACGGTATATAATATGTGTGGGTTACTCTCAGGGTTAATGAACTATGCGCGAAAATGTTATGCACAAGGGGGTTTAAGAGGTTAAATAAGTTTTAATTCGAGAGAAACATTATGTATAGTATACATGTAAAGAAAATAATGTTTATAATGTGAAAAGTGCTGTTCTGTTACTCTCAGAAGCGTCTCTCCATCCCTTCTCACACGCTCAGTATTCTCTCCGCTTGTGTTTGAAACCGTGTGGGTGTTTAAAATACGTGAAATATCTTGAGAAAGTTAACTTTCATACATAGTGCCGTAATGTTTTCTGCCATACGTTCCTGCTCCTCCGACACATCGCTGCTATCAAGGTAAGGTTTCACATTTGTGTACATTTTACGTGTTTTATTCTGTTTTATTATCATTTATTACATTAACAATGTGTAGATCTAAGGATTGAAGAAACATTAATTGATTTTTCTCTGGTTTTCCATTTTTTTTCTTCATCTACTTATACTGTTGTTTCTGAGAGCCGTTGCATGGATTAGGCGTTTTACATGTGAAACTTGCTTCGAGATACGAAAGCCACCCTGGAACGGATTCATTTCGTATCTCTGGGTACCACTGTACTAAACTTGGCAATATCAAGCCGATCATCAGTGATCAGAAGACCGCAATCAAAATCATCAGTAAGCTCCTACAAAGACCATCGCCAAGAACGCAGGATTGAAATGCTCTGTGGTGGTAGGGAAGATCTTGCGGAGTGCTTCAGTGATTGGCTATGATCATCTAAATTGTAAACATGTTGGTAAAAGGCTTAATTGATCCCTCAGTGCTTTGCAAGACACTCAAACATTGTTGGATTTTAAACTGACTGGCGTTTTTGACTAACCTTAAAGTTGATCTCTCGCTCTTTGCAGCAGGAAACACAGTTGAGCAGCAGGACAACAAGAGCTATCAGAACCGTCAAAGACAAGAGCAGAGGGACCATCAAGGAATCTTCCACCATTCCAGCAGCCTCTGCAAAAAAAAAAAAAAAAAAAAAAAATCATATCAATGCTTCAAAATGAAATAATGAATTACCGTAAACTCACACTTCACCTTCACATCAGTTAATCTGCATATTAACATTTTGTTCAACACACACCATACACAACTAAAAAAACTTTTTAAAAACAAATGCAAATGACAGTGAATCCAGAAGAGCTATTTCTTAATCTCTGGCAACCCAAATCTTGCATTTAATGAAAGCAGACAACAGTTTGTCTCCATAGCTAGTGACAGTGGAGACTTGTAAGGTCTTTGATGCAGCTGAAAATGACTTTTTTCAATAATTTTAAAACAGTTAAAATTCTCTCAGAAAGACATTTGAGTGTTAGGTTTACAGATCTGTGTTGTGCAGCTTTTAGTTGAATCACACTTAACTGTTTAACTGTTACCACACTCTATAACACTTTTCTTTTGAGATATTAACCTGCAGAGATGTGGGCTCGAGTCAATAATTTGACAATTTCACAAAAGACTAGACTCGGACTTGAACTCCAATGACCCGCACTTGACTACCTTGACTCACATTCACTCTGTGCGCTTAGTGGGAATGCGTTCGGCCACAGTTCTGTCTCTAAGCTCTTCTGGCAGTTCCTTTGACCTCATGATTCTCATCTGCTCTAGCATGCACTGTGAGCTGTAAGCTCTTATATAAACAGGTGTGTGGCTTTCCTAATCAAGTCCAAGCAGTAGAATTTAACACAGTTGGACTCATTTGATCAGAAGAAACCGACGGCACCTGTGTTAAAGATACGAGACACAGCATACTTAGAACTATGTGATTTCAGCTTTTCTTTTTTTAAGAAATCTGGAAACAATTCTGTGTTTTTCTGTCACTTTGTGAACAATAACAAGGCAATAAGTGGCTGCAGTATAACAAATAGTGAAAATGTTATGGGGTCTGAATACCTTCCATAGCTACTGTATTCTTTAGCACTATATACTATATATATTTATATTTATATTAGCTTACTAGTTATATATGGTAAATAATCACATCAGTAATTTATGTTATTTAACATTTGTACCATTGAACAGCCAAAAGGTAACCTATTGTAAATTATGATTAGACCACCCAAAAAATCTGTGTTCCTTTTCTTAATGCAACATAATCATCTTAAAAGTTACTAATTAGTTAATGTTTTAATAACATTGTTGCGTACATTTTTAATATGTTGTTAAGTAAGTACTGTTTAACAAGAGTATTAAAAAAACACCACATACTTGGTGTCTTTTTCAGAACAAAAACACAATAAAATAAATAGAAGGTAAACGCAATCTTTTATTGCTTGTTTGTGTTTTGGACTTGCCCTGTCTTCACTTGTGACTTGACTTGCAAAGCAGTGACTTGGTTTTACCTCTGTTAACATGTATATATTGATCAGTCTACAGAAGACCGTAACGTGAAACATTTGCTTTATAAATCGGATCTGGCTTAATTTAAATAATTGTATACAGGTTCGGGTCAAGCTCAGTCGCGCAGTCATGTGACAAGAACTGACACAGTGGAGTTAAAACAAAGGCTTGTCTCTAAAGATTACCTTTTGTATGAATACTTATGCAATGGTCTGCCTGAATACTGGATTCTGATTGGCTAGTAAGTGTTGATTATTTTCATATATCCGCACACAGGTTCTTCCAGTTCGGTTTGTCGCTTATAATATCAATCCGCCGGTAACTATAGTAACTCAGGGCTTTGGTTAAGACCGAGACTTTTCCTGATTTGCTGAACAAGGATTACTCGATTATTTATTTATTTATACTGTCGTTTATTATGCAAAAGCCTGTTTTGTGGCGCGCAGCTGTTGGTCTCTTTCTAAAGCTGTTTTAAGTGCCATAATGTTAAAGTGTCTTGTAAAGTTTCAAAATTGTCGTAATTTCTTACTTAAATAAACTCATTTTGCTTCATAGCAACGTCAGTTCAGGTAAAGCATCTTGAACACGGAACTATTTTTCTGGTTCATCACAGAGTTGTGGGTAAAAGACACGTTTATGGTGGATCCATTCGCTTGCGAAGTCATGAAACTTCACAGAACTCTTTGATGCACTTTGGTCTTGATTTCTGCCCCTTTCCAGCCAGGGTGACACAGAAAACTCTTAATTCCTCATGCTTTACTTTTGAACATGCAACTGGTGGCCATTACGCACTACATTACCCATGATTCCCAAACACAGGTCCCAAAAGGGACGTGGCAAAACCCTGACTGTGGGAGGAACGGGATAAGCAGTGTTTTTTCCAGAGGCAAAAAATACGATTCAAAGATGTTTTTTCACAATTAATTTTGCATTTAAAAGCTTACTAACAGTGCAGTGCTAGTATAGAGGACCTTAAAACGTATTATGACTGCTTTAAAAATTCCATAAAATTGACAATTAACAGTTACTTAATAAAATAAACCTAAATGTGATCAACTTAGTGACAGACTTTATTGACTTGTTGCTTCCTCTAGAATGATGAGATTCATTGGCCTGTTGTTGAATCTGAACATGAGCAATACCCAGGTTTTTGTGCATACACAACTTAAATAAAATATGCTCCTGATGCTCTTAAGTGTACAAAGAACTAAATATAAGCTCAGTGGGGACCAGGCTTTCTCAGTTGCTTCTCCAAAGCTATATGATTTTGTTAAATGTCAAATTTAAATGTCAAATGTACATTATTTACACAAGTATTTGTAACAGTTCTGTTGTCATAGTTCCCATGCAAAAAAGAAAACGATCCAAGTGAACAAACCTTTGAGTAAAGAGGACAAGTCTTAACAACAACAAACCACTTTGGCCCTTCTTCTCTGGTCTCTGAGGGACTGTAGGATATGTTTTATTACTCAGCACCTATCAACAAGCATTTTATACGACACTGGCCGGGTCCAACAGCAGCAGCACTATCGAGTGAGTGTTTCAACACATGTTCTCTCACTACAGCACCATTAACACGGATGTTCATTCCTCTCATCACAACAAAACATCCCTCAGGGGGCAAAGACAGCAGGCACTAGCATAATTGGTGGCAGGAGAGGTCAGAATCACAGATCTGAAATCAGTGGTGGGTGTTTGGAGTGTTGCTAACCTAGTAGTTTGTCTTGCACAATTAGCCGACAGGGATATGTGTGTGTGTGCGCGTGTGCCGATAGTCCACCAAAGAATGGCTCACCAGTGGCTGGCACGATCTTTCACACTGTGCCACCAGAAAACAAACACACTGAACGAAACATGAGAAGCAAACGGTGAGCTATTTAAACGTGTTACAGTGGGCTTTGCATGGTCCTTCTGAATGATTACTTTTCAACACTACTTCATGTTCTGTTTGAAGGGTTCAGCATTAAAAGCCTCTAGAGCACTGCTTGCAATTATTTTCTGCTTTCCCCCTCAGCAAAAAGAAAACAAATACACCCCCCCCCATTATAAATAATAGCGTCTGTCTATAAAATTGGTTCACCTCTGCATAACACTGTATCCTTGTTAACATTAAAGAAAAAAAGAAATATTAAAATTGCGAATGAGCTTAAAAGTTTTGAGTGTCTAAAAAAAACTACATTTCCCACAATGCCTTTGGCTACGGTAGCTGCAACGATATTTCCGCATCCATATTCATGGGTAAAACTGCAGAGCTGCCGTTTCACACATTTAACGTAAGACTCACGCATTTGAGTGATCTTTCACGCCACACCTCCGATTTCTCACGCTAAAGTAAATTTCAAGATGTGAAATGAGCGGAGCTAATAGTTTATCCGTGATCTGTTTCTTGAGCCTGATGATAAAAGATGATGATCGATATGCATCGTCTTCAGTGAGGGTTTTTTTTGCTAAACAAATTACAAAAATGGTATTTTTCTTTATTCACTTGGACAGTTTGATCCTTCATTAATGGAGTTATGTGGGTTTTCATAAGCTGACAAAAATCAAAAGGATTTATATTAGAACAAGAAGAATACAATTGTTTCTATGCAACTGAATTGTCACTTGAATAAGTTATAAATATTGAGTTATTTAACATTAAAGAGTAGTTACATTTATTTTACATTAAAATAATTATTAATTAATTATTAAATTATCATTATTTTACATCTGGGGGTGCCAAAGGGAGGCGACAAAAAAAGTTTGAGAACCACTGATTTAGGCGCAATCTTAGTAGCTACAATATCCTTCCTGTGAAGCCATTTTGATGCAGCCCAATGATGGCTGCACATGTTTCTTTGCAGGTCACCATCAAGCATCAACCTCCTTTTAACATGTTAAGTATGCCATTCCAACCAAATCTGCCAGACGGAATGATCTCCGGTCTTGTGCTCGTCAACATTCTCACCTGAATTAACAAGTCGGTAACTGAAATGATCTCCGCAGATCTTTTAATGATGGCAATGTAATGCAGTGGAACATTTTTTTCAGGAATAAGTGAATTTTCATGACAAAGAAGGACTATGCAGTTCACTCATCACTCTTCATAACAGTATTGCCATGACTGTACAAAGAACGCTGAGTGTTTGAACACCAGTGCTACTTCTTGTGTAAACCAGTCGTCACAGCAGCAAATGAACCAATCCCTCAAGATGCACACAGGATTCTGAAACAGGGTGGGTTCCTGTTTTGTTCTTTTGGAAAAGTTTAAAGAATTAATCATTTTTCATCTGCATTCACTGGACATCAACCTTTTAAAACAGTATTAAAAATATTATTACCAACATAGTCCTCAAAACGCAGTATTTTATCAAATTAACGTAACTTTTGTCAGGAGTAAGATTATTATGTATCTGTGACTGGTTGCGTGGCAGTGATTTGCTGAGTGGGAATTAGCATCTAGCCACATCCTTTGACTGTAATGCGCAACTGAGCCCTCAGAGTAGAGTCAAATGATATTATAATCCAAGGCGACAACTCCCCAGAGAGCTCTGCGACACACACCAGAGATCTGTTACCAAGCAGCAAACTGAGATATGCCCAGAACATATAAATAAGCACCTTCAGCACATTGCATTTCCATTGGTATTTAGTTACTTGTACAAAAGTATAAATCTAACAAAAAATGTTTATTAGACTAATACAATGGGAGTAAAATAACTAATCATCTGCTGAAAAGCATGAAAAACATGATACAAAAACAACAAAAGAAAAAATAATGAACCCTAAAAAAATCCCTTGTGTGAATTACTCAAAAAATGTAGATAAACAAACAGAAATCAGTCAACTCCAACAACAAGTTATGCAGAAAAAAAGGTAAGAGGTTTAATTATTAATATATATATATATGATGGTTGTTTCAGACATTAATACGTCACTGAACAGGAGCTAGTTGTAATATCATTTCTTGAGTTACTGGTAAATCAATGACCTGTTGCATATCTGGCTCGTTAAAATGAAAGGGTTCATAAACTGAATGTTTTATCTTACTCATGGATGTCCAATAACATGAATATAGCCATTTTTACATCAGAAAACATCACATTAGACACAGTCACCATGTTTCTCTAATTGGCCAACAATGTGCAGTGTTTCCCCTAGGATCATGGCCTTGGGAGGGGGGGTGGGGTTGTGGTGTTATGGGTGGGCGGCAAAACACTCACACAAACACTTAATAGTGTTTATATGTTTCTTTTAATTGCAGTATACCAATATATTATAATGTCTGAACAATTACTGTACAATAACTAAACAACTGTACACTGAACTAAACACTAAACATCAGATTTATTTTAATATGTTAATTATTCACAAAGTGTGCAGCTTTTGTCACTGCAGTGCATCTTTCTGGGCTTCTGAAAAAACATTTCCAGAGCATCTTGGTATGGATAGTCTGAAACTTCTGGCCCATTTATTGAGATCCGCATGCAGGCTGCAAGATGGTCCCCTTGCAGCCTATTGCGAATGTCTGTTTTGACCTGTAAATACATTAACTGTTAGGCTTTAAAAGTGATAACTGATAGTAACAACAGTAAAAATCAACTTAACATAGTGATAGTTTAAAGCAGGAAATGCCATTGTAAAACTAACTAGCTAGCTATTAATTAAGCAACTTATTTATCAATTCGTTCATTCATTCTTGTGTATGTGGGAGTATTTCCCCTCTGACAGCCAAGCTGGGTCAAAACCTGTCGTTCTGTGGTGGCTAGACTTTTGCTGCTTGTCAGGGGCAGGACATGCAGCACTTGGGCTCTTTTCTGTACTTTGATTCGGAGTAGGAAAGCTACACCGGCTGCTGCTCGCAGCAGAACATGTGCGGTCATCGTCACCACCTTGGGAGCGTTTAAAAAACGCGGATATTTTTGCCTGCTGCGACATACTCTCCGAAGCGCGGTCTCTGTCCGCTGATGGGTGTGAATGTTAGTGATGTCTCGTTCAAGAACGATTTGTTCTTTTTGAACGAATCTTTAATGTGACTCCGTATGAACGAGTCGTGTTGGAGAGGGATTCGTTCATTGGCGCATGCGCATCATTCTTGTGGTTTTCCGAGCGTAACCCGTTCATCATCAATGACAGAAGACCGAAAAGACCCGAATGACTCGAAAGATGAACTAATCTTTTCTGTTTCCGGCTCATGCTGCATTGGTTAACATTGGTTCCATGAGCCGGAACCCAAAAGATTAGGTCTTTTTGCGAGTCTCTCCGAAAGATTAGGTCTTTCAGGGAGTCCGGGTCATTTCGTTCTTTTGTCACGTGACTGCGCCACAACGTTAGGCAAAGCCAGTATGCAAATATTAGTTCATGATTAGTGAACGATTACTATTATTTTTATATTTATTACTACTTCTGCTATTAACAGTTTTTGATGCTCAACTCATAATGTGTTAATAAAGACTTAATTTATTCATAAAATCATTTTCAGATATTATAAATACTTTTATACACACTCTTGGATTGTTTATTTTTTTTTAAATACAACCTTAAAAAGATAAACCAAAATATACTTATACAACAGAAGACATTTAAAGTGCAAAACAAGCTGTAAAATTATACAAATAAGTTTTAAAATAAATAACAAGTTTGTGCCAAAAGAGCTATATAATAATAATTATAAATAAAAAATAATTTAGAATCAAAAGATACTAAATAACATTAACATATCAACACTAAAATCACAATGTAACAAACAAATTATTGGACATTTAGCAAATTATGAGCCGAAAAGAGAAAAGACCGAAACGACTCGGAGGACTCGCAAAAAGACCTAATCTTTTCGGGTTCCGGCTCATGGCCACTCCGTAATGTTAACCAATGCAGCATGAGCCGGAAAGAGAATAGACCGAAAGGACCCGGGGGACTCGCTAAAAGAACGAATCTTTTCGGATTCCGGCACTATAGCGGTCACGTGACAAAAGTGCTAAAGAAGCCAGTCCGGACTGAGTGCACGGACTGCACACGTTAACATCAGAGAGAAGTAATTTTGTGTCGAACAAAAGAGATTTAAATCTAAAGAAGACAGATCAGAGTTTGGGTAAACCAGACTAAAAGACCCAGGTAGGCTTTAGTAATATATTTATATTCATTTTAAATTTAGCATTATAGTTTTGTCTTATTTGTAGTGTGATTCGCGTTTGTGTATAAAACGCTAGTAGATGTGGAAGTACACACAACATTTATTGATATTTTAGTAAAATGAATGAAATGACTCGTAAAAAGATCCGTTCATTTTACTGAACGAGACTCAAAGAACCGAATCCGTAAAATGATCCGAACTTCCCATCACTAGTGAGTGTGCGCGTGCATCGGAGCGGAACTCCGCCGTGCGCGATACGGAGGACAATTGTAAACGCGCAAACGTTGAGACAGAAATTACATGCCATTGTATAAATAACATAATGCTATTTATTTTAATAAAAAAAAAGCAAAGACCTGTTATATATAAATTACTTCTGTCAACGAAAATAAAATAAAATTAACTTGACCTCCAAGGGGGGCGGGGGGTGCCGTTGGCCGGGCGGGGCGCCCCCCTAATATAATGGTGGGGGAAACACTGATGTGACTTCCTTCTCTAATGCTTGACAAATGATAAAATGTGTTTCAATTATTCAATTGTTTTTAAATCAAGTAATGCACCCTCCATTCAAAAATATCTTACTTGGCGTATGTGAGCATATTTACTGTTCAAAACCTGTCACTGAACTTGTCAACAATGTTAACGTTCATTAATCAATATCAGTTAAAATCTTCAATTTATTAAGATTTTGATTTTAAGCCAAATCACCCGGCCATAGAAGCTAGCTAGTTTTGCTTTTGATTGATTACTGAAGGTGTTTATGGCGCATCACTTTTGGGTCCAATCTCTGCAAGTTTAGCGGGTACTGTTTGAATTCCTTCAACTCATGTCAAAAGCTCAAGTGCAGTTGATGTCCACTCCGTCATTATGTGTTGAGACTGATGGGAATTGAATGGTGGGCTCGAGCACAACCACTTGCTCATTTGTTCTACAAGACCAAGTCAGAAATGTGCATCAACACTTGGCAGGCAGCACAAATTACTCAACTGCATCTCAGGCCAACAAACAGCATGTCAGCTCTTATTTCTGCTCTCTTGCATAATGAAGAGATGTTGGTCACACTCACACAGCAGTGACCCAATTGAAAAAGCAGTTTCTTAAGACAACATTCATGTGAACACATTCAGGGTAGGGTTTTTTATGGCTGTCAAGCACCATTGTGTTCAAAGCTACAAGCACTTAAACTAATCCAATAAATACCAATCATTTTTTTACTCTGTTCTGAATAGGGCTGGGCGATTAATCGCATTTGCGATTTTATCGCGATATTACAAAACGCGATTATGTAATCGCAGAGACGTGCGATTATTGCTCCTGAAAGTTTCCCTTCACTTGTCTCGGCTTCATGCAGTATGCACACCAGCCCGCTAGTTGGCGGTAATCGCCCCAAGTTGTTCGGCTGAGCGCTAGAGCAGAGAGAAGAAGATAAGTTATTGCAGACAGGCTGCAAATGCTTTGAAATAAATGTCTTCGACTTCAGAAGAGCAAGAAGCAACTGAAAAATCTCTGCAGCCAAAGAGAAAAAGCTCATCTGTCGTGTGGGAGTATTTCGGCTTTAAAACGGGGGACGATGCGCAGGCTGAAGTGTTTTGCCGAACCTGCATGGCGAAAGTTTTAACGTCACGAGGAAACACGACAAACCTCTATCAGCATCTAAAATCACACCACAAAGTACAATATGACGAGTGTATGGCAAAAAACCCGTCTCCAAAGGCAGCAGCACATCGACAAACATCGCTCAAATCGTCATTTGAAAGCGTGGTTCCTTATGAACGCGCATCAAAGAGGCATTTGGAAATCACAACAACTATCACTGAATATTTGGCAAAGGACATGCGGCCATTCACAACAGTTAGTGGACCGGGATTTGTAAAAATGATAAAAACATTAGATAAGAGATACGACATCCCATCAGAAACCTATTTTAAGTGTGTTGCAATACCAGAGTTGTACAAAAAATGCAAAGAAAAAGTTACGTCGGAGCTTAAAGCGGTTGAGTTTTTCCTCCGCAACAACAGACCTCTGGACAAGCCGCACGGCACGATACACTTTATAAATGAAGACTTTAACCTAAACGCTCGCTGTCTACAAACGGCCTACTTCCCGGATGATCATACGGGGGAAAACATTGCCGAGGGTCTACGAGAGGGGCTGTTGAGCTGGAATCTCCCCGAAGAAAAACCTCATCTGCATAACAACAGTCAACGCATCGAATATGGTTAAAGCAACGGATCTTAACGGGTGGCTCAGGCTCCAGTGTTTTGGCCACAGGCTCCATCTTGCAATAGGTGAGTTAATATTGTGTGTGTTTATGTATTGGACCTGAGCAGAATAAGTATCAAAGTTAGTGTAGTAAAGAAATACAAAATAAGCATATATGTGGTATCACTGTTACTGTAGTTTCATTATTTGTTAGAATTATTACAATTGCACAATACATAAACCTGTTTATTTATAGTTGTGTATGTATGACTTTTTGATTTAAGTCTTAAGTTTTAAAATATCATGTTTTGTCTTTCTAGAAAATGCACTCAAAGATGACAGAGTAACAAGAGCAACAGGATTATGTAGGAAGATTGTGGGCCACTTCTCTCATAGTTCCAAAAAGAAATTTGCCATGGCTGAAGCTCAGAGAGAACTGCAACTTCCAGAGCACACCCTCATAACAGAGTGCCCGACAAGATGGGGATCAAAAGAAAGGATGATTGAAAGAGTGCTGGAACAATAATTTGTTAATCTACATATGCTCGTTGCTGCTGCAAGGCTTGACATTTCAGCCACCACTGCAATAAAATATGTTAAAACATAATATGGGTAATTTTTTAAAGGTGATTTTTAATAGTTTCTAATGCCATTAAATTAATCGCCAAAAAAA
>SRMA01027070.1:231643-467524 GCA_007224835.1 Danionella cerebrum | reverse complement strand
AGACCATGATAGGATCCCCGTCCATGATGGGTTCTTGGTGGTTGAAATCTGACCCACCCACCTGTGACTGTTCCATTTGTGTACAGGTGTCGTTATGAGGTCAGCATGAATACTGCTCTTACATTGTAATACTAATAATATAGTAAATGATAATATATGCGTGATTTCGCCGCATTAGTGGCAAGGCCAGCTGCTGTGCTCAGCCGAGGTTGGTATCCTTAGAGCGGAGATTCCCATGAACCTTGTGGGTCTTTCCTGGTGTTTTAAATCCACGCCTATGAAGGGCTGGAACTGTGTGTGTCTGTCTCTCTCGTCACCCATGACAAAACGAAACATCCCCCCGAAATAAACAAACGGATGAAAATATAGGAATAAATACAAAGAATTCCACACCTCTCTCTTGGTCTTCCACACAGTGATTACCAAGCATTTGTATTAAATAAATTAACAATTTAGTAAGTAATCCTTGTCTTTGATGGTGGTATAAAGGTATTGAAACTAATACCCTTGCTATTTTGAAACTGATAGCAAATTACCGTTTTACCGCCAAGCCTAGTGTGGTGTGAAAGAGACCCAAGAAGACGAACCTGTTTTACTTGGAGATAACAACGAAGGCATCATTTTCACTATATTATATTATATATAAGAACTTATTTTAAAAATCATACTGAATTTCCTTCAAAGCTCAATTTATACTTCTGTGTTTATTCTTGGTATTCTCTGATACTCCCAAAAATGTGACTTCACACTGCACAGATGCAGGCCGTAAGCTCTGTGATTGGTCGGTTTGGTAGCAGAGTGTTTCTGGAGTGACATTATAGATATCCAAGCATCTCTGCTAACATGAACCATCACGGAACTATTTATCAAAGAAGAGCAGAAATATAACCATCTGTATGACTGTTCTTTCAGCGAAATACAATGAGACAGAAAAGTAAGATTTATAATGGAAATCAAAACAAAAGCTACAAAGTCACGAAGCATGTTTATGAAGTGACACTGTGTGCAGGCTACACGTAGAGTTGACACAGTAAGATAAATTGGGCTATTCTGTTGGTTCAACAGAACCCTTCTACCTGCCGATTGGCAGCAGAACCCATAGCACTTGCTTGCTTCCATAAACTACAATAGTTTAGCATTTTTAGAGCATCAATGACGCAGTAGCAAATATTTACCAACAAGCAGCTGAGAGACTAAAAGCTCAAATTGAACAATCAATGTCAATTTAAAAGAAAAAAGCAGCACAGAGCACAGCGAGGCCATCTGGGGGCTAGTTATTAGTCAGCATCATCAAACCGACTGCTTTCCTCACTACATCATCATCATCCGTACATAATGACCAAGACCATTTGTTCACTGAGAGATGAATGACTTTATAGGTTTTAAAAATAAAACACACCACATGAAGGTGGTTCTTGTGATTATGAAGCACTTGTTAGTAATAAATCCTCTCTATACGAGGCCTAGAAAGAAAGTAAATAATTCACAGCTGATAAGAGAAGAATGCCGGGGTTTATTTGCGGAATTACTGGACCTCATTCAGCTAGTAAGAAAGATAGGACATTTTGAAATAAAATGTGTTTTTAATTTTCTGTGGCACTTTCCGTCCCATGGTGTCAGCTTTAAATAAATTGTGTGGTGGACTGCTGGTATTTCTCCAGATTTAGGTAAACAATGAGCTGGAATGAAAAAAAAATCTTTTCAAAAAGTTGCTCTTCTAACATATATTTACTAAACGATGCTTTTAGGTGGTGTGCCCTCATCCCCCAGAGACTATACACCTCCCTTTATAGTGTTCATTATGTTTGTATACAATGCTTTGGTCATTTTTAGTGTGGCACCTACTGATTTGACCTAATTGAGCTTACCCAAATTGCATCCGTGCATGAGTGTACCGGTACACTCTCAGCGCTGGAAGAAGTGCCGCTACTCCCAAAAGAAATTTTTAGAAGTGGTGGTACTGAGTACCAGTGAGCACTGGCTCGTTTTAAGCACTGGGCATACAGTGAAATGTTTATGCTCTCAGAATCACGACAGCCCATGCTTAGTCTCTGGCAAAATTGTAACATTTCAATGTCCATGGTTTTAACCCTTTCTAATTTGTGAGAGTGTGTGAAATAAATGTGGTTGATGGGGAGAGGAAGAATATGAGTTCTTCTAAACACTGGCTTGCTCTTTTTTTCCAGAATAGACTCTGATAGGAAGAACAGAGCACCTGCATTTGATCCTCATGTTCCTCTGAAAAAATGATGTGGCTAGCTGTGGCTTTGCCCTTGTTTCACTGACAGATAGTAAGAGTGAAGGGTCACTTTGTTACTGGCTCTTATAAATGCAGTTTTTAATAATACAAAAACATTTTTAATAAGCAAATTTTTGCAGTAGTTAATTGTTGCATTGGCTTTTATTCTTAGTTCATGACCCCTGCCACAATACTCGGTTTTATACCAAAACATATGGTATGCGGTCCTCAGTTCAATACGATTTTGTGAACCATGTTTTTTCAGTTCCTCATTTGAAAAACTCCTGTATGTATATGTATTATTATTATTATTTCAAAACGCCTAGCGAATGCATTTCTGGATCAAAGAAATTCAATCTATGAACTTCAGTTAGATGAGGGTGGGATTTTTCATGTGAAAATAGCTCCAGAGCTTTGCTTCCTCAGTCAGCGCTATGAGGCTTTTAAACCTGTGGTTTTGGCTTTGCTGACGAAAACAACAAAGATGAGAGAAGAACGGTAAACAAGAATATCACCGTGCGCCAGTAATGTTTTATCAGATGTAATTATACAAAAGGCAACACATAAAACACAACACAGAACAAGAGAGTCCTTTGTGAATAATTAAACTAGTCATATTAATTCAGAATAAATCACAAAATACTGCAGTACTTGCAAAATTTCCTTTTTTTGTTTACTTTAAGCGTACATTTTTGAAGACGTTTGATTTAGCAAAATTCTATTAAATGTTGAATTCTATTAAACAACATTTTATATCTAATCATTGAAACGATACAAAGAAAGATTAAAAATTATTAATCAGCTAAGCCATCCGGACAGAACCAAAAACCATGGTTAAAAACCGAGGTATGTACCGAATCATGAGCTTTGTGTACTGCTGCATTCCAAATATTTACAGCTTCACAACAAAGGATTCTACAACAACCTCGACAAAAATTTTTTTTATAAAGAATATTGAAAGAAAATGAGGAAAAAAAAGATTGACCAATTTATCGGTCACCAATTACAAGAACATGACATGCCAGGAAAGAGACAGCCACCCGCAGGGCCACAGCCAGTGCCCGTCAACCAAAGACACAGCTAATGTGGGCCTAGGACCTGTACACCCACCAGCACCAATCCTCCATCCACTCCCAGTTGGGTCAGTAGACCACAACCCCAAAGAGAGCATGGTAGACAAAGGTTTGAATATGACAATGTATTTGGTTCTTTATATTTGAGATTCACCCAAAATAAAAATAAAAAACAGTGTCAATTAATGCTATATAGTTGTCAGATTTAAGGCTAAATGCTGTTTTATACATTTCTCCCAGAAACACAAAAATAAAAAGCTTTCAGCAGTCAAACACAAAGGTCTTCCTCTAGCATAATAATGACTGGCTCGTTAAAATCACCATTAATCTAAAACCAGGATTAACTCGTTCTCTGAGATCATTCAAATTATCCCAGCTTCAAACAATGGCACAGTTGGATTAGTGTTGATTTGCTACCAGCTTTGCTCGCTGCCAAGTTCAGTTTGTGTACAATCGAGTCAGCTGTCAGAGGACTTACTGACACCAAAACAACACGACCAGCCTTGAGTCACACGCAGCGTTATTTAAGCAGGTAAAGAGTAACGTAGTAAAACCCGGAGTAAATACGCTTGAGTGTATTCGACCAAGAAGTATAATAGCTTATAATATAATTACCATTAAACTGCTTTAAACCAAGGTTTCCATAAACTCCATCAAGGTCTGTCACGTGTGTAGGGAAGGTAATCACTAAACAGTTTCGTTTTACAGTCACTTTAAGACAAAAACACATTTACAATAATAGGATCTTACCTGTGAGTGTTTTTGAAACAGGAGCAGCTTTTGACAAGGTGGCAAATCCCAGAAAACACACACCTCCAAGAGCCTCCATCCTCTCCAGTGCAGCTAATCCAACTATATTTACAGCTATCACATCTAAACAAAAACTATAAAAGACGCCCAAAACGTCTCATTTACATCAATGTACATCTATATACTTATGTGTACCCTGTCAAAGACTCATTTTAACAGATAATAGTCATGTGTCTCGCTGTGAGCTTTAGCTTATGTAGTGATGTTCCTAAAGCTAAGCTAATGCTAACCGCTACCGGCGTATGGTTTAAGATTATCTTTCATCTTTTGAAACAGCACTTTTCTTGTTCATTACATCTTTAGGATTTTAAATTGTAAGGATATGTCCTTTCCCGACATTGTAAAATTCCTGGTTTCACTGATAAATCAAACGCGCTGTAAACATGAAGGTTCAGCATCACCTTTCCGCAAGAACGCCATGTTTAGTGTCGTCACTGACACGTCATGAGAGCCTCGCGTTGATGCCGGAAACTGTAATGCCGCTTGTTTTTTTTTTTGTCGAATATTTATTTGTATTCGGTTGCTTTTTCTATAGTTTCTATGAATTATTTTGTAATATAGGGCGGAATAATTGACTGTAATTAAAAAATTAAGAAAAAAACTGAAAAAAGAAAAAACTGTCACAGTCATATTCTGTATGTTAAATTAAAAAAAAATGTTAAACCTAGAAAAAGTAGGAAAAAAGTCTCACTGTCATATGCTTTATACAATATGCGTTATGCAAATATTTGGCTAATAAGCTAAAAGAAAAATTTTAAACCTAAAAAGTTGAAAAGGTCTACTTATACTTAAAAAGTTGAAAAGGTTACTCGTATAATCCACCATTCCAGGAATCTCTCTAAATGGCCAACCACTTAAGCTCGGTTTAAAGTCTTCGTCAAGCCATGTGTAACCATGCGTACTCCCAAGCTACTCTGGGTTCTGGACCATGCAGCACTCCCAAATTCAGGCTCGGAATTCTGACCTCTTGGGGATCACCAGAGCAGATTTGGGCGTTACCTTCTGTAGGTGACAATACCGTTCTTCATCTTCTTTGGCAGAGATAATGACTTCTATGGGGGTAACAGCTGTCACTAATCTGGGTTGGATGTGAAAAGAAGTGGGGTAGACTTCAGGTTTGGAGAGGTTTGGGGGAAAACTCCTAAGTGAGGGGGGAAAAATCGCTTGGCGGTGTGGAGGAGTCTTGGAAAAAACAGGGATCAAGGGCGGTCATGCAGTTCCAGAGCTCATCCTCGGAATCCACCAAGGCCATCTTCAGGCTCCCCCTCCAAATAAACCCAGACCTACCAGTCAACCACAGCAGGGGGACGAGAAGACACAGGGGCAACACCATTTACAAGGTTGAACACCTTAGGGTAAAGAAGGGTGTCGTAAGGGTGAAAAGAACTAATGGTCTTCCCAGATATTTAAACAGGGGCACTTCTCCATGTGCTCCTTCGACGTGGCATGGTAGACAAAAAAAATCTCAAGCTTACAGTGACTGGATCATTCTGTGAAAGCTCACACACATGAGCTAAGATAAAAGAGCTTTATTGTAAACACAAGGAGAACAAACATAAATGACCCCCAAGGGAAAACCTGGAACAATTTAAATCTGGTTTCAACAGAATGGGAGATAAAGTTTAGCACATGACTTAGCACATGAGGAGCGCATGTAGATAAAGTTACTGAACTCAGGAGCAGCTTAAATACAGACGAAATAGTGTAACATTATGATCCTTTTGCCTGTATGTTGCATTAAGCTTAAACAAATAAGGGATGAGAACACCTGAGAGGACATTAAGAGAAAAAAGGGAACCAGGCATGACAGAGGAAGACAGGGAAAACCAGGGTAAGAAGGAGGCCTGTGTGAAAATGCATGCGCAGACAACACCGGGACCACCGGTGGGGTAAAAGGTGAGGGCAAAAGGCAGAGGAGGAAGACACAAATGATCGAAGGCCTGTGACAAAAAGTCATCCAGGGCGATGACACTTTACTCAGGCCACATCCAGGAAACAGAGACAGGTTCAATCACAGGTGGTTCTCCCAGACCACCAAGATGGACATTGTGTGCACAAGTGCTTGTGGAACCTCCTTCCTCACCCTTAACGTGAAGTCGGTAGCAATCCACTATTCATGCATTTGGCTGCCACTAGACTCGTGCATGTCCCTCAGGAATTTGGTCTTGGTGGTCTTCCTGAAGCATGAAGTCATTGGACAACGTCAATGTTCAGCAATAATTATAAATTAGCTTATTGTATATGTTTTACATGAGTTGGAACAGAGAGGAATGAGTAAAGGCTCTGATCAATGGTAGATATAATGGTCTTCCTCATTTTCCTGAGTGACCATGGTGGAGGCGGTACAAAAATACTGTGGCATTGCAACACACCCACTATTACATGACACTAATTTCGATGCAATCTAATTCCTACTGGAACAGCAGGAAACTAAACTTATAATGGATAACTGTGATATCGCAATAATGCAGAATTCAACCAACTGCTTTCATTTGTTCAAGCAACAGTCTAAATCAGGGGTACTCATTACGTCGATCACGGAGGTTCTACTGGTCGATCGCGGCGTGAAATGGAAACAATATCAGCCGATCATCCATCCCGTGACAGTTCAGTAAAGTTAGCTGCAGATTCACGGATTCGGTTTTCTCTGCTCAATAGCTTGAGACCAGAATGTTCTTAGTAAACAAATAATACCTATTTATAATCTGTGTTATGTAGCGGACAAACTACAAAACGTTTTTTATCAAAACAAGTTTCCCTTGGCATTCGCAGAAACACATTACCGTCTATGAGCAACCCGCTGACATGGAATCACCAAAATATGTTTTACCCAGAATATGCTTCATAAGTTCATTCTAAATTGTTCTATTACAACCAAAATCAAGCAACACGTCACTCCTCACCTGCATATTGTACTGCACGACTCAGTTTCAATAAAAAATTTAAATATTTATTAGGGCATCATTTTTATTCTTTATTATTTGGATCAAAGCTCAACTGCTCCCATAAAAATCACTCTATTATCACCAAATTCAGGTCACACACAACTGTTCTAATGATTCAATTCAGTGCAAGTCATCAAATTAAACTCACATTATTACAAAAAATGTAAATAATTAATTATTATGTGTGTTTTGTCAATTCTCAATAAAGTTGAAATAATTGTTTGTTGATTGATGTTTTACATTTTTATAGCGGGTAAATCACTTTGACTTGGTCATTTTAAAAGTAGCTCGCAAGCTGAAAAAGTGTGAGCACCCCTGGTCTAAATTGTATAAAATTCCGTTTGGCTTCTCTACACCAAACAAGACTGACTGAAAATAAAAAACATATACCGTGCTCTCCACATTATTGGTACCCCTGGTAAAGATGTGTTAAGAAGAGTTTTCTCTTCCAGAAGCCCTGGGAACCTTGTTAGGGTGTATGGATACAATCTGCTGGCTTAAGATAGGCCATCACTGGGTTTTTTGGTAAGATAATAATCCAAAACTGAAGAAATGGCTCACCGCACACACAGAATCAAGCTCCTCCCATGGCTCACAGACCTCAACCCCATTGAAAACCTGTGGAGTGAGCTGAAGAGGAGAGGAGCCGGGTCACTGGATGATTTAGAGAGGAATGGTCCTAGATCCCTCTTTCTGTGTTCATTATAAGAGAAGATTAGATGCTGTTTTGTTGGGAAAGAGGGTTGTACAAAGTATTAAACATCAGGGGTGCTAATAAATGATTTTATGTAAAAGTATTATTTCTTAATGTGAGGCTTTTTTTCCTCGACTCAATATTAAATTAAATGCTATTTAATTAAAGGTTAGATATTCTAGTTTTTTTCCATTGTGGTCATAAGTAAGTGACTACGTTATTTAGTTAATGTAATTATTTTTTTAAGTTCTGTGTTATTTAGAACAAAACTGATTTTTAAAAAGCTAACGAACACCCAATTATTGGGTGCCAATAGTTATGTTGGGCACTGCATCTAACATTTTTCACAATCCTAGCTTTGGTTGAGCCATTCAAAGTATCATTTTCTATTGTTGTGAGCAACACAAGTATTGGCAAGTCTACATCTCACACTGTGTTTTGTCTGTTGCATTATTTGGACTGTCCACATGTGCTATCTTTTTAAATTAAAACGTAGTCTTTTCTTAATAAGGGAATGTGGATTAATTCAAAACCAACAATTATCTGGTTTTATGGTTGTATATAAACATGTGCATTATGTCTGTCCAATCCCTCAACATTAATTTTAACAGTGATATAATATGACATTTTTTGTTTTCATTAGATGATTAGGGTTGTGCATTCACGTCTTTGCAGCATCATCTAATTCGAATGAACAACCTCAGAGTGTTTCATGAGTTTATGCAAAATTTCATCTTCTCAAACCAATCACCATCACAAATCTTCTGCTCTTGCTAATGAGGAGGGAGGCCTTCTGGGGCCTTTATAAATTTAACGGCACAGGAGGCACACTCTTTGTGCACTTTCACTCTCAGATCCGAAGAAGAAATTGTTCAGTGTCTCATTGGCCCTGAGTATTCAGCTGAGGAACAGCTTGCATCATTTCACTCAGCCGTTCACAGGTTAGTGTTCATCTCTTCTGTTCTCCTCACCTCTTACACTTGACATGTGTGTGTGTGTGTATGTGTGTGTGTATATATATATATATATATATATATGATAAATCTGTTTTTCTTTGGGTGATTATGTCCTTGAGGATTAGCTGCGGGGAAAAAAACAGGAGGTGGGGGTCACGTTTTTAACTAGAAAAGGTTACATTAGCTTAATTTTTGGTGAAAAAAATATTATTTAACAAAAGATCCATGTGTCATGGAATGTTTTGTTGACTACACCCAAACATGAAGATTTCCTCAGTAGTTTTATTGAAAGGAAGATAGGGTTTGGGTAATTTTCATATTCTGAAGTATGTTGGAAGTCTTTGAGATTAAGAACTTATTGTGGATGAGTAAAGATGCACCTGCTGCATTTCTTATTTTCTCCATGAGCTGCCATTTCAATTTAGTACACTTAATTGCCATGGAAATCTTTTTAGGCAAAATAGTCAGTAGCACTCAATCGCCCAAAAGGCATTATTTTAAATCTAAAATACCCATGTTTTAATTACTGCAAAGAGTAATTATTGTGTGCATTTGATCATATTTCTAATAGCTATGTGTGTTTTTAGAGATTTTAGAGTGAGGCATCATGGCACTCGCAGCAATTCTGAAGCAAGATGACATTGCAGCAGCTATAGAGGCTTCTCAAGGTGAGATCAAATCTCAGACACAGATTCGCACAATCACTCAGCAGATTACCAGTCTTCATATTATCTACACAAATACATTAATAGATACTTATTATCCTCACCATGGATGGAACCAGGTTAGCTACTTCACATCACATACACTGACAAACACTGGGAGAGTGTCCCTCAGGCTGTAGTTTGGGGACAGCAGATGCAGGTATCCAGGCAACCACAGGGTAGGGGAGAAGGTGCCATTGGGAGACTAGAGGCTTTGTTTCAAAAGTCCAAGACAACGTCAGACTCAGAGGACAGAAAAGAAGGCATACTCTGTGTTGATTCCCAGCCAAAATCAAGGTTGGGTAGAGTATCGCAATACAAGTGTACTCTTCTGATGATCCCTCACATTCCAGACGCACTGTTTCTACAGCATAGAAAAATGTTATGTAGATATTTAATCTTAAATACTTTGCCAATTTAAAAGGCAAATATAACACAGTGATTCTCAAGCCTTTGTGTCAAGCTCACCACCCTTGAAACAATTCTTTTTAAAAGAAGAACCCAAAGTAATCAAATCTATGTTAACTTTAATTTTCCATTTTATTGACAGTAACTGCTTTCAGAATCTACATTGAGGTCATTCAGGTTGAGACAGCATGCTCATAGTTAGAAACTGTTCGTTTAATGACTGGAGGTGAAAATATAGATTGAACTTGCATTGCTTCATGGGCATCATCACGATGTACAAATGTTGTGAACACTTCAGATTCTCACTGGCAGTAGTAAGGCACCTGGGTGGTTCGCGCCTACTGCTTTTCACATGCTTTTGATTCAGGGAAATTACACGACTCACTTATAACTTCAATGTTGGAGAGAAATAGAATTTACTGATGTTTCTAAAAGCATTTTTTTTGTTCTTACCATGTATACACTTTTCTCTGTCTGCTGAACACTCTAACCTGATCCACTTAGTTTTAAACACAAAAAAACGGGCTAATTTTCAGATTTTGAGGCATTTTTGCACTCCCTGTTTCAAAAGCAAAGTTGCTCTCAGAAAAGAGGTCTCGGTTTTTTCAAGATGGCGGCTTGAGGCAAGGTTGCATTTGCGAGTAGGAGCACGCCATTTCGCTTATTTGACACTTATAACCCACAAATATAGACATTTACTGTATGTAAGTCTGCGATGAGCATCAGCAACTACTTTTTGAGACAGTCTGACAACATGCCGCGCAGAAAAGTCATAGTATCTGACGCCGCGGAGGATCCTAATGTGCAGTACAACGAGGCAACCGAGGGAGTTAGCATGGGAGCTGGCGCTGAGTCGGAGGCTGTGATGGACCCAGCAGTCCGCGAGGTGATTCGTGTGGTGACCATGAACCTCACTAAAGTCATTGAGGATAAACTTGGACCGGTCTCTCTGCTTCTGCAAGCGCAAGGAAAACAGCTGGATGACCATGAAACGCGCATAAAAGAGGCCGAGGCCCGGATCTCGACAGTGGAGGATGTGACTGCGCCGATCCAAGACGAGCTCAAATCACTGGAGAAGCGGGTGCAAGAGCTGGCGGAGCGCGCTGATGATTTAGAAAACAGAGGGAGGCGAAAAAATATCCGCATTATTGGTCTCCCGGAGGGCGCTGAAGGTAACGATCCCACTCGTTTTTTCGAGAGATGGTTGCCTGAACTTTTAAACATCAAGACAAAAGCGGGACGACTCAAAGTTGAGAGAGCGCACCGCACGGCGACACAAGTCCCGTCGCTCGGTCAGAGATCAAGGCCTGCGCTGGTGAGGCTTCATAATTATCAAGACAAGCAGCGGATTGTGAATGCAGCGTGGGAGATGAGTAGAAATAATCAGACCTTGAAGTACGAGAACGCCACGGTGATGATTTTTCAGGATTACTCGGCTGCTGTTGTGCGTAAACGGAAAAGTTTTGACGAGGTAAAGAAACACCTCAGGTCTATTGGTGCTGACTACAGGCAGATCTACCCCGCTATGCTGAAAGTGACTCACTGCGGATCTACTAAGTTTTTCAAGAACGCGACCGAGGTTAAAGACTTTATTGAGTCGTTGGATCTGACCCCTGCTGTTGCTGGTAAATGAACGTCGGACTGAATCGTCTTTGCCTGCTCGTAGACTTGAGATTGTCTTCATACCGTGAGTAACTATGTCTGCTGCGGGCACTTTATACTGGGTGGTACATTAAGTACATTATCCTCTTGTCATTTTATTTTGTGGAGCAGAAGCATGTGTTTGTGGTACATTAAGGGCGTTGCTGCTACTTTATTGTTGTTTTCTTTTTGAGTAAGCTACCTGTGCTGTTAGAAAACCTTTTCACTCGAGCTCCTCCATACTAGGAGAAGGACAGTGTCTTCTTTTTGGCCAATGTTAGGCATTGTTTGTTTTGTTGTATTATATTTGTTCACTTGTGTGTTCTCCCGGCTCTGTTTATGCTTTCTTTGTTTACTGGTACCACTCATTTATGGAAAGACAGAAAGGACATCATGCTTTATTTTAATAATATGTTAATAACATGTCATTGTTAAACATATGTACGTGGAATGTAAATGGTATCCACACACCTGTTAAGCGGAGAAAGGTCTTGAACTATCTCAGGAGAGAACAGGTTCACATTGCTTTATTACAGGAGACACATTTGGTGGTAATCTTACTCATTGTCTTTGGGCCTGTAGAAAAATTCAACAATTTTGGTGTGATATAAAATGTGAATTAGATAAGATCTTCTCTGTTGTAACTGAATGTAACCCACTGTGTATGCTACTTGGAACGACAAATAACACCATTAAGGAGAAATATGGAAAACAACTCTATAGGTTGCTTACATACTGTGCAAGGAAGTGTGTTCTTTTGAACTGGATTACTGACAAGACCCCATCAATAACACAATGGCAACAGACTGTACTTGGATTTGTGTCATTGGATTACCTAACAAGTAAGCTGCACAATAGAGAGATAGTATTTCACAAAGTATGGGACCCCTTTATGTTTTATATTGGTCTAGATATTTCAGCTATATTTCTACGAGGCTTTGTGTAATGTTGCTAAGTCCTTTCTTTTGTCTTGAACATGAGTATTAATGTTTCTCTACCTGTCTTTATTTCTTGAGCCGGGTTTGTGTTTTGTGTTCGGTGTTCTGTTTTCTTTGGTTATGTACATCTGAAAAATTAATAAATATATGTTGGGAAAAAAAAAAAAAAAAAAAGAATTATTGCAGACTATGAGTCTGGAAATGGATTTAACCCTTGTGTGGTGTTCATATTTTTGTTACTCAGCCAGTGTTTATGGGTCTGGTGGACCCGCTAGAGTTTTGGCTTTCCAAATTAACACTATCAAATAATTTTATGTTATTTTATGTTAAATAAATCAAATAATGTTTACTTCATCTCAATTACAAGCCATATGAACTGCAAACATGTTTGATTTTTCCCCTTTATCTCTTTTAGATCACATTGATGAAATAATGTGCTCCTCGTTTTTTTTATGTTATGAATTGATCAGTTAATGTTATGAACTATTGATTTTTATTAATTTGAACTTCATTATACATATAACTCATGTAACATTTAACATTTTCCACAGCACAAGTTGAACACACCCATTAAAAACATCAATGGTGACATTAGGAGGGGAGGCGGTGCACACACTTATCCCTCACTGTCCTGATGGCAGCTAGCTTGTCTCTCTGCCGTCAAGCTGATCTTTCATCTTGGTTATCAAAACAAATAATCCTGACAATTTTGTGGAAGTTTTCCAGAGACATTCTCTGCCGGTTTCTGCATACCACAGTGAATCTAAAAGTAGGCCTGTAAATCAATTCGGTCCATGTCCTTCCACCTTTCTCCAAAAACACACCTTCCTTCTAGATTACTGCAATCCAGAATAATTTCCACAATGGAATCTGGGTTGAAAAGCTCAAAAGAAGACTTGACGTCCTGCACATGAGTAACTGCGAGTCGTGTTCGTCCTGGTTGCATCTTTATCACATTAGTGGCTCATTTCTTGGGCAAGAAGACCATTTAATTTCACCATTTTTTGACATCCATATTTTTACACTTGCTGTCTGGTGGGCTTGCTCTGGTCCTGGAGCTGGTTGCTGATGGGGTACTCGTCTTCGTTTTGTTACTAAATGGTGCTCAACTTCATTCTCTTCTTCAAAGTCACTGTCAGGCTCTGAATTTTCAGAAATGTGATCCTCAAATTCTGAAACCTCGTCCTCGAAATCATTATCATCACCAGAAGCTCCTTTCTCTTCCAAAATCAATTGCAAGGCTCTTGCAGCAGGAAATCTTTTGGCTATCTTGGTCAGTTGTGATAATGAACCACAATGGCTTATTTATGGCTTAAAGTCTTATTTATAGTTTTATTCCCCTAATTTGCAGGTGGGACAGGGTATGCTTTGATGGTATGGTAGCTTTAATTAGATTCTTTTTTGTTGTGTTAATTAAGAAATTATTAAACATTTTAACTATGTTTGATCGTTTAAAAAAACAGTCCTTTTAAAAATAGACCCAAATTTTCGGTTTGTAAAAATTTTTAGCATAAATTTAAGGATACAATACATAGATGTAGCAAATATTTTCTCAGGAGGCCAATTTTTACCCCCCAAAATATTCCTAATTAGTTCCTAAAAAAATAATTAATTGAGTGAACAGGACTGATTTCTCAAATATTGTTTTATGAGCATGTTCTCATTTATAACCCCAGCAGCAGTCTGCATGTTTCCCGTGTATAAGGTGTTTTCACAACATATCTGTCAAGAATAAAGATCATCTAAAGTCGGGTAAGGAAAGGAAAATCGCATAATTCACTTGCAACTGAATTACAACATATACAGAAAACAAGCGCGTGACTCACACTGACCTCTAGCGGCAAACAGAGTAATTACGGCCCCTGACTGTCAGTTTTTAAGAGCATTTTAAGCGGAGGAACAAATATACATAGGTGTTAAAAGCTCATATATTTGTATGTGATAATTTTGACCTGAGCTGTAGATGCCATACAAGAGAACTCTTGTCTACAGGAATTGAGTTGTTCTTTAAAGAAGCCTTTGTGTTCGTGTCCAGTGCTAGCAGCTAGGTCACATGTATGAGTAGCAAGCATTCCTCTGTTTATGCTCGATTCAGCTCTAAAATATACACAAGTAAAAGAAGATCCTTTTGCAAACAGAATGACCTTTGAAAACTCGTCTAAAAAGACAGCGGTTGTTTACCAAAGACTCACAGTTTCAGATCTATTTCTCCACCAAATTCCCCATTGTTCCAAAAATATGAATGGGCAGCAGTTATCAAACCATTTGAATTAACCAGTATGTACCTGTTCTACCTACCAACAGCCAAAGTGTATTCAAAGGTGGTTCAGTGCTAACAATTATATTTTAAAAATATTCATTGTTTGTGGTAATGGGTTTAGTAGGAATTTAACAATATAAGACACACTGGTGATGGTTACGTTGATGCCAGGAACGCAACTGAAAATGTGAACGGTGTTGGTAATGAATAAATGCCAGAATGAGTGCCATTTCTGTCTATGAGGCTGTATAAATGAGCATTAAAATTGTATTGTAAGTACATTTTATCAGTAAGCAAGGTGCACTACATACTATTCTTTTTGCAAATTTAAGCTATAATATTTAAAATATTGGTAAACATAAAATCCACATAAAACGATGAAATATAGCATGTATTACTTGTCTATTTATTTAATTAGTCCCTAATACTACACTTGGCCATAAAATATGATTAAGATATTTAAAAAAAAACTTTCTTTTGCTTTGACATATCACACATATCTGTTCTTTTTCTGGATAAAAAAAAACACTCCAGTCATGTCCCAGGCTTTTAACTCATTCCTGTTACCCTAACCCACCCCCTCCTGAATTATTGAGGAATATCCATGTGTTTTTTTCAGCAGGAAGTTGCATCACTTGGATCTTTAGAAGGCTATGGGAAGAGCAAAGTTAAGTTCTAACAATTTCTCATTTACATATTTGATGATTTTGTGATTGAAAAATACTATTTTGATACTCAAATTATTTCAGAGATTTAATTATTTTAGTATAAAAATGCACATGTTTTTGGTAAATAACTGAATTTGCAGAATTTCCTGGATTTTCCATGTTCACCGTTTTGCATGGATTTACTAATTCTTTGCTAAAAACTCAGCACCCATTTTTGATTACAATCTGAATTAAACCATTTGGAAAATGTAAGTATGTATTTGAAATTTGTTTTGAAATCCAGTAAAAAAGAAAATCTGAAAAGTTACAACAAGTAAATAGCACCCATTTCGTGGAACAGCTCACTAGTCAACATCCACGTAAATTCTGGATTCCGGGCATAAAGAAATTTGCAGTAAAGTGAATAAACACATTTTATTATAACTTACTTTAGTTCTGTAAATTCTAGATCGTTTAAAGATAGCCAAAGAAAACAACTGTTTGTAGTGCTCACTAGGTTTTTACAGAAATTAACCATTTGCAAATCTGTTAGCAGCCTTTTAATTATAAAAGAATTTGTTTTAGTGCTGCAGGAAAACTCACATTCAAAAAACAGCCACATGATTCATTGGTTTAACCCTTAGAAGTCTCTGCATGCACGCACTGGTGCGTTTGTAATTACACCGGCTTAAGTTTTGAATTAAGAAGGAATGAAGCAACCCACCTATTGTTTGATTTTAAATATAATGTGTAGGTGCTTGGAACAGTGAACAGTATAAGGTTTATGGGAGGTTTGTCTGTTTTGTTTACACCTTTCATGTGGCCTCGTATTTGCTTTTTGGGGGGATTTTTGAACTGAAAACATAAAAACTGGTTGTCGCCAATTTTTTAAAATTTTATAGTAAAAAAATGTACTATTCTGAACTGTATTTTTTGTAAATGTCTGGAATATTTGTGTAATGTAACAAAAAAGTGGTTGCAAAATGCAAAGAAGCTGGGGTTGTATTAAAATTAAAATTAGCATTGGCACAAAAATACTATTTTAAAGGTCATTTATTAGAGCATATTGTAAAGCAGTAAAAAAACGCTCAAAAAAATCCCTGGACTTCTAAGGGTTAAATGTTAAGGTCACTCAATATTTAAAACAACGGGCAGAAAAGATATAAAATGAAACAAACATTCTGTCAAACCCAAAGAGTTCTTGTTTTACAGCCGTGTGCACTGCACATAAACACATGAGTACAACTACACTTCACTGGTAGAAATAATAAATTAAGAGTAATAAAGTGCAAAAAATTTTGGAAGCTAAAAGTTCTGCATCCCTCCAACGGAGCCCAGTCCATCAGTGCTGGCCGTTCTGCTCGATGTACATTTTGGAAAGCGATGCTGCCATGGACTTTGCTAGCTCCTCATCTCTCTTACGCTGGACCTGCGTGTGTCGGCACCAGTCCTCATACTCTGGATTTGGTTGAGAGCGGTCCAGCAGCACATCGTAATGACCGTTACTGAGCCAACTTAACCAGATGGCTGGTTTCGACAGGTCCTCTTGACCCAAGTAGTGCACCATGGTGGAGACTGTCGGGCTCTCAACGCTTCCTCCAGTGGTCAGGTAGATATTAACGTTGAGCATCTGACTCATGGCCAGGAGTTCAGGGTATCCGGCCCATGCGCCATCCTGTGCTGCGCTCACTAGAAACTCTCCAACGTCCCCTTCAATGATAGGGTTGAACTCCTCCAGGTGGTCTGCGATGTGGTGCATGGTTTGCTCTCTCAGGTCTTTGTGCATTGACTGATCTCCGTAAGCAGCCTTGGAAATGGCGCGATACAGGCAGTTGCCATCTGGGATGATGTGAAAGCGATATTTGTGCCTGTCCTGGAGATATTTATTCTGTTTCTCCACTTCGGCGAGGTAACGAGTCACCTTGTTATCAGCATCACTGTTGCTGGTCTCTTGGAGGATCTGCAGCTCAAAGACGAGGTTATCCTGCCTTTTCAGATCTTCAGGTGATGATGGGGTTTGTTCAGTTTCATCACTTGGCACACGTGACTCTCTGGGGCTTCCATCAAAGAGTGTGTCGCTTTGGAAAGATTTGTCCTCACTTATCTCATTCTCATACTTAAAGTCATCTCTTCTGAAATCCCAGTCCGCTTGGTGCTGCTCATCTCCGTTGAAAGCGGCGGGGATCTCGTTTTGGCGAGTCTCCAGAGCTCTGCGCTTCGTGCGCGTCTCCTTCACGATGTGGATGGGCACAGACCTCTCCACGCCGCCCGGTCGCGTGATGACGATCTCCGCGGTGGAAGTGTAAAACAGCGGCCTCATCGAAGTGGCCTCGTAACAAGAGAAAGCAGGCATGTCCGCGACAGGCTCTTCCGCTCGAGAAGAGTAATCCGTGTGCGCTCCCGTGTCGCCTCCAGCAGCGTTACCGTCGCTCTCGTACGTGGAACCTGTTGCGGGAGCGCTACTGGCGACGCTGGAGAGAGTTATCGAAACTTTTCGAGAGGAGCCGGGGTAGTGTGTTAGCGCGCTGCTGTACAAGTGCATTTTCAGAGTCCTCCCTTTATACAAGTCGCCTTCGGCCTCGCTGTTACCGACAGATGACAACACGCTCCAGAAATACTCCCCGGCATCAATGGCAGTGAATGTGTTGGGCGCGTTTCCATGGATCCTTGTTCCCCGCTGTCACAGAGTTGTCTTGCGTCAACCCCAAAGACACCCTAAATTTAGTACGAGCTCCAGTAACCGGAGCCCCGACTCTCTCACCGAGCAGTCCGCGGGAATGCGAGCGATGCGATGCGTCACCGGGACTCTCGGCGTTTCTCTCGCTTCTGTTCGTGTTTACGGCAGGGCGCGCGCCTCAGGGCGGCGTCGCCAGATCGGAATGCGCTCTGTTTGCCAAGAGGCCGAGGGTTCCAATCCGGCTCCACACCACATCTCAGCAGCGAGGAAGTCCCGCCTAGCGCACAGCTTCATTCGTGTTGCTTGTGGAGGAAAGGTGGCCCTAAAAATCGCTCAACTGAGAATAAAAGATAGATCAAGTCTGAACTTTGGAGATCCTTCCCCAAATGAAGGTACTGCCCCTTTAAAGTTAAACTGGGAGCTGTCATCTCTCTTGACACATTCCCAGGAAAATCAAAGAGGCGCTCTGAGCTCAACAATGACATCTTTTTGTTGAGAACTGGTGAAATCCTTTGCTCATATTCCACTGGAAAGCTTTCAGTCATTTCAGTCCGACCCAGAGCGCAAATATTGGATTCATTGTGACTTGTGTTAACCATTATATGCTTGATGTATTGAAAACATCCACCCAATCCATCCATCCATCCATCCATTGAACCATGTGCATTTTAGCAACAGGGAGCTACACTAATCTAGAAACGGTCCGAAAAGGAAGCTATGATTCCTATTATCATGACTTTTGCTTAAGAGCCATTCCACCAAATTGATGCCATTTGCTTGTAACTTTTCAAAAAAAAAATTGGGGGTTGATTTCAAAATAGATTTCACTGGCAAACATAAGTTTTCCAAATGGGTATTGGCCCATCTTATGCAACTTATTTAAACGTTTTATTAGATTTATAATCAAAAGATGGGTGTTTTTTCTTGTTAATAATCCTCTTGAATCTTGATATTCTTTATATAAGTAACAAGACCCCCAGTTTAGGGGTCGCCACAGCGAATCATCCGTTTCCACCTAACTCTGTCCTCAGTATCCTCTACTCTTGCACCAACTACCTTCATGTCCTCTTTCAGCACATCCATATATCTCGTCTTTGGCCTTCCTCTTGACCTCTTGCCTGGCATCTCCATCTCCTACCAGTATAACCACTATCCCTTCTCTGCACAGGTCCAAACCATCTCAATCTGGCCTCTCTGACTTTATCTCCAAAACAACCAACCTGAGCTGTCCCTCTGATGTGCTCGTTCCTAATCTTGTCCATCCTCGTCACTCCTAAACTGAACCTCAACATCCTCATCTCTGCTACTTCCATCTCTGCCTCTTGTCTCTTCCTCACTGCCACAGTCTCCAACCCATACATCATAGCTGGTCTCACTACTGTTCTGTACACCTTTCCTTTGATTCTTGCTGACACTCTTCTGTCACACAACACCCCTGACACTTTTCTCCACCCACTCCAACCTGCCTGCACTCGTCTCTTCACCTCTTTTCCACACTCCCCGTCACACTGGACTGTTGACCCCAAATACCTAAACTCCTGCACCTTCTTGACCTCAGCCCCCTGTAACCTCACTGTTCTACTTCCCACCCTCTCGTTCAAACACATGTATTCTGTCTTACTGCGACCGACTTTCGTTCCTCTTCTTACATGATAAATACATGCCACATGGTGCATATTATTATAGAACCGGGAAATTCTGTAAATTCAGTTATTTACCAAACATGTGCATTTCTACACTAAACTAATTAAATCTGTGAAATAATTTGATTAATGGGATATGATTTTTTTTTTAAATTACGCTCCAAGATACACCACATATCTAAATAAATGATCAAATATGTAAATATGAAATTGAGTGAACTTATCTTTGCTCCTTTATCCTTTGCTCTGCTGCCTTTTAAAGATCAAAGTGATGCAACTTCCTGCTGAAAAAACTTACTTCCAGCTGAAGATTCCCCAGTTTTTCAGAAGGGTGATGGGTTAGGGAACAGAAATGAGGGTTTTTTTTAAATCTAAGAAAGTATAGATTTTTATGCAAATAAATGTATTTGAAACAAACATCATTGATGGATTTACATATCAATCTTAATCATTATATTTTATGGGGGAGTGTAGCAATAGAGACCGGGGACAAGCAATAAATGCTATATTTCATCGTTTTGTGTGGATTTTATCCATATTTTATATACTATAACTTAAATTTGCAAAACATTTGTAGTACCTTTTTCTTAGTAAGGAAATGCATTAATGAAGCTATTTTAATGCTTTTTATACATATACATAAGTCCCAGAGACAGAAATGGTATCCATTTGGTGGAATGGCTCTTAATATACAAAGAACACTGACACAAATTTAGTGTTTTACGTTTGATACACAAATTTTGCCATTCTTTTCTCTTTCAGTACAATACCTTTTAGTTTTTTTTTTCTAAATAACGCTTTAAATTATTCTTACCACTCAGAGTCCATCTTGGGACTGATGATTCTGGTTATTAAAAAACGAGCAGAGGAAAGCAAAATAAAAGCATTGGTTTTGCCACATCCAGTTAGCCCAGTTCATAAAACCACCTATCAAACATGCTCACAACGACAACGTGGAGAGGATGTTGAAATTTGGTCGAAAAATACTACATAGGATACCATTACAAGCAAGTTTATTGGTCTATGCATTACCTAATAGATGTAGCATTGCCCCCCAAAAAACAACAAAAAAATAAAAGGAAACAAATGGAAACCTAAAAACAAACACATCTGTTTCAGGAATATTAATGAAATCTCAAATACTTCTTTCGCAACTTTTAACTGTGAAATATTCAGTAATTATCCATCAATTCATTTATATTTTTCCACCTAAATCTGGATAGTTACAGTGTTCTTCTGGTTTTCCGGATCAGATTGGACACAAGGCAGGGTTACGACCTGGTCATATTTTAAATATACTTTGTGATAATGAATAAATTTTTGTTTTGGCCCATTTATTAAATATTTAAGGTTACTGATTATGATTTTTTTTTTTGTGCAAACAAGTAACCACCATTGTTAACCACAATTAAAAATGTTTTATGTAAACGCAGGAATGTAATCATTAAAATGCAATTTATTTTGCTTTAAAAAACCTCATTTATTAAACTTTTATATAGCCATGTCTTTAGTTACTTTGAAGTTATGTCAATTATAAAAAAAATACAAGTTACAACAATAAAATCATGGCTGTAATAGACACTAGAACTCCAGAATAAAAAGATCACAGAAAAGGAGTGCAAAGGGGCCATCATGGGGACACCAAGAGCATTAACCAAATTTCATAAGAGCAATCCCATAAACCTCTACATACCTTTTTACTATTCTTAATTTGTCAACTGCACCAACGTATACCACCTAAACGAATCTCTGCTGGAAATCTCAGAAGCAGAGCTTGCAATAGGTTAACGAGATTTCGCCAAGAAATCATTTCAGGACTTTTACAAAGTAAGATTGTCTTTGGTAGGAGTAGATATTACCATTTAACATTCAAAATAGGTTGTGTTTTTAGAATAACCAGTGAAAATAAGTCGGCTAAACCTGGGCACTATGAAATAGCATTAGTGGCTAAAAATTTACCTCGCGTAAAAGGGCGCAAAAAATAAATAAAACAGAATTTCAACATGAATCTGCTTAACTGTATTGGTAATTATATTTATCAATGTTTTGTTCATTTAGATGCTGTCAAGAATTGGTGTTTCTTCAACTGGCATAGAATTGTGATTAATAAATGAATGAATGAGTTAAATACAAAGGTAAAGGTGTGGTTCTATTCATACGTTTATAATTTGTAACTGATCGACTTGTTGAAAACACAATCAGACCGGACGAAATATGCACCGGTGTTAAATATAATACAACACAAAAGTCATTACACATACATTTTTGTTATAAACACACTAAAAAAGTTTAATTCATGAAAACAAATAGTTTGCCAACATCCAGATGTGGTAATGCATGCATGTTCGAGGGCATCCTTAAATTACGTTGTTTGGCTAAAAGATGCAAATGACGTCTTTTCAATTCTCATTTTGGAACTATATTCCAACCAAGACTGGATGTCACTGGAGGATGTCTTTTCAATGTCAAAATTAGTATCGAGTATCCGGCACGGATAAAGCCCTTTTGCCGAGTACGAGTATCATACGAGTCAATATCCGTGCACGGATTGAATAGAAATTCTCATTGGATAGTTTACTGTGTCTGCGTTCTGTGATAGGCTAGTCACAGCACCCCTCCCCTACACACATACCCCCCTCTGCTCACACATAGAACACTGAGAAGAGAACAGTGCGCTCTCTCTCTCTGTTCTCTCCCTCAGTCACTCAGGTTTGCAGGACTTTTTTTAACGTGGTTAACGTTTAGGGTTTCTTCAGGTTTGTTTTTTACTTTGGTTTGTTTGTAGTACTTACTTTTTAACCAGTAGAGTTTTGGTAAACGTGGGGTTTGTTCAGACGTGGTGCTTGGTAAAAGCGACTCGCGTCTCTGCCTGTCTTACACACTTTGCACTGCAGCATCTCAGTTCACCTACAAGTGTCCAGTCTGAGCGTGTTTTTAGCACAGCTGGAAATGTGGTCAGTCCACAGCGTGCAAACTTAGACCCTAGCCATGTGGAGCTACTGGTCTTTATTAAAGTCAATGCAGATCTGAAAAACAGTGTCGGACTATTTGATCCGTAGAACACAGTCCCCCCCCCCCCTCCCCGTCTCTCTCTCTCTCTCTTTCTGTCTCTCTTTTACTCACTCACTCACTCACATAAAAAATAAAAAAACTTACAATATATATATATATATATATATATATTGTTCATTCCATTTTACTTCATAAATGCAACGCATGTGTTGTATTCATTGTTGATAAACTTGTTCTGTATATCGTTCGTTTGTTATCTTGATCTAAACCACTGATCTGAAGCTCAATGCTGATGCTGTCATGTAACTAGTTTTATAATCAGCAATAAATAGAACAATTTCTGATCAACCCATATCAATTGCATGCTTAAAAAAACATACCGGTTAAAGCTCCGCCCATTTCAAGACACAATGACCCCCTTCCAGGTTAAATCCCTCCCACTTCCGGGTTAGGCCGCCCACGCTGATACAGATACAGATAATGCTGTACTCGCTCATCAAAAATATTCTAGAATACTTTATTCCTCTGTCTTATAAGTATCTCGGGATGATGCTGTCCAAGCTCCTTTAAACCAGGTTTCTCTTGATTTTTCAAAGTGAAATAACAGAATTGTCGAGCATTTCTTTTGTTCCTTTTTCTATTTTCTACCACCTGAACTCCTTCATAGTGGTGACATGGGAAGTCACATAACTGCTGTTGGTATTTTGTCCCAGGTTTTATAATGAAAATCTGCTACTAAACTTGAGAGAGTTAGAACAACCATATAACAATCCATCTTTTCTGCTTTTTCTGTCTTTCTGTCTGTCTGTCTATCTATCTGTAAATCTGCCTGTTAACACCTCTTTCAGTCAGCCCGTCTATAAATCTGCCTGCATATCAACCATAGACTGTAAAGTGGTCAACTCCTACTGCCATTGGGCTAATGTGAGGCCACCACCAAACTGACCTGGTGCTGCTATTGATGGGTGCAGATTTGTACGTTACTTCTTGATAAAGATGGAACTATCACGCTTTCGGAGCTCTACCTCGAGTCTGCCTCTTACATACCCCTCTTACACGCAACCTGTTATATACAACTTCTTTTGTAATTATAAACACACATTTGAGAACTTCTCATAATTTGATCTTTGGCAGCTTAAATGATCTTTATCGTGCTGTTCACAGCGGTCTTCAGTGAAGCTGTCAATCATAGGTGTCGAGCACATGGCCCCGCCTAGTTTTTTAGGGGAAATTTGAGCCATTGTGAGCCAGACTAAAATAAACAAACAACCAAACAAACAAAAAACTTCAACTTTGTTCACTGTATAGATAATTTTCGGAAAACAATAAAAAACGTTTGTGTAAATAACGTTATTAATAGAATGATTAGTAAAGGTAGTCTTTATTCATGCATTCATTCTGTATTTCGGTTTGTAATCTTACTTTAGGTTCCCATACTTTGATATTTAAATGTAAATAAATCAAAATCAATATTTAATACAAATATTTTACAGATTTACTCAGTCACTCTGCCTCATTACTGAGATCATTTACACACATACATCTTTGTTTCCAATTCCTTTCAACAACGAATGGTAATTGTAGCAATCGTTCTTTTCGCTGTAAGCACTTTTTGGTTCTTCGCTGGTTCTTTACAGGTTTGTAGTTGATATAAAAAACACTTTTGGTTCAAGGAACCTATTAAGCTCTTTATGGTTCTTCACAGGTTCTTTGCAGGTTTGATGGTGCTATATAGCATTTTAAAGAACCCCTTAAGAAGTTTTTGGTTCTTCACTGGTTCTTTACAGGTTTGAAGGTACTATATAGAACGTTTTCACTTTAAAGCTCTTTTTGGTTGATCACTGGTTATTTGTGGCTGTTGAGCAAAGACCAGCACAAGGCCATGAAACTTTTACTGGCTTTTTCGTACTTGTGGTTCTAAAGTAGTTCTTTGTTGTTTGTAATGTGCTGTATACATATGCTGGGGGGTATTCCAGAAAGCTTGGTTAACTTACCATATGATAAATCATAACCTCTGGGTTGATTTACCCTAAACAGGCATACCATGAGTATGTCGGTTCCAAAACACCTGAGAAGAGTTAGTTTATTCAACCTCCAACTGGTTACCCAGAGTTAATGCGCGTGCACGGTGCATATATAAAGACATTTTCAATGGATCGCCGATTTCACGAGTCACCATGGAAAGTCAAAGCGAAAAAAAAGAGAGCGGCGTATTTCACAGAGGCGGAGTTGGAGGTTTTAATGCACGCTTATGAGGAGTTTAAGCCAATAATATTAAAAAGAAGCAATACAGCTGCATCAGCTAAAGCAAGAGAGTTGGCTTGGCAAAAAATAACGGACAGAGTAAATGCGTGAGTGTATTAAATTACAAATTTGGTATTGGCTCCCGTTTTATTATAATACAAAATAATGAAGTATGACTTATACAGCCTTTTGAATATGTTATATCACTACGAAAATAATTAATACATGTATAGATATACATAATATGACTAAATATTAAATATGCGTCATAGATTTTACTACAAAGGACAAACCTGCCACTCTGTGGAATTCGTCTTTAATAACAAGCAGAGGTTTATGGTCAGGGAACTGTACAAACGTGGGTAAGAACTGTTTAAGTGCCAGACATACTGTACGAACGGCTCTACACACAGTTGCCTTTCCCACATGCTCTGAATCGCCCACACTGTACAAAAAAAATGTCCAGACGCAAAAAACCTAAGTGCTATGCACAGAATGTTTTCTGTGCTAAGCGCAGAACCGCGGTTTGTCACATTCGCGATATGCGGTTTTAAAAGACGTGTTAAATAAACTAACGAATCTTTTGAAAAACGATTACGCTCTTTCAAATATTCATTAGGGTATGCAAACACATCAATACGCGGTCTTATAACCCTCTCCCGACGAAAAAAAAACCTCGTATAATTTGTGCTTCTACGTCCACAGGATCCTCATCAAAAGGGCACGCCATGCTCACCAACCTTCTGAAACGAAGTTACACTGAAACATAACCTGCTCCCGAGCAGGTTATCTTCAGAGAGTCAGTTGCTATGGTTACATACATACCCAGAAAGTTACCTCCGTTTTTGGAACCGAAAGTTGAGGTTATCCACGAACTTATCCTTAAACATACCCAGGTATGTCACATAACCTGCTTTCTGGAATACCCCCCTGGTCATATCATGCCAAGCTTTTATTTAAAGGTTCTAAATATGACTACGTTTGAGGAAAGTGTTAAATGGCATCAAAAAGATTCACCACGAGCCAAATTACAGAAATGGTTCTATACAGAAGTGTACACGCTTCTCTTTCTGGGGCCTATACTATGAGGCTGAATTAACTGGCTAGCCAGCTTCACCTTTTCTTCCCAATCCTGTGGATATTTCCATGAAAATTGTTTAACGAGCACTTTGCAGGGAAAGAGTTTTTAGGGACTGACAAAATCTCCTTCTTTCCCAACACATATTTGCATGAAAAACACAGGTTCACCTTTTAAATGTAAACATACATTTAGTATGTAGACAAATAGATAATTTAGTGTGTAATGCAACCATAAACACACAATTTGCACACCAAAAAAAAATTTGTAACCGTCATCATCCGCATATCACGTATGAAACTCAATTTTACATTAATACAGAATGAGCGTATTCACACAATCAGCAATTTTCAGCCAACAATCTTGTCTGGCTTTGGCAGCAGCCTGAGTATTTCTACGAGACAAAGATATATGTTTAAGCTCAAACTATAATCTCTTGCTCCTGAGTAAAAATCCAAAAAATGGCTTTGCATTATACATGTTCATCGTCAAGTTAATATAAAAGAGTGACATAGGCAACGAATAACAGATAACCATTCATAGCGTACTGATCACAATAAGAGAGCCGAGCAGTACATTTGAATTATTTAATTCAACAAGCATAAATAAATCTAAATCTCAAGCGCTCTCTTCAATTCCATGATGCAGTGGGCATAGTCCCACCAGATGTAAGATATGCAAAATGATGGTAGTAATCACATTTTCACTCAGGTATTGCATTGCATGGCTTGAAGAAGTTAATTGGTCATATGAAGTACCTTCTTGACTACTGCGTGTTTTTGAAGGAAGGAACATCATGCTCATTTTTCATGAGAATGCATGTTACAGTCTGCCAGTTACATTGGCTCTTTTGTAAATATGTCAAGTACTGCTGTTTGGACATAAATCCACAGCCTGGTGGCACTTAGTATGTACGCTCTTGTGACAACAGGAATAATCAAGAGAAGAAGAAGACGACAAAAAGGGTGCAATGTGAGGAGATGGACTCAGAGCTGATTAATTCATTGGGGGCTGAAACACAAAGAGTTCAGGAAGCTTATAAAACACAGCAGCGCCTCTGTTGTTCCCTGACTTCAGAGAGGGAAATGCATCCAGATTAAACTTGATCCAAATGAAAGACCCTTTTTTTTTTTAATTTTGTGTCAGTGCCAAGTGCGTGCCTTAAGCGAAAATGTACTCTGGTGCCCAACACAAAAGTTCACCAAGTTTAGAATGGAATAACTCAAAAATGCTACTGTAAAATATGTTGTATTCTTCCAGTCAATAATACTTACTTTAATCTTGTAGAGTTGTGAATGTACCCATAAGAGAAAATGAGAAATGGAACCTCAAAAATGTACCCAACACACACTTTTTGAGTACCCAACACTACATGCTTATGTAGCCCTTTAGAGCAATCCCATAGCAACTACCAGTGCTGTTTGCTGTTTTAAGTCTTATAGTCTTATTTCTTACCACATCTCTTGTAGGCTAACACTGCCAAACAATATATGCAAAAACATAAACAATGACTAATTACAGCAGTGAGCAAAGGGGTCGAGCACCTTTCGATCGACTGATCCTTATTTAGAAGACGTATTCAAGCAAGAATTGTTAAATGTACTGAAAGTTTGAGGCAAATTAAAAAATGAAAACCACATCTCCAAAGGTCATGACCCCCAGGCGGCGCTAATGAGTCAAAAAATTTTCTGTTATTGACTGTAAAAACTTGTAACAGAAGGTACCTCATCAATATCAAATGTTGTTCCACTTTTGGCAAACTGGTGGTGCTACAACGAGGGAGTACATTGTGTTCACACATGGACTGTTGACATGGACCAATCAGTGTATAATTTACTTATAACAACCTCCTGTTTTTGGCAAAATGTTGACAATGTAGTTTAACAAAGTCGATAAGTTTCACAATTTCACTTTGCGTATGCCTTAAGAAAACACGGGTGGAGTTTGGAGGTCAACAAATAAAATCTCTAGGAGGAGTTTCGTTAAAGTTCGGCATAAGCAAAAGTGGCCATTTTAATTTTTTTTGTGAAACCGGAGACTTTCACTCGAGTTTTCTTATATTTAAGTCTCAGTACCCTACACCGTGGTACTTCCCTACACATGTGTGCCACGTTTGTTGGCGTACGAGAAACTGAAAATGCAAAATAAGCTGATATGAGTTAGGTGGCAATTTTACCAAACCCACTTTTCACTTTCATAAACTCTGTGACTTTTTGAGCATGTTTAGGCCCCCAGAAATGTGCCGAAGTCACAAAACAATAATGAACTGAACAATTACAGTAGGATTCGACACAACTTCGGTGCACTAGCTCTGTAATGCTTGAGACTCACCCCTAAAATACAAGAGGTGTTCCCCTTCATTACAGTATGTAAAACTTTTACTCGATGTAAATGGCCTTGACAACCACCCTAAAATCACCAAGCATCCCATAGTGATACAAAGTTTTGTATTGTGTTATATTGCCAATTGGACTCCTGAACGCTTCATATTGCACACTCAATTTGAACAATTTGCTCATAAATGTAAATATATTCCACCTTTACTGCTCTATATTATGTCTTGGTCTGTGTCTTAGCATTCCTTGTGTGTGTTCGCACACAGTTGGCAATAAAGCTGATTCTGATTTTAAACTTGCCAATGCTTCAGTTCGTTTTATTCTTTTAACCCTTATGTGTTGTTGGGGATGTTTTCCGCCACTGATTTGAGTTTAAATTTGGCAACAATTTTTGGGGGGTTTCATCAAATTGAATGATGTTTTGTCACAAATCTTATTTTCCACCTATTTTTTTTTTTTTTTGAAAACACTAAGAAATGTAAAAAAAAAAACTAAACAAATGCACACTGCTAAACAACACAAACAGCCACTAAATTACACTTAGATTTAAGATTTTTTTTTTACCTTTAATCAACCAATGCCATATTATGCAATGCCATCACACCAAACAATCATGCATTCTTGATTGATAGTGGTCATTCCTGTCAGGAAAAGCTGAAATTTGGTGTTTTTACTGTTATTAAACATTTAGAACCATTAACCCTTGAGATATTTTGTATATGAAGTTAAATGGAGTACATGGGTTAAATACAAGGGTTAAAGTGCTGATGAAATGGACAGGACAGGACAGACACTGGATTGAAAATTGACCCGGCAGCTAAAAAATCTCTCGTTTGGAGAGCCATGCCTGCAGTCATTCAATCCACCGCCAGAGCGCGCTGCTGCTTTTTTGACAATGACAGCGATTCTGTTACACAACCACAGTCTCGGGCTTTTGAAAACTCGTGAATCATCATTTCTGCTCGGGTAACAACCATATAAACCGCATTACATCATAAATATTTCACCCGTTTTCACTAAACGCGCATGATTTTTCCCAACATGTGCTGTCTGCGCCTGTGCAGTCGGAGTGACCTGAACTCTTATCAGAAGCAAATTGAGAATTAAGGCCAGACAGACGCGTGACGCACACATGCGCCTCGTAAAGTCAACTGCATGCCCCACATCTTCGGTTTCCTACAGCTTTCAAAGTCTGCGTACCACGTGCTTCTGTTTTGCCCACATCCACAGGTCGCGTCTGATCCTGACACATTATAGCGTGGGTTTTGTTTCGAGCACAAATGACGCAGAGTTCAGAGATATTTTGGGTGAAGGCTGAAATAGAAAGCGCTACAGACAACAGGGCTCCACGGGCGGAGAGCTAGCTAATCAGCGTTAAAAGAGTTGAGAGTCTGCTGTGATTTGTGTTAGGGATGCGTCACCAGGACAGCTGAAGAAACAAGCGACTCCTAGCTCTTAATCCTAACGGCCAGTCGGGCATCACGCGGCACCGCGCCAACACGGGCATCACACACGGCTTACCAACGGAACTGAGCTCAAAGCGAAAAAAAAACTCTACATCAAAAGCCAGCCAAATAGGTCACAAATTCAAACTGTGGATAACTTCACATCTGAATAATGAGCTTGGTGTAATTTGAAAGTGACTCGAGCAAATCAATCTTTTGAATCGGTTCTTTTGAATTGGAACATATTCATATACACATGAATAAAATTAAACAGATTAAGTGCGTTTTCTTCTGAGATCTTTAACAATCTTGGTTTTCAATCGATGCAGATTAGGACTTGACAGAAACTGCAGTTTATCGACTGACCGCTAGAGGCTAACTCCAGAAATCAGTAGGTCTCCATAGATATCAATAGCTGCGTTTCCATCCACCTTTTTATGCGCATTTTGGAATATTGAATACCGTATAAATACCACGTAGAGTCCAATGGTAATGCAGTTTTGTGTTGGAACTGGGGTGTGTTGGGGTGGCATTGATGGATTAACCAACGGACCGATTTCCTTGCACAACTTCTGAAATGTTGTTTAGTTTATTCTAAAATTCCTTAGCCAAAGTCATGACATGAGTCTGTTTATTGCATTTTGATCCAAGATCCAAGTCAGTTATTATATACAAAAAAAAAAAAAAAATTCCAACACAGCAACTTTCATTTTTCTTTTGATATTTGGCACCAGTTTATCAGGAAGTCATGGTTTGGTTCTCTTGGACTTGTAAACTGTGCTTTATTTGCAAATATTTTATTATATTCCAGTTTTCCACGTCATTAAAAAATCCACCTTTCAATCGTCATTCTCCTTGTGAATATAACCATTCCGATATGGCAGAGCCAAACTATTTTTTGGTGGCACCACTCGTTCAATCAGATGTGTGAGCTAATGTTGGCACCCATGGTTTTCGAAACATGCGCATTTTCTTGTGAAACTTCGATGAACTAAAAATTTGTAGTTGCCTTTAGGTTTGTTTTAGGTGTTTGTTTAGGATTAGGGTTAGCCAGGTCCTTGATGTGTGGGCTGTTTCATCTCCCAGTGCATTACCGCGAGGCCATGATGTCAGTCACCTTGACCGAAAGCCACGGCCGCCAGCGAGACGTCACACATCTGATTGAACGGGTGTTCTTTTGATGACATGAGCAGGACATATTTCTTCACTATTATCATTTTCTTCTTTCCTTTTCCCCTTGTGGCACAGAGGTCATCTGTTGTACTGCAAATGCCATCTTCAGGCAGGGAGTGTCATTGCAATATTTTTTTCCTCTACCCCGACTAAGAGCTCCCATCTGAGAAGCCATCTGAAGATTTGTGCGAATTTCAGTTTGGATCGGTGTGTAGAGGCCTTTACTTTATATATATATATAAAATGTTGCTCTTAAAGAAAAACTAGGCACAGTTTATGCCAAAAAGATTAGTGTAGCCCACCATTTGGGAAAATTCTCTAACTGCCACTGGTTCAAATAATCTGATATCAATTATTCGAGTTTGTGCAGTCACAGACACACAATCTAAGATAATGCTATTTGCCTGTAGGTCTTCTCTGGGCGCTCCAAAATTCACCCGACTTTAGCTATAAATGCCGCAGTGCACCTAATAATACTCTAGGAGCAGCAGAAACGAACCGCCAACATCTCAGTAACAATGCCTCATAAACATTACAGATTTAGAGAAGGGCATCAAATAAGTGTGCTGATGTAGCAGTCCCAAATATATCCATCCAGTATGCCAGTCTTCCTCTGGGTTAACCTACATTAAACTCTCTCTCTCTCTCTCTCTCTCTCTCTCTCTCTCTCTCTCTCACACACACACACTCTCTCTCTCTCTCTCTCTCTCTCTCTCTCTCTCTCTCTCACACTCTCTCTGCCGCAGTCATTAAAGGGAAACGTGCACAAACTAGATCCAATCTCGAAACCCAAACATGTCTGCTGAAACACACAAGGCGCATTATAGACCCTCTCTTGCGCACGTTTAAGTTTGAACAGGTTGGTAAAAGCTCGCTTTGGGTCTCTTTTTCACTGTTTTTGTTTGGTGATGTCAGATTTCCCCACTGGTCCTAGGAGGGGGAGGATCTAACTGCGTTGAGTCACGCAGCTGTCAAAGATAGCTGTCACCCAGTTTCCACATCAAACACGGTAAATGAGCTGCTCAGCCTGTCCCAGGTACCCGACAATGTGTTGCGCCTCCGGCACATGAAAAACGCACCCCGGCGATTGCTCGACCCAGATACATATTTGCGCGCGGGGCTCCGATACAATCTGGAATAACATTTGTTTGCTATTAAAAACGAGGAAGAACCGACCTCCTTGTTGCCATCGCGAAAAGGGGAATTCTGGCGGACATGAAGACCAAAAAGGGTATGTTTCGTAAAGCCGCCTGTGGTGGCTTGGGCTTTTGTCATGTTTTCGTTCGGGATGGTGACAAATAGATACAAGTTGTCGACTGTGGCTGAACAGAAAATGTCTGGCATTGCTTGCTATTGTTGTCGCTGCAGACAAAACAGCCTTTTCTCGCCATGTGCTGCGCGCTGTCACAACTAGCGAGTGCTTTCTCGATATTTACCAATAACACCTCCACACTGGCTTACAAAAACCATGTTTATTTTTCTTTGCCTGTTCCTTTATTCGTGTATAAGTGGGGTTTCGTATAATATCTTTGTGTATGACGTGTGATATATTCTACATGTAACCTTTCCTATGTTTTAATGTTGTTTGGTGAATATGAGCTGGCATTTTGTGTATTGATTGAACTTATTTGGCTCAGAACGCAGTACCCACGCGCTCGGTTTCTCACAGCACTGACAGAAGTTCCTCAGCGAACTTTTTCAGCTGACCTCGTTTTCATTGTACCGACTACTTTGATTCTCGGAAACATTGTCTCTCGGTCTGAAATGTTCAATAATTCCCCCGACTTTCTTTTGGGAAGTTTGTGTTTTTCGCGCCGCTTCCTCGAGGCGACGCTTTCACATTCCCTCCGACCGCGTGTTTCTCAAACGCACACAATAGACCTCATGCTTTTCTCAGTTTTAAAGTTTGTATATTTGGAATATTACGGTGTCTATCCGCGTATACATGCGTATTAAGCGCTTATTTCTCACCTGGCGTAATTTCGTGAGTTTTTATTTCGTGAAAAGTCGGGAAAACTGAGTTTACAATGTCCCACAAGCTGCATTCTTTTGTTCGGTCTTGAGATTTGCAACAGGTTCCCCTCCCCCTTCTTTCCTAGGCCGATGACTGAATCACCTCTCGTACTTTTTGTGTGTACAACTATTCTCTTTTATAACTTGAGTGATTCAACCCTTACTTCCAAGTTCTGGGAAAGTTTTATTATCTTCTTCTCATGAACTTACGCTTCCTTCGGCACGTTCAAATAAACTTTTTTTTTGTTTACAAACTAACCGGTTTGTAATGTATACTTGAGTGGTTATAATGTTCAAGTCAAAAACAGTACGTGCTTACAGATACAGTGGTGATTCACATTAAATCAACAGCCTTTTTCTTATGTCATCCCAAACCTGCACTAGTTTCCACAAACACGTGTGTGGTCACACTGGTTAAGGTAAACAATGACCGAGTTTGTTATACTTTTCATTCAAATGCACTTGTTCTTCCGTAAAGGGGTTGTTAAATTAAAACTGTGTATTTTGAAAATTAAATGAATTTTAAATACATCTTGGTGGCATTTGGTTCAGATTAGAGAAAGTGCATGTAAATTCACTTTGCCATGGTTTAGTCTCTGTGACGCCTGCAGTACCACTATGAATCACATGGCATTGCTTGACAGCAGGGACGTGACACATCAGCTGCACCACACACACACTATAACAGATGCACACGTTTGCATGCATGCATACAGACGCCAGGCGCTTCTGTGTGGTGTTCAGCGGTTGGCATTTTGGTGGGACAGACACTGTGGGATGGGGGGAGGAGCAGGGTCCTCAGCAGGGGTTACAGGGGGGTTGATGTTTCACCCGGTGTCTTTTGTCCTCCTTTAAACACATGAGTACACACCAAATCCCAGCTTACCCATTCCCTGAAAGTCTTAGATTTTCATAAACACATTGCTCATGCACCAATCTGACTTCTTAGCTCACCACTTTCCTCAAACGTTTAGTAAGTTTGAAGTAAACGCATGTGGTCTTTTGGGATGCAGGCATGTTGGGGATGTCCGGAAGTGAGACAGAGGATGAGGACAGTCTGGATGTGCCTCTTGACCTTTCCTCAAATGGAGGAGTGACAGGAAAGAGGAAGAGGAGAGGAAACTTACCCAAAGAGTCCGTACAGATTCTCCGGGACTGGCTCTACCAGCACCGCTACAATGCCTATCCATCCGAGCAGGAAAAGGCCCTGCTGTCCAAGCAGACCCATCTCTCCACACTACAGGTATTGAATACCAATAGAGAAGCTTTAAATGAGGCCAAGGACAGCTCTTAGATAGGTACCCCTGTTATTGACAAAAGTGGCATTGCTACAGTAAAACACCCCTTTACTTTCTTAAACCCCACCCTGTTCATAACAACCCGGAGTCTGGTGTTTATGTTTTTTTCACACAACTAGTTTGTTAAATTTAGTCCAGACCAAGGGGAACAACTGAAACACTGTTTGTAGTATTCATTAGCGTTTATTTTGGATCAGAGTTCAATTATGTTACCATCACATACAAACTACTTCGTTTGGATTCGCACTGGGACCACCACCTCAAGCAGGTCTCGTGCCACTTTTTAGTTTGCTTTTGGTCAAATTTTTGGTCATTTTGCCATTACTCATGAGGAAGTTGAGAACTGAATCCTGAGATCTATTGAAAGTGTAGACTTTTTCTTTTCACATGTGCACCCAACAATAAAGTACCAACATCACTCATCAGAGATAAAAGAGTGAGCTACGTAACCACTGTAGATGATGACTAGGGCTGTGGTCATGATATTTTAAGTGAATGACATAATGGCCAGGTATTGAGGGACCCACACTTGGAGTTTGTGATCAAACACGCAGTCAGGGAAATGGATGCCTTGCTCAGTCACCCGTTGTGATTGTCATAGCTGGGAGAGAATAGGGTTTGATCACTCAGCCTACCTCAACTCCCACTGGAGCTGGGTATTGAACCAGTGACCTTCTGATCACCATTCAGTCTAATCGTCCATTGTGCCACAACCATACCTTTTGAAGTGTCTGGCAAAAGTTAAGGATCCTGATGTTTGCTACATCACAAATACAGCACTCTGAGAAGGGATTCATTTTAGAGGACAATATAGGTTAGTGGTGATTAACAGATGTGGAATGTACTTACTTTTTCTTGTTTTAATCTGAGATTATTTTTTTAAAGCATAAGCAATAAAAATGGACAAAAGTGCAAGATTGTTTATATTAGAAGTTAAATTTTAAAATCGAGAGCTTACTAATAAAATAAATGTAATAATAATAAAAAAAACCTCTGAGTTATTTTCTGTATTAGCTCAAACGTCTTCGATGTTAATGTATAATGATTAATCTGACTTTGTAACAAACTGCCTATGTTTACTCTCAAACTGTAAGTCGCTTTGGATAACAGTGTCTGCTAAATACATAAATGTAATCAGGAATAATAAAATATTTGCGAATATAGCACAGTTTCCATCCAACAAGTCCAAGAGACCAAAACTAAATATCAAAAGAAAAATGGAAATTGCTGTATTGGGAAAAGGAATTTGTCATATTTAATAACTTACTTACTTGTGTCTAAGACTAACAAGTATAAGAAATACAATGTGCGCAGCCATTTCATCTTACTTTTTGAGGGGGAAGACTGCTCTTTGGGAATGCAGCCGGTCAAGATGGTTCTGAGAGGTGATGATCCAGAATCACTTTGTTGACAGACTTAGGGAATTTTAGAATGACCAAAAAACATTTCAAATGTTGTGCAATGAAATTGGATTGTTGGTCTGTCCATTCATTCTGCTTCGTAACGCCCAAGTTCCGACTGATTTATTCTGTAATTGTACTTCCATCGTAGTTAATGCACATTTTTCCGTATCAGATAAAAAGTTTGTCCTACTCAGTTGTGCACATACTTTTTATGCACATCTTGCAGCTGATGTTTTCTTTTACCACTACAGGATTCATTTCCAAAAAGCAACCATTATTTTCTTGACCGGTGTGTTGGGATCTCGCGTTTCTGTATGGGATTTTTGGTGAAAACATAGTGAATGAACCCCTTTATAAAAACTGCACAGTAATAGAAACACACAACGTTGTGCAGAGCATGGAACAATGGCGAATGTAGATTGGAGCAATACCTTTTATTCCTGTATATGTGGTGGTTTATAGCGCTCAAACAAAAGCCTCTGATGGATGCGTTTATGTTACACATGCTTTGATGCAGTACAGCTATAGGGTACATGACATGGTACATGACAAAAACGGTGTAAAAGTGGTATATCTGTGGTGTTAGCCAATGGCGGGTGATGTGTATACTATGTAGTTTCGTAACACGTCAAGTGACCATGACGGAGACAAGGAGGTAGCGTACACTAGCTTTGATTTGATTCATTTATAACTCAAAACTCTGCTTTTACAAATGTATGGTTATGTATTTTTTTTTGTGTTGGCAGGTCAAGGTAGCGTATTGTAATTCGTCTTTTTCTTCAGATAAAAAAAAAATTCTAAACACATCTCCTCCCATCTCCACACTTTGGCAAGAAATCCAAACTGGTGTGACTCGAGTTGCAATATCTTTTTAGACTGGTCCACTAAAGAAATTTCCATTGACTTAACGTGGGGTCAAACTTTGTAAAACTCAGGGTGACTGAGGATCTCATAGAAACTTCAGAAATTGTGTACACTTGTGGAAATTACCAGTCTGTATAAGAGCATACCAACAACTGTTGGTAAAATATTTACCATTAACTTATAATGGCCTTTGAAAATGAATAGGAAAAAAATAGCTTCACAAAAAAATCATAAAGAAATGCACGTTTGTTGACCTCTCCATAGCAATCAATTTGGCATACCACTATCTCAGCTAAGGAAAATCATAAAGACATGGGGGTTGGTTAATATCACTCATAATTAACCTAGCAACCAATCCATTTTGCTTATAGAAAACCTTTAAAATGGCACTTTTACAAGCCAACATCAAAGTTTGTGTACAAACTTTAGCCACCTAGTTAATTTTTATAATTGTGTTTTCCGAAAGGCTTTTTGAAACATTACATTGCCTAAAAGAGGTCTTAAACACAACAGGAAATAGATGTCTACCAAGTAGAAAGTTTGAGATAAGTTTTCTTTCATCCTAATCGCACTGAAGTTCTGCTCCAGAGTTGCTCAGCGGTTTCAGCTTGTATCAGTCAGGAATGCGAGGGGAGTTTAGCAGTTTTCTGCTTTGTTGATCAGTAATCTATTTATATGCTTCACAGGAGGGCAGTTAGCAGCCATCAAAGTCTAGTTCAGCTGATGTGTGAAGGAAACCAAAAGGTTCAATGTCGAAGAATCAGCATAGCTCTTCTCACTAGTTCTACACCCTTCAAGATGACATGTTCTGAGACTTAGCGTCATATAAACAGCACTTCCTGTGAAAGCAGTCAATGAATGGAGAGAATTCCTGACGACAGAAGAGTGAATAACTGTTTTGAGTCATCTGAGACGTGGCTAGAGGGAGAGATGGTGGGGGGGTGCAGGCGGACGGGCGGGCAAGAGAGACTTGCTCAGACACCAGGCCAGGAATTTCCCCTACGCTCAGCCAGCTGTCTCACTAACAATGGGGAGACACAATACACACACATTAACATAGTGAAGACCAGCAGGCTCAGGCAGACCGTTGGATACACAATACAGCCCCATTACACAGAGAGGCAAAGAGGCTTCTCTTCTGAAGAGACAATACCGGAACATTACCATACTGAGCTCTGTGTCTTGAAATCAAGCCCTTTAGATGCGCAGTCTTCGGTTACCAATCTAGCTATTTTTATCACGGCTTTGTGAGAAGTGACAGAAAACTGCTGGATTTGACTGCTGGGGACAAAAGACTGAAAGAATAACGAAATAGAAATTAATGATGACTTGGCGTAATTAACACGGACAGTACAGTTGTTTCTGTAAACTATGGGTGTTAACTGCCAGCCATTATCTCAGGTGGTAATTTGTTTCTTTGGAGAGCTTCACATCGAAGTCAAGCACCCACACTTGTTTTGTGTGGCTTGTGAAATGCGGGATTTGCATTAGAGTAGAGATGGAACCCCCTCAGGTGAGATTGAGCAGAGATGTGAAGGATACAGCGCTATTAGCATGATTGAGGCCCGGAGCCCCAGGAGCAGCAATCTGAGAGGTGAACTGTTACTCAGGTGATAGAGGGTAGTGCCTTGAGAACTGCCAGCTCAGCATGTAAAAGAGGAACCAGAGAAGCTTAACACATTTATTCAAAACAGTTTCCCTTTTAAACTTGAACACAACGTAAACAGAGTTGCTTTTCAGTTTGTTGTATGTGAAAACAAATACTTAAAACCAAGACTTAAATATAAGTATGGATTGCATTGCAACAGGAAGTCGGTTATTTTGGAAAAAGCTCTAAAAATGGCCAGTTTTACTTGTTGTACTTTGACAAACTCCTCCTAGAGATTATACCTGTCCATCCCCAAACTCCTTAACATACAGGATGCTAAATTCTTACGCTTTTTTTTTTTTTACTTTTTAAACTCTCAATGTATGTCATGATCAAATGAATGTAGCAACCTTCTATATTTGGTATAGCACCACCTAGTGGCACACTCATTAATTATGCTGGTATTTCAGACTATGTTTGAAGTGCATGATTGGATTTTTGAAAAAATTTGTAAGGGATTAAGACCTACAAATAATTTGGAGAAAGTTTCCATAACCTATAGGAAGTCAGCTATTTTTATTAAAACATTTTGTAAAGTTCCAGGCCTTGTACTTTAACTCCTCTTGGACATTATCTATTCATCTCCAAGCTTTTTTTTACTTTTATGTGCGTATTGCGGCCATCAAAAGGCGACATTTTGCTGTTAACAGAAAGCTGTTGTAACTCAGCCAATGTCTGATGAGTCCCACTTTTACCAACTATGTTAACAATCTGTCTGAACACATCTGCAATGTTAGGCACAGTTAAAGCATCACCTGGTGGTCATAGGAAATACACTCAACATTGATAAGGTACTTCTTTTAACCAATATTCTTTAGTGGACTGTTTTTACCAAAAAAACATGATTATTAATAAAATTCACACTAAAATGATTTGGTCATTTCTTTATCTGTGTTTATAGCAAAAGGATGTTCTTTTGCAACCCAAACGCCCAAATGTAATTTGTAGTTACATTATTTACAAGAATCTTGTAGGGATTGAGAGACGCTGGAAAGCCATGTGAGTTTGAATCCGCTGGAGTTAAAACTTGTTTAAACTTTAGTAAAGCTGTGTTCAACCTGTGTGTGTGTGTGTGTGCGCGCGTGTGTGTGTGCTCATAGAACTTGGTTTCTTTCTGTAAAAACAGAGGCTGTCCCATGAGCAGAGACACAGCTCTACCTACTTCCAATTTTCCATGCAGAAGCTTATTTTTAGGCTTCCTGCAGTGTTGTTGAATGTAGAGAAACCATCCTAGTTGTTTTAAGAGTCTTAAAATACCTGCAGGTTTGTAGCCAAAATTGGTAGTAGGATCGCCAAAGAAACCCTGGACTTTTTTCATACTTGCTGAAAACATACTGGTGAAACATCAGGGCTTGGAATATAATTCTGTATTGTTCCATTAACCCTATGTTGATGCTTCAAATGCGGTTTTGATATATATATATATATATATATGCATGCAAAAATGCACTCATTTTCACAGAAATAAGATTTAAAGAGATTTTAGATCGAAGTAATCCACCAATGTGTTTTTAGGTCTGTAAATACTGTGTCAGTTCTTAGGAATTATGGATGAAATTTGCAAATGCAAATGATACAGTAACCAGGCACATATCTCTTCAAAAAAAAATAATGCACAGATGTTGGCAAATTGAACAATTGAGTACATCCACCTGAAAAGTGATTTATTTAATATTTTATCATTTAGATCCTTAAACCTGAACTTTCAATGAACTTTTCGTCTTCCCTTGGATTGTTTCCATAAAAGTGTTCCCTCCCCCTTTTCGCCTGCAATCTCTCAGGTCAAAAATGTTTTCTGTCTCTTTTCCAAAACCACTTCAGTTATAAATGGGATATGTAGTCTTCCGAATGCTTCAGTCATATCTGATTGGAAATTTTTGACACCTTTATTGGTAATTAGGGTCCATCTGCTTGTTTCCCATATTTTTGGGAACCGGCACAATTCAGCCAGCATAATAATGGGAGCATGAAAGACAGTACTTGTTTTTAGTTTACTTTCCTTAGGGATTAAACATGATTTAACAAATTAAACAAGTGTAAGAATTGAAATGATTTAGGGCATGTTTACATTCATGTTTGTTCGGATTAAAGCAAAGAGCTTCTGCAGTAATGCGGTTGATGTACCGATTTGTCATGGTGAATCTACGATCCTATCCTTACCTCTGGCCAATAGCTCTGGGGCAGTTTGGTGGCTGTGCACTCCTTTAAAGATCGGGTGAAAAGCTCAGTCACCCAGGAGGCTGAATGGTGTGAGGCGGACAAAGTCTCCAGATGATTGCAACAGTGTTCCTCTGGGTCCGGTTCAAATTAAACAAACTCAAAGTGTAAGAGCACCCTTAGTGAAAATGATCTCTTGGCATGTGATCCTCATCACTTTTTCTCTACCTCCATTCCAGGTTTGCAACTGGTTCATAAACGCCCGGCGGCGACTTCTTCCAGAGATGCTTCGGAAAGATGGCAAGGACCCAAACCAGTTCACCATCTCGAGACGGGGCAGCAAGGGTGGCGAGATACTCAGCGACAGCTCCCAGTCTCCGAAACATGGCCTGCTCGCCAACGGAGAGAGCGCATACGAGCCCGGCTCCCCACACCCAGCCACCAACACGCACACCTCCAGCAGTTACCCCAAAAAGCTCATATCCCCTAAATCTCCGCCCTCACCCGGACCCGTGTTACCCAGACCCTCAGTCATCTGTCACACCACTATCTCCACAGGCATGCAGGGCATCTCGACCACGACGCGCCTAGGTGTCGAAGGAACCACAGAGCTGGCACTGACAGATGCCACCGGGCTGTTTGGCTGCCGCGGCGAGGGGAACATCAGCCCTCAGAGCGGCCTGTTCAACACCCCGCCCCCCACACCTCCTGACCTAACCCAGGACTTCAGCGGCTTCCAGCTGCTGGTGGATGTTGCGCTGAAGAGGGCTGCTGAAATGGAGCTGCAGGCCAAACAGCTCATGGCCTGAAGACAGGAAATACTGAGGAAGGGTATCAATAATGAGCTCCATCTAATTTTTTTTCCCCCTCCCCTAAAAAGTGAACTCCACCGGGAGTTCCAAAAACACTTGACTGAGTGAACAAGCATGGCCTGAACATTTCTATTTTTGCTAAAAGATTAATCAAATTGATGAGGATTCCTTTATGTAAAACATTTCAAGGTGCCTTGGCAGTTCCTTTTTTGTATTCCATTTCTATGTAAATAAGTATCCTTTTGTTTTGTACACAAGGGACCAAAACCAAACACAATAATACGACTTGCTTCGCGACGAGAAGACCAGCTCTTCTCCCATTCCTTTCCAGTCTTGTATTCAGAGATCCGGCTCTATGATTGTCGACTTTGCCTCTTTTTAAGAAATGCGTCTGAAACTCTGCCTCTTTTTTGCACAACCTGGCAGGTCATCTCAGTCTCTTATTGACTCTAATAGCTCTCTCTCTCTCTCTCTCTCTGGTCACTACTGCAGCAGGTCACTCAGTGTCTCGTGGACACACTGTCCTTTTCAATTGTTTTTGTTGTAAAGTTTCAAATGCTGTCGTTAGTTTGTGTATTTTTATACTTTCGTTACTTTTGAGGGATATTCAGATGTAGCAGAACTATAGTCTGAGCTTTCCTCTGAATACTCAGTGTAGAAACGGCCAGTGAATGTGCCCACACACCCCTCCCCCTCCCACCACACAGAGATACACATTTCAGACAAACGGAGCTAGAAGAATAAACACTACATCAATGGTATTTACTTTCCGAGTTTCTCGTTTCTGTTTGAGTTGAGACCACTTTCCGAGGGTAAAAGGAAAGAAGGGTTTTATGTCACCACCAATAATGATTTCAAGGTTTTGGGACCGTAGACCAGTGCATTTACAGTAGCCAATGTGACATGATGCCCAATGATGTGATTCTTCTCCTTACTGTGCAATGTATGTGGCAAATAAGGGGTCACATGGTGTTTAAATAAAGTTTTGTTTTCTACAAATTGAGTGTTCATCCATGTTCTCTTCATTGATTGACGAGTCTGTTTATAGCGGGGAAAAGGTTTTTAGATTTAGCGCTCTAACATTGGTTTCATTTGCTGAGGGTAATTACGGTTTCTTTCGTTTGCTGGTTTCTTTGGCAATCGCTAAATCTATTTTTCTCAATTTTGTGCTTCATCAAAAGAGCTTCAACAGGCCTTCTTGAAACCCATTTTGCTTTAAAATCTTTGTCTGGGAGAGACCTTGTTGATGCAGTAGAACTACCTTGTGTGATGCTGATGTTTTTGTCATTTTTTTATTATTATTACAAGAGTATGATCATTAGATTATAAACAATCTCTACATGCCAATCCAAATTGAGATTTGCCTGAATCTTCGATGGCTTTTCAGCAAAGTGCTCTCCGTCCGGGTTGAGGATATATTGATGCAATGATGCTCCCTGCCGGAAAAATCCTGGACGTCAAAGGGTGTATACTGTTGTTGGCTGATAACAGGGAGCTGTTTGACATAAATGTGGAGAAAAGAGAGGATTCGTGGCACACCACTCTTACCTTTTTCCTGTGCGAAATTACTATGAAAATGTAAAATGAGCGCCACCTAGCATCTCTTTTTTTGTCCTACTCACATCAAAAGAGCCAGCTTTCATTGGTCGTTCTCCATGCGAAATACAAATCAATATGGCAGTACGAAACTGGCACCACTCGTTCAGTCAGATGTGTGAGCTCCTGTCCGTGCCCATGGTTTTTGACTAATGTATGTTGTTGCAAGAAACTTTGAACTGAAAGAAGCCTTAAGAGGTTGCAAGATTCTGCGTATTGGAAGACCTCTCAACCTTACCCATGACTCCCTCTAGAGATAACTGTATCAGGATGCAAGGGTCCTTTTGGCAATCATATCATTTGTAGATTTATTATTCATTTCTAGATCCATTGTAACACCAAGATTACAATTGCATTTACCTGGTTGTGGTAATGGATAGTGTGGGAAACGGATTACGGACCTCAGTTTGAAAGGGTATTAAAGGGTCCAATCCAAATTGAGGTTTGCAGGTGCTCTTCATCAAGGAATTATTGATTTAATGACGCTCTCTGCCTGAAGATGGCATTTGCGGAACAATAAATACACTTCAGGCCACACAGAAACAGGAAAGAAGAAGACGACGACAGAAGAAATCAAAGAAAAAATGGATGTTGAGCGGTTTATACTGTTGTTGGCTGATGTGGGGAAAAGAGGATTTGTGGTGAGCCGTTTCTTTCCCGTTTCCTGTGTGAAGGCGATATGAAAATGTGGGACGAGCGCCACCTAGCGCATCTAAAGAGCGAGCTTTCATTGGTAGTTGTCTTTGTGAAAATTGGATCCAATTTGGCAACTTTTTGATGACAACACCCGGACAGATGTATGATGTTGCACACAATTTTCGATCGAGGCACATTGCCGCATGATACTTTGGATGGGTGTGTAGCGGCCTTAAAGTTCTCTTAACACCTAGTTGTTCAGAGTAGTATGCCAGGAAACATAGCCGGGGCCTTCTCTCTAATGACTGGAAAATGCATCAACATGAAAATCTAGATATAAGTGGGCAGAGGAAGATTCAAACTAGTTGATGTCTATCACCTGCAGCTCTGACATGCCTCAACTTCTGACATGTATCAAATGCACAAGTTATTGGAAAATCATTCTATCATTCTTCATTCTGTTAGCTTCACAAGAACATTCATTAGCATAATCCTACATTTAATTAGCAGTAGCTAAAACCAGACGTCAACGGTGCCCTGCCAATGAGGGAGAGAGATCGTCACTGTGTTTCTGAGCACAGAACAATTCGGAGGGATTAGCAGGACATGTCTGTCCTGGATATTCAATCACTCTGTCCACCAGCTGTTCTTTAGGATTCTATCTGGGCTCAGGTCCAAATAAACAACTCAAAGCTCAAGCTGGCGACGAGTGATTCAAGTGATTAGCAGCTCAAAGTTGTTAATTAACCAGACACCAATATTTAAAGAGATGCTATGTTCTGTACCGCTGAGGCTGTCCCTGGTTCATCTGCTAGAATGACTGGATGAATGTTGGCGAAGGGCATCCTACAAACTTACAGAAGAGACTTAAGGGGGCTTTCAGACTTGGGCGGTTTTAACCACAGTTTCTCTTCCTCCCCCATCCAATCAGATACAAGTAGCCTAGATCAGAGAAGAAGCACTCACATTTTTACACCGTATAAAGTTGTTTCTGTGATCTACTAAATAAAGTCGTCCCTCTCCAAAACTCACTTAACTGCAGTTCACAGTTAAACTATTTACTTGTATAATTTTAACATTAATAGTCTAAATAATTCAGGTCATGTGTGTGGACGTCCTCAACTTGCATGCCAAACCGATGAACAAATTGAAGCTGTTTCAAAATGCGGCTACCTGGGTCCCTGACAAATATCAACCTCAATTTAAGCAAAATGCTTCTCTTCACTTACAAGCTCTGAATGGCTTGGCACCGTCTTATTTAAAGGATCTTTTTGCACCCTCACACGCTTCCTCTGATCTAATTCTTTGATTTCTCTTGGGGATTCCATCATTCAGCTGTGAAATCATTACCAGATGAGATAAAGGAGTGCTTTTACCTGCACAAGTGGTCCTCATTTTCTCAGCCTTTTTACCTGCATGGGTGGTCCTCTGGTTCTGAGCCCCTTTACCTGCCCAACTGATCCTCCTGTTCTGGGCCCCATTACCTGCACAAATGGTCCTCATTTTCTCAGCCTTTTTACCTGCACAGGTGGTCCTCTGGTTCCGGGCCCCTTTACTTGCACAGATGGTTCTCTGGTTCTATACCTTCTTACTTTCAAGGGTGGTCTTCTGGTTCTGGATCCCTTTACCTGCAAGGGTGGTCCTATGGTTTTGGACTCCCTTACCTGCAAGGGTGATTTTCTGGTTCTGGGCTTCTTTACCTGAAAGGGTGGTCCTCTGGTTTTGGCAACCCTAACCTGCAAGGGTGATTTTCTGGTTCTGGGCCCCTTTACCTGAACAAGTGGTCCTCTGATTCTGGACTGCTTTAGCTGCACTGGTTGTCCTCTAGTTCTGGGTCCCTTTACCTGCATGGGTTGCCCTCTTGTTCTAGACCCCTTAACCTTCATGGGTGGTCCTCTTGCTCTAGACCCCTTTACCTGCACAGGTAGTCCTCTGTTTCTGGGCCCCTTTACCTGCACAAGTATGCATATATACCCTTTAGAGAGATGCTAATCATACTATTAAACAATACCTTGTAAATAATTATGCTGTTCATCATGCAGCTAGTCTTATCTGTTACACAACAGTAACTAAAAGATATAGCAAATATTATAAAAATATATTGAGATATTTTGAGTTCTTAACAACAACAGAAAATACCATACCAGGGCTCTACAGGTAAAGCAAAAGTAGGCAAAAAAGTGCAGCTTGTATAATGCATCTGAATAAAGGTTTTTTGAGTACAATATCTTGGCCTTTTAATTTATAAATTTAAGAAGATCGCATTAGGGGCCACTGAAGCTTAATTACCCTATAGGTAAAAAGAACATTGCAAGTGTCTGTGTTCTTTGGGATTCACACCAGGATTGGACGATTCGTACTACAAGGATTGAGCCTGTTCACAGACCGCTCTGAATTTCTTCTGATTCTCGGAAACATCTAAAGCAGATTTCTGACTGAGCTGCATCTGATCTGTGTTCAAGTGTGATTTTTTTTTTAATTTCAGGATTGTTTCTTCAGAACAAATATGTAAAAAAAAAAGCGGTCTTTATTTCTCGTTGTATGATCCCTTTAAATACTGATGATATACATATCTACTACTCCAACCCGTTCAGACCCTGCGTCCATAAGTCTGGATTATTTTCTATAAGTTATGTAACTGTGGATTGAAATATATGTTGCTGAAGTTAAATCTAGTCATACTTCTAGATCTTTTTAATGTAATATAAACATAGGTAATTTCTGGGTTATTTGGAGTTATGAGACCATAATATATCTTTTTGGCCATTTGGAGAGGAGTCAACAAGGCTTAATGATGAACCGAACACTATCCCCACTGTGACACGGGCGGGTCACAGATCACACCAAACAGCTAATTATGAGTAAAAAGCAAGGTTTCATGTTATCTTTTATATTATATGAAAAATGGCCAGGGAATCAAAATTTTGGGTAAACTTTTGAGCGCAACTCAACACTGACTGATTGCATAGTTTAGTTTGTTTAAAAACCATTATGGAATTTTTAGCAATCGGATTGAAGACATTTGTTTTCTGCCAGTAAAAAGTTCCTGAAAAAAAATGTACATAAATTTAAAATGTTTTTCTTTAGAAATGTACACATCTTGGGTAGACTCAAATATAAAAAAGTACATTTTTAAAATAAAACTGTTTACAGTTATTATCCTACCAATAAGCTTTAACTGTAGAACAAAAATGTGTTCATTTTAAAAATTCCTGAGGTAGAGTTAGTGAAGCACAACGGTTTTAACCTGGTGCCCATTTGAATGGACAAAATATTGTACAAATTATTTATCTTGGTTTTGGAAGCCTCAAGAACAGAAAAAAGGGTATAACTAAAGAAAAGGAATACATTCATCATAGTGTTGAGAAACGAAAAAAATAAAAAATCTCTCTCAGGAGAATGCAGAGAGAATATAAAGGTAACATTGGTTGTAAGAATCTGATCAGAACTGGTAATTTAAATACAATTTTTAGTTTGATGGCAACTGAGTTCTGTTGAAATGCGTTTTTCTGTTGGAACTGGTGTGCAATGGGGCAGCATTAATGAACTAACCAACAGATCGATGTCATTGCACATCATCTGAAATGTTGTTTTGGTCATTCTAAAATTCCTAGCCAAAGATTGTCATCAAAGTGATTCAGGAATATCACATCCCAGAACCATCTTGCTCCACCAATCTATCTCACATTTGACTTGACTAGTAATTATTATAATTAGAACCAGATGGCTAAAGCTGACACTTTTATGTTGGCTTGTACTAGAGCCATGTAAAACTATTTTTTAAGTGTTGTCATTATCATGAGTAACATAAACCAACCCACATGTCTGTAAGATTTTGATAAGCTGTGATAGACATGTATCAAATTGGCTGCTATGGTAAACAATCGGGTTGCCATGGAGGGGTTAGTGACAATATAATGTTCCCTATGTCACTATAGGTTATACAAACCAACCCCCATGTCTCTATGATTCTCCTAAGCTGAGATAGATACGTCCAAAATTGGTTGTTATGGTAAACAGTCTGGTTGCTATGGAGTGGTCAGTAATGATATAATGTTCCCCGTCTCAATACAAGTTAAATGAACCGACCCTATGTCTCTATGATTTCCCTAAGCTGAGAAAGAGATGACAAATTGGTTGCTATGGTAAACAGTCTGGTTGCTATGGAAGAGGTCTCTGTATTAAAAAAAAATAAGCTCTTGACAATGTTGAAACATAACAGGGAATTTGGGGTTTGGTTATGTTAATGTTGATATTTTCCACACCCTTTCCAATTCATTCTTAATAGCCTTTATAGGTCAATGGTGACCTTTGACCCCTCCTAGGGTTCAATTCGTTTTGCACAATCCTTAGTATTTTTTTGCACAGATTTGCAACCTCCACAAGTGTGGTGAGTTTGAAGTGTCTACCTGACTCTCGGTGTTACAGCTTTACGAATTTGACTCCATTTGAAGTTCCCGCGTAGCACGTGCAACTCACAGCATTTGAAGCCCAATTAATTGAGACCGTGTCACCCATAATCAATGCTTGCTCAAAAAAAAAAGTTGGTCACTCTTTATCCTCGAGCCCCAGGCAGCCAAACGAACGTTATGTAACAGTTCTGCACGCTACTGATGCCACACCTACCCCTCATTGGAATTGATGACTAGCTTGCTGTCAACTTTTTCGTTGTTGTCATGACAACGTTTTCACGTGCATAGTTACCAGACACACTGGGAAGAAGCTTTTAGGTGCACGCTTTCCAATTCGAAAGAATGGTGTGTGGGCTGTGGAAAGACACACACAAATGAGATGAACTTAAAGGAGATTCTCTAAAAACAGATTATTATAATAATTTTTTTTATATATAAATATTATCTATAGACATATTTATACTTTTTCAAAATGTATAGAGTGGTACCCCGAGATACGAAATTAAACCGTGTCAGGATGACTTTCGTATCTCGAACATTTTGTATGTCGAAGCAAGTTTTACATGTAAAAAGCCTGATCCATGCACCGGCTCTCAGAAACAACAGAATAAGTAGATGAAAAAATGGAAAACCAGAGAAAAATAACATTTCTTCAATCCTTAAATCTATACAATGTTAATGTAATAAATGATAATAAAACAGAATAAAACACACATAAAATACGTAATATGTACACAAATGTGAAACCTTACCTTGAGAGTGAAGCGATGTGTCGGAGGAGGTGGAACGGATGCAGAAAACATTACGGCACCACGTATGAAAGTTAGCTTTCTCAAGATATTCCACAAATTACTGACACCAACACGGTTTCAAGCAAAAGTGTAAAGAAAACTGAGCGTGTGAGAAGGGATGGAGAGGTTTCTGAGAAAGCGTCACAGGGTTTCTCCAAGTTGCGCTACAGAACAGCACTTTCCACGTTATAAACGTTATTTCTTTTACGACACCTAACATTTGTTATAGCACATTATTGGTAATCTATACATAATGTTTTTCTCGATTTAAAACTGATTTAAAGTGTTTTAAGCCGTATCGGCCCCTTAAAACACACTTTCTTCAAAGGGAAAGTGGAAAATAGAGCAGAAATGTTTGTTATTGCTCGTATCTCGAAGCAAAACATTTCCTGCGAGACCTTTTGTATCTCGAACATTTCGTAACTCGATGCACTCGTGTCTTGAGGTACCACTGTAGTTGCTTTTTGCTTGTTTAGTTTGGGAGATAACGAATAGTGAAATGTTGCTCACAATCATGTAAGGACACACAGAGCCTGGTTTCACGAAGGCACGGATGAGCAGCATTATGTTAGCTAACATTAGCTTCTGATGCAGTTTCCGTGAACTGAAGGAAAACTTTTAACATATCAGTAGAATAAGATGATTAGCTAACATTAGACAAATAGCAACACACAACGTTACATACATGAACATAACTCTTTACCATTTTATATTGTAATTTATTTCAACTAAATTAATTGTAATGAAAAATAAAATGGAATAGCTAAAGTAAATCGTAAATGGTTGGCTTTTTCATGAGTATACATCAGCAATTATATGTTTAGGGGAATAGGGCATTAGTATTAATATACTATTTAAGGTGGCATGTGCTAGAAATTGGTGAATCAGTGAGTCTGCCCGCGGGTTGGGGGTTCCGCTGCTCCAGGCAGTGTCCATCAGAAATACCCCTGAGGGCAAATGGTCACCCTCTTCGAAGTCAATGTTAAATTTTCCAGCATCCATCCTTTAGTGGCACCAGACTGAAAAGACCACTTTGGATATGTTGCCAAACTTTGGTGGCATTACCTGTAACCAGGCTCAGAAAAAACCCAGAAAAATAAAAATACGTTTAAAAGCAAGCCATTTAGGAAAGATATCAAAGAAAGACAATTGTTGAATAAAACAAGCCAACTTTTGTCAAGAAAGAGTGCTAAAAGCGGATAATTGTGTGTGTCAGTAATGATTTAATGATCAAAGGTTCATACACATGCCATAACATCAACAGTGTTGGTACAATAAATACAAAACGTCAGTAGTAATATTAGATGTCGCTTACATTTGCATGAAGAACATTCAGGTATTTACACTCAGTCATTCTCATCAAGGTTAGCACAAACATTCAGCCTTTATTTCCACAAAGTCCATGGGTTGGCAACCATAAAAACTCAATTCAAAATACAATTTGAAAGATAAAACTCACGTTGTCAGATATAAACAGAGATTTCATTGAGCTCAAAAACACGAATGTCTCCTAAATATCTGTTTAAATAAGAAACATCATCAAACTCCTTCAGATTTCATCAAAGAAACATCACTGGCTTTTTTTTACTTGACTGATTGTCCAAATTGGGTTTTATCCCAAAACTGTTTGATTTAATCCAACGAAGAAAAGGGAATTTATCACTTCGCCGTCTTTAATAGTTTAGATGATATCCACTATAAAATCTATTAATGACCTACACGAACACACTTGAACAAACACATCCACACGTGTTAGTCTCCCCTGAGGCTACATTGTGCATGACTATCATGTTTCATAAATAAGGCCGAGCATTAGTGATATTTAAAAAAATAGCAATAAAAAACAGCAGAGTAGAGGAGCTTGAGTGCAAAAACATCTGCAACCGAAATGGATTTAAAGAGACAGTTCACCAACAAAAATAAAAAACGTACAATAGTCCAGCAACGGTTTTTGCTGAGCGAACAAACTACAAAATGAGAGCCATTGCCTGCCTCTGAAATAACACACCTCTATACCGTCGAATGTGAAAAGCAGCAGACAAGCCCAGCAGCATTCACCTCATTTAAATATTTGAGCCATTCCACCCAATGGGTGCCATTCGCTTGTAACTTTTCTTACTCAATTACGTTTTCCAAATGGGTATTGGTCCATCTTAATCAACTTATTTAAATGTAGATTTTTAATCAAAAGATGAGTGCTGTTTTTTCGTCACTGACCCGCTTATTATTTTTTATATAAGTAAGAGGACTGAGTTTTTAGCAACGAGTTACATGCTAAATAACTACATAGGTGCACATGATTACAGAAATTCTGTTAATTCAGTTATTCAGCAAATATTTTTACATTTTTACAAATATGTTTGACACTAAACTAATTAAATCTCTGAAATAATTGTAATAACTTTTTTAAATGACGCTCCAAGATATCAACACAAAATCATCAAATATGTAAATAAGAAATTCAGCGGACTTAACTTGGCTCTTCCCAAAGATCCAAGTGATGCAACTTCTTGCAGAAAATTTACTTATGGAAATTTTGCAGCTTTTCAAGAGGGGGATGGGGTAACAGGAATGAATAAAAAGCTGGGGACATGACTGAAATGTGAAATGTTTTTATATGTATATTATAGAAAGTATAGATTTGTATGTAAATTAATATATTTGAAAAAAATATATGTGTATTTACATATTAATGCAAAAGAAAAGTTCTTTGTAAAACATCTTAACTATTATATTATGGTGAAGTGTAGAATCAGAGACTGGCGACAAGCAATAAATACTATTTTTCAGTGTTTTATGTGGATCGATATTATACATTTGCAAAATAAGAGTAGTATGTTTGCTTACTAAATAAATTTGTGAAACTATTTTAATTCTTATTTCTTCATATAAAATCCCAGTGACAGAAATGGCACCCATTTGGTGAACGGGTCATGTATACATAAATGAAGGTAACCTGAACAAAAGGTAAAAGCAAACACTGGATTTGAATCATCAACCTTTCAATCCACAAGTCAGTGCTCTATCAGTTTAGCCGATGACACATGTGACATGAAGAGGTGCATATGTGAACACCCTTTTCAATCAATAGGTTAACTCGTAAACGTAAAATCAACCTATGTCTACAGCATTCCTACTTAAAGTAGCTATTCGGCAGTATGGGATTTCAGACACAGCTTACGTAAAATTGAATGCTTTGGAACAAATAGAGGCTCAGTAAAGGGTGAACTTTCACTTTACCAACATAATTTGTGCAAGGAGCAGGCTAAAAGCATTGCCACTAAACCCACAAACACAGGAGGATCCTGGTCAGACAGTCTTTGGTCCCTCTTTTATCCGTTGGTGCTATTCCACCACATAGTACGGGGCGTTTGGTTCAGTCCAGTTTACAGTTCTCCTGCTTTTCTATTGGATTTAGTGGGTTTGTTATAAATGTAGTCCTCTATAATAGGCAGGTCTGTACCCTCCGGTTTGACCAAAGTCCATTAGATATGCAGGGCTTGAGCACCGAGGGTGCATTGAAATCTATTGTAATTGCTCAGAATTCTCTTGTTGTGCGACTTTCGGTAATTTTTTGAGGGCCTAAATGTACTCAAAGTCACAAAATTTCACACGTCAGAACAAAATTACGTCAAAATTACATTATTGACAGAAAGTCGTCTATTTAGCAAAAAACCTCCAAAGATGACCACTTTTGCTCATGTCGTACTTTAACAATTTCCTACTAATTATTTTTTCTGCTTATCTCCAAACTCCATCAGTATTTTGCAATAAAAGCAAGTTATGGCTCAGCCATACTTGCTCAAATTTGCCAAGAGCGTTAAAAGCCCATGTCTGAACAAACCCAAATAGCAGCCTACAGTGTAAGTTATAGCACCACCTAGAGGCAAGATGGAATATCCCATTTTCTGCTGTTTTATACCATTTCGGACAGTGTTTAAAGGACAGGTATGAAATTTGAAACTCATGTAAGGGACCAAGACCTATAAAAATGTCAATTGAAGCGTTTTTCCAAAACCGACGGGAAGTCATTTGTTGTTTACTTTCTTTAGATGTTTTGTACAGTTCCAGGTCTTGTACTTTAACTCTTCCTAAACAGTTAATCTCTTCACCTTCAAACCTCATCCGTTTTATATTAAGGCATATGGGGTGTTAAATTGCGAAGCTTTTTCGAATTCTTTAAAGTACACGCCCACGGCGGCCATCAAAAATCAACACTTCGCTATAAACAGAAAGTTGTTTTAACTGAGGGATATAATGTCTGATCTTGTGCAAATTTGCATGTTTGCAGCGAAACACATCTTCTAGCTCTCAGTTATAGCACCACCAGGTGGTTACAGGAGGAACAACATTTTACATTGATAAGGTAATTCTTGTTACCGATTGTGACATATTTAAAAGAAAACTTTTAGCAGAAAATAAATAATACAACAGAAAATATTTAGACTCTTTAGTGCCGCCTGGGGGTCATGGCCCTTTAAGAAGTGGTTTTCGATATTTGTTGCTCAGTATTTTAACAACTCTCACTTGAATATGTCCTCTAAATATGGACTCGTCGTAATGCATATGCAACATTCGGTCACCGAGGTGCTCAAGCCCTTGTTTTGTGTTGATTTTCTCGATAAACAACAAATGCTCTGCTCTTTTGTTCCTCTTGTGTGACAAGAGGTGTGTCATGCTCAGGCGCTATTCAAGCTATAGATCTGGAGATTTGTGCATGGCACACTTACTTCGTTGAGTCCCAGTTCAGTTTTATTCATCATGTTAATGGAATTTTGTCAAAGCTCTATTATAGACAGTGGAAAAGTCCATAAACCAGAAGCACCGTAACAAACCATGCAGTGGAAAAGCGCCAAGTGTTAAACTAGCTCTGAGCCAGTGATGAAGATGCTTATAAGAAAAGTAAACCAAGCCAAATCGCCAGGTTATATCAAACCGCATTGAACAACAAAGGATGTAATGCTGCATCAACACTCATTGGCTGATGACACACTCCATCTCACCCATCGACCACAACTCTCGTCAACTCTGTTTATCTCAATTACTTACTTATTGAACTGATGGCTGTGCGATCACCAAGACCAGGAAAGTGAAAAGAATGCAGTTTATAGTCATGTGTCTATCCACAGTGAAATATTCAGAGCAGTAATAAAGACGTTACTCAAGTGCAAAAAAGTTCCTTCAACTAAAAGCTTTAGACCTTTAGGTTTTGACTAACGTTGAGTTAGTGCAGCGGGACGTCCGACCAGACACACCAGCAGAGAGAGTGAAAGAAAAGAGAGAGCTTTATAAGATCAGGATATATCAGGAACAGAAACAAAGCTCATCTATATAACAGTATGTCAAGTGTGCTACATATCGGTTGAAAAGATGCTGACAGGGAACACAGGAAGCACTTGGGTACATGCACTTGAGGACACCCACACGCACACACGCACACAAACACACTTTAGTGCTTATTCAAAGATAAAGACCAATGCAAACTTGAGGTTATAAATATATATATATATCAATAAATGATGATATAAATCAAAAGGATGATGCCTTTATTTTTCTCAAAATGTGACATGACACATTTAGTTTTTCAAATATCCTTTCATGTATTTAAAAGATTTTTTTAATATATATACTGTATCTGAGCATTTCATAGATTTGATCAAGTGTTATATAACTCTATTCATTACAAAATACCAGTATCTATATCCATGTGTACAAACATTTAGACGAATATAGCAAGCTATGCTAATGAGCAGTCAAGAAGGCGACTTTAACGTCTATTTACAAAATCCGCTAACTGCTCCTTTGCTTTGCCAACAAAACCCGAGTTTTACCGCATTACAAGCTACGGGTAGGATGTGAGTGAACAGTTGTAGAGGACAGAACAGACCAATGAGATTTCACAGTGGGCAGAGCTATTAAGTGCTAAGTTTATAGCTGAAGAAGTCGTTGTGTTTGTTCATACGTCAAATTTACTAAACAGATTGGCACAGACGAACAACAGTCATGTAAGAGCTTTAAGAAAATTGTATGGGGATGTTATATATAAAATAGTTCATTTTATATAAAAAAAAAATTCTACTATTATTAAAAATAATAAACGGGAAAAAAAAGAAATTGTGAGTGAGAAATTCACAGGATGGCACTTTTTAACCCGTTTGGAATCACAAAGTTTACCCTTTTTATTTTAATTTGTTATGATACTCCTCCCCCTTTGAAACAGTAGTTGTGTTTCCATCCACCTATTTTTATGCACATTTTGGAATATCGCATAAAAAACCCTGGATGGAAACACTAAGATGTGCATAAATAATAATAAAAAAAAGTAATGCACACAGCTAAGCAGAATAGACTTTTTATCAGATAGGAAAAATGTTTATAAACTCTGATGGAAACACATTTACAGAATAAGCCCCAATATCCCCAAAGTCATTTTTCTGTTGGAACTGGGGCGGCATTAATGGACTAACCAATGGATCGGTTTCATTACACAACATCTGAAATGTTGTTTTGGTCATTCTAAAATTCCTAAAGTCATCTCCCAGAACCGTCTCGACCGGCTGCTCAAAAAGCAGTATCCTGCCTCCAAAAGAAAGATGACCTGTGTATATTACGTTTCGTGTTCTAAGCTGCAAGTAAGTTGTTATTAATTTATTATACTTCCATTTTTCTTTTGATATTTGGTGCCAGTTTCTCCGGAAATGACGATTTTGCTCTCTTGGACTTGCTAGATGGAAAGGGGGCTTTATTCGCAAATATTTAATGCGATATTCTATTTTTCTGTATAAATTTAATTTGGATCTTTAGAGGGAAACATGGGTAAATGACTTCAAGAGTATGTTTGCGGTAAAGAGTTAAATTGGGGGGTTAAAATTGCTCCCAAATATTACAAAATGGGTTGAACGTGTCTATGGCTGTCACATATTTGATTATGAATAATTAAGAAATAAAAAGCCTGAAGCCAAAACAAAAGCCCTCCACACACCAATCCGAATCTTCAGACGGTTTCTCTGCAGGGTGCTCTTCGTCTGCATTGAGGAAATATTGATGCAATGACACTCCCTGCCTGAAGATGGCGTTTGCAGAACAAACGATGCACTAAAGATGCGCCAGATGGAGAAACGAAATGAAAGAACACAGATATCGAGTGCTTTATACAGTTGGTGGCTGATCACAGGGAGCTGGTCAACAAAGATCTGGAGAAAAGAGAGGATTTGTGGTGCGCTATTTCTTTCCTGTTTCCAGTATGAAGTTGTTATGAGAAAACGTGATGAGCGCCACCCAGAGGCTCTTTTTCAACGTACTCGCATGATTTAAAGAGCCAGCTTTCATTGGTCATTCTCCTTGTGAAAAATGGATCCGATATGGCAATCCGCATCCATGGTTTTCTATCAAGGCGTGTTGTCACACGAAACCGAAACCCCAGGTCGGTTTGTAGAGGTCTTAAGCATGCAGAAATACAGTTAACCTGTTTTTCATGCTAGTGCTACCAAAATTAGTGCATTAACACATTTTAAAATTGATTAATAACAGCAAGTAACTCTGTTTTATCTGTATTGCAAAGAAGTATAGATAAGACCAAGGAAGAATATTTATTTATGCCTTTATTTTTGTATGTGTACAGTGGTACCCCGAGATACGAATGCTTCGAGTTACGAAATGTTCGAGATAAGAAACGTCTCCTGGGAAATTTTTTGCTTCGAGATACGAAGAAAAATTTGAGGTACGAACAATAACAAACATTTCTGCTCTATTAGCACTTGTTTGTCTGACATCGCATTGCGCTTCCGGGTCCTAGCGCTCCTATCTTTCAGTGCAAAAAGAGTCTGATACGCTTCAAAACACTTCAACAACTCAGCGAAACATTATGTATAGATTACTAATAACAAATGTTAGAGTCAAGGTGTCGTAAAAGAAATAATGTTTATAACGTGGAAAGTGCTGTTCTGTAGCGCAAGTCAGAGAAACCCAGTGACGCATTCTCAGAAGTGCGCTCTCCATCTGTCTGCGCTCGTGCTTGAAACCGTGTTGGTGTCAGTAATTCGTGAAATATCTCGAGAAGCTTTGATCCGTGGTGCCGTAATGTTTTCTGCCATCCGTTCCACCTCCTCTGACACATAGCCTCAATCTCAAGGTAAAGTTTGAAAATATTTCTTTAAAAAATATTCCTTTATATTTAACAAAAATAAAGATTTGACCTATATTGTGATAATTATTAAAATCGATTGATATGAAAAAAAAAACTATTATCATGATATTGATTCCTAATTGAAATATTTGATATGCGTTAGGGGACAATCTCAAGAAGTGCCATTAAACTTCAAGGTTGCAATATTAGTAGTTTACCAATATAGGAAATGACAAAGTTATGAATGCTAATGTTGTTGTGGATTTAAAAGGGAATTAATTTAAAGGGCAATAACAAGTATTGTCCTACCCAATCTGTAAATGTACGTGAAAAAAACGTATTTTACTGATCCCAAATTTGTAAAAGTGCCATCTAGTGGTGAAAACAAGGGCTAACCCTTGGAAGTACAAGACCTGTGATATGGCTTGTGTTTTTCAAAGTTTTGGCAGAAAAAAACAAAACAATGGAACAAAAAGTGCTTTGAAGAGTGTATAAGGTGTACAAGAGTTATTTTTTTAAATACAATTTTCACAATGTTTTGACCTTTGGGGTTTTTGGGGTATTTAGTAATTTTCATTTTATCTCATCACTTTTGAATTTTGTGTTAAAACATAAAAACTCTTCATTCTCAATTTTTGAAGTGAAAAAAAAAAGCCAAAATGTGCTGCTTGGAATTGAAGTTTTAAGTACAATTTCAAGATTGTTTTGGAATTACTGAGAAATTAAATCAAATATTTGTTGTACTAAAAAAATGATCTACAAAGACAGATAATACAGTTGTAAAAAATGCTCTAAAAAGCCCCCCAAAAGGGTTAATGTGGGGTTTAATGTAATAAAATCCTTCGTATGCTCATAGTTTATGCATTATAATGTGAGATGTGGATTCTTTCTAAGATGGCTAACAAATTGGAACAGAGACTTAGAACAAGAGCTGAGACAGTAACACAGAAACAATGGATGGACGCAACAAAGACAGGGAAATCAGATGGGACAGGACAGGATCAAGAATTAGATGAGCTGACAGAAAAGAAGAGTTTTCCATTTTGGCAGGATTTCTCCTCATCTCAGATATTACAAACGAGACTGAAGCACATACACAGAGGTCCTGTCCCTCACATACGCACCCGCAAACTCATTCACAGCTACATCTGTGTCCAAATCTACAGAAGTGTTTGTTATGTTGCCCTTTTAGAAGTTATAAACACAAGACATATGGCTCTTAAATTGTTTCAAATCAGAAGTGTGCAATAAATTCACACAACTTTCCATCTTTTAGGAATGCATTGGTTACACTGACAATTAAATATAGTGTCTCTTATAAATATGAAAAGTCTTTGGGAGGTTAAAAAGGGAGCTACATTGCAAACATCAGAACAGGGGAAGAGTAGAATTAAAGGAATAGTTCAAGAGATGCTATCGAATTTTGATATTTCAAGAAATCTTTTAGGATAATTTCTCCATGTAAATGATTTATTGCCACGTTTTAATGTTCCACAATGATTCTGCTATAAATTCATAGCCAGTAAAAATATGGACAACAGATCGCCGGGTGCTGACATGGAGTCTGCACATGCTCAGAAGTCACAGATTTTTGAAAACAAGCCAAAAAAAAGGAAACCAAACTTCAAACAGAAAGTTAACTGAATGCAATGAGGGAGGGTTGGATTTTTTTTTTTTTTTAAACAAAGATTGTATTTTGTGACTTTTTAAATGATGGCACAGTAGACGAGAGAGAGAATACCAAGAGGGGAGCAGGAGATGGTGAAACGCCAATTAGCTCAAGACTCAAATCTGGGTTGCCCCGTGCACAGCAGCACATTGCTAGTTACTGAAAAATAGTCACTAGTTACAGGTACTTTGTCACAACTCAGTAACTTTGTTAATTACTTCCACTCCAAAGTAATTACTCTTAAAAATAACTCATTAGTTACTTCTTAAAAAACAAGTATTGAAGTCGCTTAATTTAACTGCAGCATAATAATGTATTGCTATGTTTTTATTTATTTTAACTCCACACTATGTGTTATGGTTGACAAAGGCTGATAAAAAGGTAACTTATAAATATTATTTAATTTAATTCAGATCAGCAGAAACTGAAAATGTATTTAGAAACCTTTTTGGAATAAAGAACTGAAAACAACATGAATAATAATTCAGAATATTTATGGAGCAACATTTTCCAAACATAAACTATTATTGTCTATTTAATGAGTCAGTTTTTTGTTAGAAAGTGAAAAAGAAAAAAAAAACGAGTGAGCGACTCCACAGTTGAGAGGGCTGCACATTAATCAAAATTTGCAAAAATAAAAAGAGTAAGCATTATAATAGTGAATTATGGCCTAAATTAGATGGCCTAAAGTGATTGAGCTTTTTTATAATAATAAAAGTTGGAATTACTAAATAATAAAAATTGTATCAAAATGAATTTTGTAGAACAATGTGCAGTTGAGCAGTGGAGGAAATTATTCACCATTTTCTGGGGAAAAACGTATTTTAGGTTTGGCACTTTGCAGACTCTTAGTCAGCTGCTTGTAGACAGTCATGTATTTTGGCAAATGCAAGGGAGACATGTTTTAAAAACAAAAATCTAAGTTTGTTTTTTTGCTTTGTAGTTTGTACGCTACTGTGCACAGTTTACAAACCATCTCATTTGTCTATAAAGAGCATTTGGGTCTAGAGCTAATGGGTAGACAAAAACAGCAGCTTAACAGAACCTGTTGTTGATAGAACCTTCTAATTCAAGCCTCAATTACACTAGTCGCATTTTACTTTGACGTTTTTGAGCGTAAGTTGTACGTAAGTACACTCTTTTTATCTTTACGCTCAACTTACGTGAAATAAAGATTGTGTTTCCACTTTGGAAACTTGTTTTGCTCTCAACGCCTACAGAGGTACACTCACAATGTGTTGAGTGTTCACCAGTCAGACGATGTGTTTTTATTCTTCGTTTCGTCAATTGATATCCGCCATTGACTGTACACGGTAGGTAAATGTCGCAACCTTACAGTAACGCGTTACTGCCCAACACTGGTGCAGAGCACACGTTTCTTGGCGTAAAAATAATTCCACGTACACCGCTTCAGTGATTGGTCCTGACCAAGTTCACAGTACTCAAAACATTTGCGCAAACCGATTACCTCAAAACATTTGACCAACCCGTCAAGGCGGTAGTCTCAAAAATGACATTTTCTTAAACAAATGATGGTTTTTTTGTTGCAATATGTACTTACAAACTAGGATCCATCAACTTAAACGATTTGAGACAACTGGTTTCCACTAGTTTTTGTAAACAGCGAGTGGCGTATTGGTGGAGTTGGTTGTCCTTTAACCGAAGGTTTGGCGGTTCCATCCAGTCCATGGTTCAGTTGTGGCCTTGAGCATGCCGCCTGCATTGTAAATGTAGCAAAACATTATACAGTGTATGTTTAATAATAGGTGACAGTAGACTTCAACATGGTGAAATATCAGCACGGTATCTTCAAACCGAGTTGCTTTTGATGCTTAGATGATGAAAATCCTGAGAGATTCAGCGTTAACAGAGTCTCATATCGATGCGTTGCCGCCTGCTCTAGAGGCACATGTTAAAATAAACGAACAATAGCTACACAATTAGGTGTTATAGTTACATTTACGGTGTGATGTCGGCCAACACTTTAGTTTGTCATTATAGACTTATTGTACACCTATTACAACCGTAGTTTCCATTTTATGCTAAACAAGTGATCAAAATATGTTTTAAATCACAAACAAAGCCCTTTAGTGGCAAATGAACATAAATTGACACACAAATCCATGAGGGGGTGACAGTATCTGTTGTTCTTGATCCTCAAAGTGCTTAAAACAATAGGTACCATGATGAATTCACCTTCTTAACCATACACTGAGTAAATGAACACATGATTAATTCTTGAAACTATTCCTTTGATTCATAAGGTACAATAGTATCTCACAGTGAAGAAACTCCCTTTTACGGAAGTGAAGAGAGGTGCACATCTTCCAGCCCCCGTCTTTGCCATTCAGTGCTGTTGTGTTGTGTTGAAGATAATTGTGCAGTGTTTATTTACAAGCGTGTTTGAGCCTCTGGGATGTAGATTTCGATGCTGTCGCCACCTTCGGTGGCAGAATTTTGGCGCTGAGAAGCTGCAGCGCGTTTAGCTGCTAACAGGCGCTTTCGAGCCTCCATTCGTTGGGACCCTTCCAGTGAGCGGTCTCTGACCAGCAGAACAGGACCTTTCCCTGGCTTCCTCGGCACCGGAGGGGGTGCACGCCTCTCCTGGACATCAACCACAACTAGTTAGAGTCACCTCCTAATGCAGTGCTGGGTCAATTGCAATATTTGTTTGCATTGGAGTGCCAGATTCGAGCCAAATACATGAGCTGAGAGGTGCCAGAGACGTTTCATCGGCTGGGTTTAAACAGGAGCTGTTGGCCTGAACCACATGCTGCATGCAAATTTGAAAGCATCACCTCAAAACAAGTTCACTGTCAAACACAGAAAGCATAAAACAACAAGAAAATAAATTAAACAAATCAGACAACAACACATGCTGTTCATGGCATAACAGACATCAAAGCTCATACAGGTTCAGTTAGGGGCTTTTCAAACCTGTTGGTTGGAGTATTGTGCAAAGATTTTAGGCAGGTGTGAAAAAATGCTGTAAACAAAAAATTCTAAATCAAATCAATTCCTAAGCCTCAAGCACCAAAGTTGCAAAGAACCATATTGTAATTGTAATTGAGTAATATCGATTTCTGGTTTTCGGCACATTTTTGAGGGCCTAAACGTGCTTGAAAAGTTACAGAATTTTGCAAACACTTCAGAACTGGTGAAACTTTATGTCTGATTGCGATTTGGAAAGTGGGTTTGGCAAAATGCCTCTATAGCATCACCTAATGCGTTTCAACGGTTTGTTGTAGGCGAATGAAATTTGACACACATATGTAGGGTACCAAGACTTAAAAGTACACAATATAGATTGTGTTTCGAAATTCAACAGGAAATCGGCCATTTTGCAAACCGTCTAAAAATGGCCACTTTTGGTTGTGTTGAAAGTTAAAATTTCGCCATAAACAGGAAGTTGTTAATACAATGCCAACACCAACAGGAAGTCAGTTATTGTGTAAATAATAACAATCTCAAACTTTGACGAACTCCTCTTAAGGATTTTAAAATTTGGCCTCTGAAAGTCCAAAGTGGCTGAGGTGCTCAAGCTTTTTGATCAGTGCCTGCAGATTTAATTGGCGTTACCACCTTTTGCCTTCAACCAGCCTCGATTCTAACAGCTACACTTGCACGTCAGGGATTATCTAGCTTTATGATTGTGTGTTTGATCAAACAAGTATCCCAAACAGGTATCCCACACAGCTTGAGTCCCAGTCAGGAAGAGAAACAGAAAGAGTTGAGTAGGCAAGATTGAGCACAGCAATCGTAGTTACATTGCATTCATACCAGATAAAGATTTCAAAGCAAGATGTGCTGATGTGGTAGCTGGAGCTGGAGATTTGGTCAGGATGTTCTCAAGGCAGATACTTATCCATCAGAGAGGGGTACGATTGAAAATATTCTGTAGCAGGACAATAACTTCAAAGTTTCTTCAGTTTAAAGAAGGACAAGAAATACTGGAAATGATGGTAAAGACCCATAGAGGACATACCCGGAACACTTTCCCAGAGAGGCATCCCGAAAGAGATTTCTGAGCCACCTCAGTTGGCTTCTCTTGACGACTTCTATCACCTCTTAGAGCTGCCACCTTATCATGGTTTGTGTGCATGAATGATCCTAAGAGCTATGTTGTCAGCGGCTATATGTTTCCGATAGGGTCCCCCAAGGCAAACAGGTCCTAGGTGATGAGTCAGACAAAGAGTGGTAGAAAAACCCTTATGACGAGTGAACTCTTGAGGCCTGAGACATCGCCTGGTATGGGCATGCGGAGACAGCAGTCAGGCTTGGGCTCGTGGCACACATGCGAGTTCCTGGTGGTGGGGTCTTACCCCATGGCTCCTGCCTGGGCTCAGTCAGAAGGAGCAACATGTGGATAACCTCCCATGGACCCCCCCACCTGCAGGAGTGGTCGTAAATATCCAGTGCATTGTGGAAAGGGTAGCAGCCAGAGGCAGGAATCTCTGCGGCCCAATTCTCAGGCACACAATCTGGTTTGGAACAACCTACAAGCTGAATTCTGCAAGTGAACCTAGAAAATGCACTGCCATTTTTGGAGGTAAAGGGTGGTCACAATAAATATTGATGAAAATAAACACTTGTATTTTTGAAAGCATCCTTTGGTCACAGCATTTGTTAATACCTGCCTAAACTTTTTTACCTGCCGTAAACCTTAAAAGGTCTGATTAACTTTGAGTTGACAAACTAAAATTTTTAAATATACATTTTTCCAAATGAAAGAAAAAAAATGAAGAAAATTAAACGTGAGCTCCAGTTGTGAAGTAGATGGTGAGTGTCGCAAAAAAACCCATAATTGTGCAAGATTACAAGAGTTTGAATCCAGGAACCTTCAATCCCCACTGTACCAAAAAAATATGATTAATTAGATTTTTTTAAAACCTCAATGAGTCACACTCACCACGCACTATACCACTGGAGCAGACAAATTTGTTTAGCTCTTTGTTTTCTTTTGAATTAACTTGAATGTGGAAATGTTTAAAGGCAACTTTGGCACATTTCCACTGCACGACCCGGTACTGCTCGGCGCAGTTCAGTTCGGCCTGCTTGCTTCAGAGAGGGTGTGTTGCAATAGACACCGTCAGAGTATTTCCTCCCCACCCCTTCCATATCCGTAAAACCACAATGGATCCAGAACGTACCGAAATACTGTTGTGTTTGCTTCTTGGATAATGGGTGTTTTACACGGCTTTCCACAACGAGTTATTTGGTGAGAAGTGTCACGTGTGAAAAGAAGTCTCGCAAACTCAGTGTTTGCGTACGTAGTTTGCGCAGCTTCAATGACGCAAACAATGACGACTCTCTAGGGCCAATCAGCGCTCACGTACGTCATGCTTGCTTAGCCAATCAATAGAATGGTGTCATTTCCGACCGATGGTGTCTGTGGAGTGCAGTGGGAAAGCGCCATAAGTTTCCTACTAAAGTTTTTTTTACTTTTTAACTTTTGTCCTACCAAAGTTTTTTTACCTGTTAATTTTTCCTGTTTTCCGTGTTTACAGACAGAGTTCTGGGTACAAGAAGGGCTCTGAAATGATGACTATTCTCTTTTAAATCCAATATACATTAAATCATCATTTCTTTTCTTTCTGGATCATATTAAGTGGGTTTGTTCTTTTACAACAATCTACGTGTGAGAATACCAGAAAGGCCTCTACACACCGAATTTTCGATCCAAAGTTTCGTGCAATAATGCGCCTAGACCGAAAAACATGAGCAAGAATGGTAGCTCACACATCTGCCTAAACAAGTGGTGGCGACGAAAAAGACTATGCCATATCGGACTGGTTTTTCGCAAGGAGAACGACCAATGAAAGCTCATCCTACATTTCCATAGCGACAGAAAACGGGAAAAAAGAAGATGAGCAGGAAGAAGAAGACAAAAAACACACTGATGTCGAGCAGTTTATACTGTTGGTGGCTGATCACAGGGAGCTGTTTGACAAATGCTTTAAAATGTACCAAATTATTTGAGAGTCGGTGATAAATGCCATCTTCAGGCAGGGAGCGTCATTGCATCAATATTTCTCGACCCTGATAAAAAAACACCCTGCTAAGAAGCCATCTGAAGATTTGTGCGGATCTCAATTTGGACCGGTGTGTAGAGCCCTTCAATGTGGAGCCTGTTAAACGTCAGAGTAGGTGCAGAGTTTAACCATTTAATTTAGAAGATATTTTACACAACCCTTTATATGTATTTCCAGAATAGAGAACTCATGTAGAGTGTGAAAGGAGACACAAATCCTGATCCTTTACTGGGCTTCAGCAGGTTTGAGCTGGTCATTGACAGGTCTTAAACTGATTCTTATCTTATCTTGAGTTCCTCCTTGGAGATCCTCCTTCAGCTTAGGAGTGCAACACAACCAGCTCATGACCAGCTTAAACCTGCTGTAATGCTTCAAACTATTTACAGCTCATAAAAGACTCAAGTTTCTCACAAAAAAAGGTAAAGCTGAACTTCATAGGAATCATTTTATGAGTCTTTTGAAGAGTCTTTAAAAATCCTAGCGACCAAAGGCGCTGTCATGGCTCAGGAAGAATGAAATTAAAACTATTTGTTAGCCTTTGGAGATATGCTTCAGCTTCACAACATTGAACACTGCATCTACTCTGCCATTTATGAAGCACAACTTAATTCATGCTGCTGCACTACTTCCATCCACAGCCGTCCAAGAGCTGTACCCTGTACCTTTCTTTCACAGTGTTCCAAGGCTCTCCAGTTGTTAGCTTTCAGCTGGTGGAGCTCATCAAACTTTAGACTGATGTTCTCAATGGACAGCTGCAGCATGTCCCAGAACCCTGCCAAATCTTGAGAGGTGGGTCGCGGGTGGGTGCTGGGATTCTGACAGACAAACACAATGTGTTAACACAAAAATATCTGACTGATTTCATTTTTGATAATAACAAGCAAACTTTGTTTAGTTCGATTTATTCAAACTAGAGTTTAGTTTCCCTTTTAGTTCAGGTGAGAAAGCAACAGCCGAACTACAAATCTGATCAAAAGTGGATTAAAAGAGCAATCCGAGACCTGCTTGAGGAAGTGACTTCGGTTCGAATCCAAAAAAACTCTAGAGGTGATCATTTGTGGTGAGAACCTGATCAAAATCGAATTCAAAACACAAACGAATACGACAAAAACATGCTTTTTGAACGAATACAGTCAACGTACTTGCTTGCGGGGGACATTATGGGTTGAAGTGTGTCTGTTACCAAATCAGCATTTATCACGGCAGCTCACGGTAAAACTTGGAGTAGTTTGTAATTAGAGCATTATTTGAAATGTGCTTCATAAGCAATTAACACAAATGATACTGATACATTTTAACCAATCGAAAAACAGTCGAGGAAACAGATGCAACGATGTATGTGGCCAGTGAGTGGGCCGTATAATGGCCTTGTTTAGTTCAGTTGAATAGAGTTTGCTTTCTCTTCGTGCTATTGGTCATTTGGGCAGGTGAGAATGCAGCAATCGAACTCGGCATGCTTTTTATTATTTTATTATTGCTACAAAACTAAGGATTGTTCAATGAGGTGGTCTTGATACACATCCAAAAAAAAAACTCTAGAGCTGTTTATTTTTTTACTAAAATAGAGCTAAAAACTCAAATACTGCGCTAGCAACTGCTTGCAATATGGCAGCCCTCGGGTAAACAGTAACCATGTTTCCATCCAAACATGCAAATTAAATTTATGCGCAAAACTGGAATATTGCTTACAATTTTTGAGAATGAAGTACCGTTTGCATCCAACAAGACCAAGAGAACAAAATCGTTACTTCTGGGAAGTGACGATCCCGACCCCCTTTGATGACAGACTTGGTTAAGGAATTTTAAACAACATTTCAGATGTGCATTCTAGTTCCGACAGATAAACGGTTTGCATTTCGATTTATCATCATAAAAAGGAGGATGCATGTCCGATTAATTCATCATCTGAAGTTCATGTCATGCTTCATTCTCAAACTTGTCTTAAGTGATGAATACAAACTATGTTGTATAATATGAAAGAGGTGAAAGTTCCAGGCTGTAGTCTGTCCATTGTGAAAAAATATATACAATGCATCGATTGTTGCTCCAGGCAAGAACCTTGTTCGAAAGTTTTGGATAGCTTTTTGGATCACCTGGAAGTCAACAATTAAGCAAAAAAAATCTAAAAATTGCCACTTTTGATCCTATAGTACTTTAACCAACTCCTCTCAGGAGAATTTTTTTTTGATAAACAGGAAGTTGTTAATAACTCAACCATACAATGTCTGATAGGGTTCAAATTTTCCAGGTGTGTTAAGAGTCCAAGTCTGAGCAACCTACAGCATAGCGCAAAAAACATCCTATTTTTGCTGTTTGAACACACTTGTAAGATATCATCACCTACAAAAAAAGAGCGAGTTTCCAAAATTCTTGCGTATTCTTACTTTTGCAAATACAGTACTTTAATGAACTCCTCCTAGAGATTATATCTGATCAACTCGACAAGTCATATCTTAAGGCATATGGGATGTTAAATTGCGAATCTTTTTTGACTTCTTTAAACTATGTGCGCATGGTGGCCATCGAAAAACAAAATTTTGCCATAAAAAGGAAGTTGCTAATAACTTAGCAAAAGATTGTTGGATTAGGTGCAAACTTGCCACGTTTGTTAGCAAACAATTCCTGGAAACAACAATGCGGCAAGGTACAGTATCAGTATAGCGCCACCAGGTGGTCAGAGGAAAAAGAGCATTTAGCATTAACAAAGTACTTACTTCACCCCTTGTCAATTATTGTCAAATGCAATAATAAACCATGTATTTATTTCCATTCATGGTGCCACCTGGTGGAACCTTTATACTTTTTTCGAAGTTTTCAATTTCTTCCTGTTGTCTGGTGCACAATAATTGTTAAAACGACTTATTCCCAATTTTTAAAAAACTTTTTATTATGGAACCATTAGCAAACAGCTAACACGTGTCTCGCAAAACATATTTCCAGGGTGTTACAATGCTTTCATCAAGTGTCATTATTACATATAGGTAAAAACAAAATGGTGATACTATTACGTTTTCTTGGTCTTACATCTGAAATTATTGAGAAATTATAGAGACGACTGAGTTAATGCAATTTATTTCTAATGAGGGGGATTCACTTCAACTCGATTCAACATCCAGACCACACCCTCAACAATGACGCAAAACCAGCCAAATTTATTGTCTACAGAGGGAGGAGTGGCTCAATGCTCTGATTGGCTGATGAATATTACACTTCATACATACCAAGTTTTCTTCACAGAGATCCCTGAACTGCTGGAATTTCTGCGCCATCAGCAACTGAGCGCTTCCCACCGCACTTCGAATCTTCCCCAGGACTAAATGTAAAAAAAAAACACAGACAGGGATCAAGGGCTGATATGAATGATGAATGTTTTCTATGTTATAAAAGGCAACAAAACACTAGGAATCCCTAGCAATATCACAGCAGTGGAAGTGTTTCACGTCTCAAAGCCTGGTTAATGTTTAAACGGCCTGTCTTTGATGCTTGAAGGGAGTCATAAATATCTAAGGCCTGGGAAACCAACTGCAGGAACCAGAGGAGTCGGGGGAGTGTTTACCATGCACACCAAACAAACACTCGCCAAAGCAAATGAGTCAAAAACACACACTCACACGAACAAGATGTAGAAATTCCAATACCGTCAGAGAGCGAACCAGAGTACATAGCATATCAGATTCCCAGACAAGGGTGAATTTCCCTGAAGGAAGTGAATGTTTGCCCTGCAAGGTCATTGAAAGGCTTCGTCGAGGCCAGAGAAGAGACTTCTCGCAGCAAACGAGCGTATGGCTAACAGTCTTCTGTCACTGGAGCCGGGAATTAGCATATTGTATGGATTGAGAAAAAGTAGGAAGGGTTGGAGAAAGTGAACAGAGGGAGAGAGGGAGCGAATGAAAGGAGGGAGTTGGGTGGCTCCCTGCTGGTAGAAATGTCTGGTATGTGAGAGGGAGACAGACAGGAGATGGATGAACAAGCAGGCTTTGTGACTGACAAGAAGAAGCTCGATGCATCCGGTGTGCACACGTGTGTTTGTGCGAGACGAGGGGGGAAACGAAACAGACCGTCCAGCCAGAGGTAAGCAGACTGTGAAATGACCTTGTTCTCCAATGATTTCCTTTAAGTGGCTTATTATTCTCTAATTAGCCTACAAACATCACTCTCAAGCTAGGTTTACAATGGCATTGCTCTAACGCATAATCTTTTAACTTAAATAACTCAGTTACCATTGCCGTCAGCTTTGTTAATCTGTTACAGTGTACATTAAATCTTGGACGTCAATAGACGAAACGAGGAAGAAATGCAGAAGAAGAAAAGAAAATGTAAAGGACCAAGACCTACAAAATAGTCTTTTGGAGTGAGATTCCAAAACTTACAGGAAGTGAAAAAAAAAACCCTTAACTATAGCACTTTTGCATGTCTCATACTCTGACAAGCTCCTTCAGTTTCATCTTAAGGCATATGGGATGTTAACCTCTTAAGCCCTGAGGCCTATTTTCCGAAAATCCTATACTTTCACTTTTTAAGGCATTTCTCAGCTTTTACAAGGTCTAAACTGCAAATCTTGGTATCAAAATGAAGATGGGTTCTTGGGGAGTGGTGTGGATGAGTTAATTTGACAGTCAAGAACACTGGGTAAGAGTAATTGATGTTGGAATGGCCAAAAAATGAACTCCGCCTAAAAAAAAAACACATGTTTCCTCCAATATCTCCTTATTTTACTTGTAACGAAGCAAATAAACACAATCAATTGTAACCACTACATGTCAAGGACATCTGTAGCAAGTTTGGTGTCCATACTACAAGAAACTAATATTCTGTACAGGTTTTGATTGAACAAAGTTCAGGCGTAATCCATGTTGGCACAGTTTGGCACAATTTGGCACAATAATTGAAATATGGAAAAAATCTTGTCCAAAGCTTCAGCTACGTTCATAGTCTTCTTTTCTTGCTTATGGGTCATGACTTCAGCAAAAAAAACTCATAAAGAAACGCTGTAAAAGGGGGGTGGAAGCTCATTTACCCCATCTACGCGCGTTTTGCGCAACGTCACATTCACGGGCGCTTTCGACGTTCGAGCCTCCGCGTGTCCCTACCCCCCGACCATCTGTCCAATCCGGGAGCTCTATACATGGTTGAAAAGCATTGAATCTGTAGAAGCCAATGATATGTAGAAGCCATACCATTTTGAGACTGACAGGATCCCCGACCAATCACAGGACACGCTGCGTTGAGAGGACAGCTTTTACGCACGGGGAGTGTTTCCATATTTGGTGATGTTATGCGAGCACAGAGCTACAGAAAAGAGCCAAAATGGAGTTTTCGTGAAGCTATCGACCGGACATAACAACAAACGGACTTTTATCGCTATGGAAATAACTTTTGTTGAAAAAACGGCAAAGGTAAGACAAGATTTACATGTTTGCTTTGTTTTTTCTGGCGTGTTTTTCGGGAAACTTTCGGTCCCTGCTCTGTAATAATTTGCGGCATGTAAATGAGTTGCATATCGCTGGATTCTGCTGTTTGTTAGCTTTCATTTGATGCCATGGTTTTGGTTTTTCCGTTTATATTGTGGATACATATCGCACATAAACAAAAACTTGATCATGAATTATACTCCGGATATGTTGTTGTATATTTGCATGGCGTTACAGCTGTAGTTAACGGATATGAAATTTTTTAGAGGAGTTCCCGCTGAGCACAACGGTATTTAATATGTGTGGGTTACTCTCAGGGTTAGTGAGCTATGAGCGAAAATGTAATGCACGGCAAGTCCCCGGTACCGGGGACTCTCGGGCTTAAGAGGTTAAACTGCTGTTAACTTTTACACAGTTGATATAAAATATTTTACTACAGTATTTGGTTCAGAATCTTTTTTTTTCTATATCTTCCTCATTTAAAATTGCGTGCGTCTTATATGCCAGTGTGTCTTATACGGCGAAAAATACGGTAATTTAAAACTATGTTTTTTTAAGGAGTAAAATTAGGGTTTTTAGATTATTAAATCTAACTTTTAACGACTTGCAGAAACCCTGTCTAATACGTTTACCTTTCAGAGGTACTCACGGTTTTCTGGAAGCTCATTCTCCTGCTCATCCTGCTCCATCTGCTGGCACCACCCCTCCATCCTGTCCATCTCTGCCTGCAATAGCTTCAGGAACCAGTGGCCATCCTGCAGACAAACAGAGCTTGGAACTGCTCTGGTGTACTCTTCCTCTAGTGCTCCATCCATCCAGGGCTCTGGTGGGGGAAGGATTGATGGATCCAAGTCCAACTCGCTGTAGTCGTCCTGGGTACAGGCATGGTAGTGGTTCCCTGAGCCCTGGATGCTTACTGTGGAGGTGGCAGCATCCCTTGATGGCTGACGCTCAAGGGGTCCTTGGACGTTGGTGTTGAACTGCTCATCAGCCACACCCTCCAGAAGGTCCAAGTCAGCTTGTACGGCAGTGGTGACACTGTTGGAGCGAGTGACTTTGCGGTAGCTGTAGAGAACACAAGGACACGGATTAATATCAATTTTTAACCTTATAAACGTTATTTTTTTACAACACCTTGACTAACATTTGTTACCAATAACATTTATTATTAGTAATCTATACATAATGTTTCACTCGATTTAAAACTGATTTAAAGTGTTTTAAGGCGTATCAGCCCCTTAAAGCACACTTTCTTCAAAGGGAGAAAGGAGCGCAAGGACGCGGAAGCGCAGCACAACGTGAGACAAACAAGTGGAAAATAGAGCAGAAATGTTTGTGGTTGTTCGTATCTCGAGTCAAAAAACTTCCTGCGAGACCTTTCGTATCTCGAACATTTCGTGACTCGAAGCATTCGTATCTCTGGGTACCACTGTATTGCCATTAAAAATGTGTCTTTACAAAACATCAGAACACCATGATATCACTTGAAATTCTATGCACATTTATCAATGATGCAGCTGAAAAAAAATAAAGAATGCATGTCAATTTTGCAGTGGCTGCAGAAAAAATTGTAATAAGTAGAGAAGTAGTAAAACACAGATATTTGTGTCATGATCGGATGCATTTTAAAGATAGAAAATGTCTCGTTGGCCCATGGTGGGCATGTCAGTTTGTCTTTGCATTGGTTCGCTTAGTTAATGCCATCATTAAGGACGAACCACATGCAACAAGAGTAACTTTGGACTGAAGAGGAGGTTCATTCAATCATTCATTCATTCATTTTCCAACCCGCTTATTCCCTTTTTTCCAGCGCACATTGGGCGAGCAGCGGGGGTACACCCTGGACAGTTCTCCAGTCCCTCGCAGAGCTGAAGAGGAAGTTGCTAAGCCAAAATCCATTTAAATCTGTTTTAATAATAAATACGCTTTAGAAAGTCACCAGATGCATTTATATATTGAAGTTGTATTCCTAATATATATTATATTATAATAATATTTTAAGTATAGTAATATAGTAATATTTTCCATTCAAATGATTTTTCATTTTAAAGATTTTGGATCTGCACTCACCCTAAACATTTAAACATTTGGTGTAGCAATAAGACTCATTTGATTTTAGAATATGCATTAACATTTCATCTATTAAATATGATACACAACCATACTTTTAGTGTTGCGAGAACCACTGACAGTAGACCTCACATGGGGGGAGGGGAAATCCTTATTCTTGTGCGAACTTTGATGTGTGGTTTTGGGAGGGAACAACATAAACCACATGGTTTTCATGGGAGGTGTAAAAAGCTATATAGTTCTAAATGATTCCTCTTTATTTTCCTCTTTATAATCTTGCTTCTCTTTGTAGGAAATAGCTATGGATTTATTTCGAGGAACAATTCGATCTGGAGCAGGATTCTATTGCAACCTGGAGTTTCTTTGGAGTACTTTCGGATGGTCTGACTGGTATTGATGGATAATTGATTTGTTGGACTGTTCACTCGTGGAAGGTGTTGTTGGCGTGGTCATGTTGACGTAGTGCCTATGGTGCCTGTTAGCCGCACTGTCTTGGTGACCATTCACAGGGAACCGGAGTCAGATGGAGTATTGAGATGTTTAATGGCAATGTTTGATTATGTACACAGCAGTGGTATGAGTAGTGTTTGTCAAAACAATGGATGCTTGAGATTTCTTGAGAGTGCTTGTTTCTTGATGGGTTCCGGTTCTAAACGGGGGACCTGTGCAGGTTTCAAAGAGGACTCAGACATCGATGTGAGCATGCACAAACAGATCGAGGTGAAGAACTCAAGTAGCGAATGGAGAAGCACGCCGACGAGAGAGTCCAGGAAGTTACCAAGGAGGAACAACATTTATTCCGGACACAGGGCTTCATGGAGAAGTTTGCCGATGGGGATTGGGTAATCAGGTGAGGGTGTTCAGGTGATTGTGATTTTGGCTCAGGGCAAAGTTGCAGGTTTTAACACTTGTGAGTCTATTCCAGCTGTTTTCCTTTCCACTGCTAGTTTTTGTTTTTAGTTTTTTTTAGTTTTTTTCTTGTTGCCTATTTTTAAAGGCCACCCAGAAGACGGTGTTGCATATACTTTTGTGTTCCATTTATTAAATCTCTTCTGCATCTCAGCCCTTCCTGCCACGACCTTATTCCTCCACAGTACTTTTTAAACTAACACTCACCGCACAAAACCCAGGAATAGTTATCCTTTTTATAATACTCCCTCCTATTGAACTGTGGCTATAATATTACACCCGTGCTGTGCTGTAGGAACAGAGGAATACCATATCAAAGAGACGGGGCTTAGATCTGCTACTCTGCGTAGGCCTGGTGTGTGTGCATCGGAGATGTTGGACACCTGCTCTTTTCAGGTGCATTGAAGCACACAGACATCTCTCACCGCACCCTGACTGTGTCTCTGTGAATCTGAGCCATTGGAGTCTGGTTTAAACTGAATGGGCAAACAAAAAGAGAAAAACAGCGATACAAGCAGGTGACAAACAGCTACACTCTAATATACAGGACGTGTTTAAATATTAGAGAAAGTGTTTAAAACCTTGTTTCATAAAAGCTACATCATGGAAATCACTGGAGGCTAAAAATAAGACATGTAATTATTCCTATTTTGCAAAGAAATCCATAGCAGATGTGTTGGTAGAGTTGCAGCAACCTGAGGCAAACAAGTTTGGATGTCTTGGCAAAGTTTGTCGGCTGTAGCTCAAATGGTCTGAGGGTGCTTTAACACCTAACTAGTTTAGTTTGATTAATTTTGTTTTTTATTTTTATTTTATTTTGTTTAACCGTGTCCTGTCCCACTCAAAAGCCATCAAATGGGAGAGTAAATGCTTTGTTGAGTTGGACAGTTTTGCTCAGAAACGCACCAAAGTTTACAGGAATCCACTTGACAGAAACTCCTATATTCATCCACTGTGACAACATTTAGGCTAGGGGAGGGCAAAGTCATTTAAAAGCTACCTATTTGGTCAGACACAGGTCAGAATCCATAATAATCCATTGGGTTAATAACAACCCATACGAACACATGAATCTACACTTATCTGTCCATATCTCTCTCCATCAGTCCATCTGCCTCCCTGTCTGATCAGCCACACGGAGCATGAGAAGGTCCGACTCAGAGCATTGGGAAACAGCCACAGGGGAGAGCAAGTCATTCCTTCATTTCCTTCAAACCTACCGCACTGTGGATGAAAAAGGGTGCATGACGCACTGAAGGAGCCTCAGTGTACCACCATCAATGGCTCTGACTTCAGTAGGATACAAGTGCAGACCTGTGCTGGGAGAGCCATGTGTGCTCATTGCTGGCGTTTTACAGCTGTATTTCCTCTCAGTTACAAAGGCATGCTTCAGCAAAGTCTAACTGCCCTCACCCTGTGCGGGTGTGCTTGTCCCTCTCTCACCGTCTAGGAATCTGCTGCCTTCAACTTCACAAGGCTCACATGTTACCAGTCATGACCTCCTTTTGCTGTGTTTATACACATAAGCATGTTCCAAATCTCAATGTTTTCCTTTTACTCGGTCATTGCTATGATCTGTTTAATGACTCGACTTTGAGGGGCCAATCACACAGCAGCTACTTCTACCATTCCTATAAAAGCACTTTCATTGTCTAATGTAAAATCAGTATGCCACACTAGGGCTGTGCGACATTGAGAAAACATCTAATTGAGATTTTTCGGACATTTTCAGATTTGACTTTATACATTTGCATCTTCAACTACATTGGTAAAATATTTCAGAATGCACAAGATAATCAAGTCGGGGGGAAAAAAAACACATTAGTAGCCATAAGGTCCACAGTGAAGTGCAGTGTGTTTGTAGACAGTAACTCTTCAGCGCAATATCATTGTGATCAATAAAGTGCACTGTGTGACGTAGATATGGCTGAGGTTCTTTCGTTGTGGCGTAGTAACCGGTGTTGGGCAAGATTCAAAAATGTAGTTAAATTACTGATTAATCCTTTTAGAAGTAATCAAATTACTCCTTTGATTACTTTGTCAAGTAATTAGTTACAATACTAGTTACATTACTAGAGTTGTACTTTTACACAGTGACATTTGTTTGCCATTCTTCTATCATCTTTGTCATATTTGACAACAAAATGTCCCCAAACAACAGATTTAAAAGCTGATGGTGCCTCCTCATAGCGCTGACTGAGAGAGCTCTGCTCTGGCCACCCTTTAGAGCAGGGGTGCTCACACTTTTTCAGCTTGCGAGCTACTTTTAAAATGACGGAGTCAAAGTGATCTACCCGCTACAAAAATGTAAAACATCAATCAACAAACAATTATTTTCAACTTTATTGAGAATTGACAAAACACACATAATAATTAACTATTTAATTTTTTTTGTAATAACCTGAGTTTGATGACTTGCACTGAATTGAATCATTAGAACAGTTGTGTGTGACCTGAATTTGGTGGTAATAGAGTGATTTTTATGGGAGCAATTGAGCTTTGACCCAAATAATCAAGAATAAAAATGATGCTCTAATAAATATTTCAATTTCTTATTGAAACTTAGTCATGCAGTACAATATCCAGGTGAGGAGTGGCGTGTTGCTTTATTTTGGTTGTAATAGAGTAATTTAGAATGAAGTTATGAATCATATTCTGGGTAAAACATATTTTGATCTGGTAATTTGCAGACGGTCCCTAATCGATTCCATGTCAGCGGGTTGCTCATAGACGGTAATGTGTTTCTGTGAATGCCGAGGGAAACTTGTTTTGATAAAAAACGTTTTGTAGTTTGTCCGCTACATCACACAGATTAAAAATAGGTATTATTTGTTTACTAAGAACATTCTGGTCTCGAGCTATTGATCAGAGAAAACCGAATCCGTGAATCTGCAGCTAACTTTACTGAACTGTGACGGGATGGATGATCGGCTGATATTGTTTCAATTTCATGCCACGATCGACCGCTAGCACCTCCTCGATCGACGTAATCAGCACCCCTGCTTTAGAGTGAAATACGAGAAGTCCCGCCCTCCTCTAACGTTAGCGTTCGCTGATTGGATATTTACACAGGGAGCAGTTCATTTGATTGGACATTTGCTCCAGAAACGCACTCCCCCCTCCCCCGTACTGAAAGCCAAGCACCTACCCCAGACTGACACTGAGAAAGCTATTTTATAACATAGAATTATAAATATGAAACTGTGTAACGTACCGGTAACGCATAGCTACTTGGATTGTAACTATAATGTAACTAACATTTTGAAAATTCTAATGGGTTTGATTAAAAAAATCACAGACGGCACGGTGGTGCAGTGGGTAGCACTGTGGTCTTCCAGTTAGAGGTTGTCGGTTCAAGGCTTGCCGGTGACCTTCCTGGAAGGAGCTTGGATGTTCTCCACATACTTGCGTGGGTTTCCTCCAGGTACTCCGGTTTCCCCCACAATCCCAAAAAGAGTGGTTCAGTTGATTGAATAATATAAATTCCCCCTAGGAGTGAATGTGTGCGTGAATGTTGACCTGTGATGGATTGGCAATGTCCAGGTGTACCCTGGATCTTTTTTGAGAAGGACCTGTATAAACTTCCATATATACCTCTAAAAATGGCCACTTTTGTTTGTGTCATACTTCAAGGAACACATCCTAGAGACTTTATCAGTCTTTTCCTAAGATATATGGGATGTTTTTAAATTCCAAATTTCGAAATTCCAAATTTTGCCATTAACAGGAAGTTGTTTATAATTCAGCCATGCAGTGTCCGATCAAGTTCACAGTTGCCATGTGTTTTAAGAGTCGATATCTGAACCAATCAATATGCCAGCCTATGGTTTCAGTTGTAGCACCACATAGTGGCCACATGAAATATACATTTTTCTATACAATTTAAACATCTATAATAAATCTTCTACGGTTTCGAAAGTCTCCACTCACAGTGCGTTCATTCTGAAAGAGCAAAATTGACATAGAACCCAGTGCTTAACAGCAGAAGCAGGATTTTACAGCACTCGAGAACTGCTCTACCTCCTCTTGCAGTGTTCACTCTCTCATGAAACTAATGTAGTGACATCCAAGGGAGTAAGAGCAAACAGAGCAGGAGAGAGAGAGAGAGAGAGAGAGGGAGAGAGAGAGAGAGAGAGAGAGAGAGAGAGAGAGAGAAGAGAAACAGGGGCTGGATACTTGACCATGTCTGTGACCCAGCAGCCTGCCTGCTTCATAATGCACACAACAACAGATGGCCATGCACAGCCACACACATGCACCTAAACACACACGTATACACGCACACACACACACACACACACACGCACACACACACACACGCGCACACACACACACACACACACACACACACACACACACACACACACACACACACACACACACAGAGCAGCTGTCTCTCTGCCTACAAGTTCTTTGCCCTTTAGGAGGCCCCAGTGTCCAAAAAGCTATGATAGGGACAGCTGTGTGAAACAGAGACTGAGAATAGGGTGGGGCTTTGTCGCAAGAGCATGTGCTTGTAATGACAGCTCTCTATCTCCCTCTTTGCTTTTATTCCCTATACCCACACATCTGTTTCATGTTTTACAAGCACTTTATCCTGAAAATGACACATGCCTCATCATGTAAAAGGAAAGAAAGAGAAATAAACTGACCTGTTCTCTTCCTCTACTTGAATGCCAACCGACTGAAACTTACAGGGCACTTCTGATTGGTTGGTTTCCTCAGGACCATCCACCTAAAGGCAGACAGACAGACTCATTAAATGTGGGGTGTTTGTAGTCAAATGTTTTGTTTAGCTTCTTCTGAGCTTGACAGTTACTTGGAAACAACATCCCAGAGATGGCACGATGTCAATAGGGCCTGGGCTTCAACTGCATCAAAGTGTAGCACAGCCATTGTGTTTACATCGGTACCCCAGTAATGTTAAGAACGACGATTTCGTAAATTCAGAAAACCAATGCCGATCTGCACTTTTATTTGTTATTTTACGGCATAATTCCATAAAAATTGACAGCTATTTATAAGTTGAAATTCTTTTACTATTTTCAAATGTAAATAAACAGTTGAAACAAAAGAAATGCTGCTAAATAAATGTACATTTCTGCACGTTTAGTGCTTATTTTCTTTAAATTTACTATCAAATGCTGTTTCTAAACAATAAAATGCCGTATTTTAATGGCAGATAACAGTTAACCTACACAGTTATACTCCCATAAAATGGGAAAATGAGTGACATTTACTTAATTTTTCAATAGGTATTTAAATATTTCTGCTCGCTTTCTACAAATATTAAATGTATGTTATTGATATTAAATTATTAAGAAAATACTTTCAATCCAGCTCAGATTACAAGCATCTATACTTCACTGAAAAGTACATGCAGTCCATGGCCTTTAATCACAGTGTTTTTTACATGTGCTGTCATTAAACAAAGTTAATTCCGTTCAGAAACTCCCTGAAAACATTGTTTTGTTCACTCACAGACCCTCTTAAAACTAAAACATAAACGGTTTGTTTCACTCAAAACACAGTTAAAACACAACAAAAACAATATTATCATTGTAACTTTTTACACAACATCACAGCACAACACTGTTTTATGACAAAAACCCATAATGCTTTGCGGTTTCTCCAGCACATTTCCTTATGGTTTGTTCAAAGGCCTGGGAAACGTATGATTATTTGCTATGTTTACGGCAAGAACCAGTTTTTGAGACAGTTATATTACTTACATTTACATTAGTCATTCGTAAAAAATAAGTCCTAGAAGAGTTTCATGTTTCCTGTCATCCCCCTGATCTTTTTTAAACATTATTTACAACTTACATCAACAAACACAGAGTTATTTATTTCACTGATTTCTAAGAGACACAAGACAAAAAACAGAGAATATCCCAAGAACAAAAATATGATGTTGTTAATCTACACATTTGTGATCAAATCTATTTCACAAAACAATAAGCAGTGTGAGTCATGTTGGCACGACACAAAAAGCATGTGTTTGGAGCTTTCTGTGAGTTTTCATGAACCAAATTCTTACATTTAAAGCAGTCTTTACTTTAGATTTACACTCATATACATGATGTTGTGGAAAAACTGGAAAATATACAATTATTAAACATTTAAAAATCATTTTAAAACAGAAAAGCCCTGTATAAAAACAGTAATTTTGAGTCGTTTTACAGTAAATGTTTTTATTTTTGTGTACTGTATTTTACAGGTATGTGGTCATAACGTCTAGGTTACTTGCGTAACCCCACGTTCCCTGAATAGGGAACGGAGATGTTAGTCGGGATTAGACCGACTGAATGGGATCGAATCACCTGTGGGAGCGACTGCCGAACATATCAACGGGCAATTAATTTGCAGGCGTAGGTGATTGACTAGCAATCAGCCGGGTATAAAGCCGGGCGTGCCTACGCCACCAGTATGGAATTTTCCGAGGAGCTGGACCTACTTACCTCCCAGCGACCTCAGATCCATGACTTCAAGGGCATGGCGAAGGGTAACGTCTCCGTTCCCTATTCAGGGAACGTGGGGTTACGCAAGTAACCTAGACGTTCCCTTTCAGTCGGTCCCGGAGACGTTAGTCGGGATAAGACCGACTGAATGGGAGCCTCTTTAAAGGGCCATGCCCGAAGTCCGTCCAGACAGGCCGGCACTAAGCCCAAGAGAGGGGTTAGTAAGGCCGTAGTACCTGAATGGGATCTCCTTCTGCCCCTGCCCGGAATATTCATTGACGGGGAAGTCGTCCAACACTGGGAGCTTAGCTGTACTGGTTGATGCTGACGACCAGAAGGAGGCACCCCTCGACCCGCAGGGAGGAGTGGCGGAGATCGCGTCGAGGCCCGAAGGGCTACCAGCGGGTCATCGTTCTGCAAGAGAAAATCGGCAGAGACGGAAGTCATCGTTACGCGCCAAGGCAAGGGAAGTAACGGAACGGGTTCATACTAGCCACCTGAAGGGGAGCTGTAAGAGAGACATAGAAAGGGAGCACCAAAAGGGACTCCCAGATCTGGACCCTAGTTCTGCAGGGGCCAGGCCGAGGCAAAGCCTCCACTACAGAACCTAGCAGCGCTGACTGCTCCGCTCAGTCAGATGCTGGAGGGGGGAGGATGAGAGAGCCGCCCGAAAGGGGGGAGCTCTTAAGGAATGTACTTCTCCGATGATGAGGAGAGTACTGCAAGCGTACACCCCCACCGTCCCCTAAGGGTGACTGCCACCACACAGGACCGCAGAGGGAACGGTGCCTACGTCGAGGTTGTAGAACCTGACAAAAGTATTGGGTGTAGACCAGCCCGCAGCTCTACATAAGTCGGTGAGTGAGGCCCCTTTAGCCAAAGCCCACGAAGCAGCAAAGCCGCGAGTGGGGTGGGCCCTCAGATGGAGAGGGCAGGGAACCTCACACGCCTCATAAGCAAGGCGAATAGCTTCCACTACCAGTGGGCAAGCCGTTGCTTGGAGACCACGGAACCCTTACGCTGGCCTCCGAAACAAATGAAGAACTGCTGAGAGCAACAAAGCTCCCGGGTTCTGTCCAGGTAGACCCGAAGGGCTCTATGGACATAACGAACCCTGGGCTGGATCTGCCTCCTCCCGGGGCAGAGCTTGCAGGGTCCCTGGTCCCAGAAGGGGACAGAAGGGACCTTGGGGATGAATCCGGGCCTGGGCCTGGTGGTAACCAGGAGGGCCAGGGTCGAATTCCAGGCAGGATTCGTCGGCGGACAGTGCCTGGAGATCTCCCACCCTCTTAATTGAGGCCAAGCAAGCAGGACTGCGGTCCTCAATGAGAGGACACGCAGCTCCGCAGAGTGCAAGGGCTCAAAGGAGACTTGTGCAGCCCAGACAGGGCGACGGAGAGGTCCCAAGAGGGAATAGAGGGGGGTCTAGGCGGCCTAAGACGCCTAGCTCCCTTGAGAAATCTCACCGTCAGTTCGTGGCTGCCCACTGATTTCGCTTCAACCCGAAGGTGGAAGGCAGAAATAGCGGCGGCGTAGACCTTGAGGGACGAAGGGGACAGCCCCTGATCGAACCTCTCCTGGAGAAGGTCAACACGGTTCTGATGGGGCACGCCCCAGGATCTTCCAGACGGAAGGAACACCAATCGACGAACCGACCCCACTTGCCAGCGTAGCACGCTCGTAGAGGGTGCTAATGCGTGGTCTAAAGTTCTCACCCCGAGGGTGGTAGAGGCTCGGGGTCCACCGCGGACAGATATGCCATACGTGTAGGGCCCAGAGGTCTGGCCGTGGGTGCCTGTATCCCCCCCCCTGAGTCGGAGATCTGGACTCAGAGGGATCGGCCAGGGGGGGGCTGTCACGAGCGCAGAAGGTCTGGGAACCAGACTTGGATCGGCCAGAGGGCGCGACCAGGAGTAGTTCTCGCTCGTCCACCCTGACCTTGCACAGTAACTGTGCTAGAAGGCTCACTGGGGAAAACGCATATAAGCGTTTGTTCCGGGGCCAGCAGTGTGCCAGCGCATCTGTCCCGAGAGGAGCCAGGGACAGGGAGTAAAAAGCCGGCAATGGGTGTTCTGCCGGGAGGCAACAGGTCTACCTGGGCCTCGCGGAAGATATCCCATATCTGCTGAACAGCCCGAGGATGGAGCCGCCATTCTCCCGCCGTGGGGTGAAACCTGGACAGCGAATCCGCGATCTGGTTGCACCCGCCGGGGATGTAACAGGCTTTGAGCGACAGAAGTCTGCTCTGACTCCAGAGGAGCAGTCGTTGGGCGAGGTAGTGCAGAGCACGGGAGCGCACACCGCCCTGGCGGTTGATGTACGCTACTACCGCAGTGCTGTCGGTCCTGACCAGCACGTGCCGCCCCCGGAGGAGCGGGCCGAAGCGCCGCAGCGCTAGGGTGACTGCAACTAGCTCGAGGCGGTTGAAATGCCAGCGAGAAAGCCGTCCGATCCAGGAACCGGACTCTCGGTGGGAACCGCACACAGCGCCCCAACCGGTCTTGGAGGCGTCGGTGGTGACCACCATGCGATCGGGGGGACTCGAAAGAGGCACCCCGGACCGTAGGAAGCACTCCGAGTTCCAGACCTTCAGGTAAGGGAGCGCGCCTGTCGTGGACAGACGTAGAGCTCCCCGGCGCCATGCCAAACTCGGAACTCGCGAGAGAAGCCATAGCTGCAGTGGCCGCATACGCAGGAGCCCGAGTCGAATGACTGGGGCTGCGGCTGCCATATGCCCCAGGAGCCTCTGAAATAACTTCAGTCTGGCCACTGGTCGGAGGACACCGCGGAAAGAGCGGTCAGCAAGGCCCTGGCGCGTTCTACCGATAGTTGCGCCAGCATGCTCTCGGAGTTCAGCTCCAACCCAAGAAAGAGATGACCCTCACCGGAGTGAGGCGGCTCTTTTCTCAGTTGACCTTCAGACCCAAACGGTTTAAGTGCGAAAGCACCTTGCCCTTGTGTCGGATCAACTGGTCCCTGGACGAGGCTATGAGAAGCCGGTCGTCGAGGTAGTCCAGGATCCGAATGCCTGCCCGGCGGAGCGGGGCTAGCGCGGCCCTGGCGACCTTTGTGAAGGCGCGAGGGGAGAGGGCAAGACCGAAGGGTAGGACCTTGTACTGGTATGCATGGCCCTCGAAACAGAACCTTAGAAAGGGTCTGTGTCTCGGTACCACTTCTACCTGAAAGTACGCGTCCTTCAGGTCGATTGTTGCGAACCAATCTCCAGGACGGATGCACGGTAGAATGCAGCGGATCGTCAGCATCTTGAACCGGTACTTGGCCAGGTGCCGGTTTAGACGCCTCAGATCCAAGATTGGTCGCAGCCCGCCTGATTTCTTGGGGACCAGGAAGTAGGGGCTGTAAAACCCACGTTCCATATCGGCTGGGGGTACCGGCTCGATCGCGCCTTTGCTCAAAAGGGCGTCGATCTCCTCTCGCAGGAGTGAGGCGCCTGTTCGGGGAACAGGAGTGTGAAACACACCTCGAAACCTGGGGGCGGACACGAACTGAATCGTGTAGCCCTGCCGGATTGTCCGGACCACCCACTGTGAGACCCCGGGAAGCTTCCGCCAGGCTCCCAGGTAAGCTGACAGGGGGTGTGGTCGGGACGTGCCGATGGTCCCCATGGCGGGGCCGCCCGGAGGCGGACTTGTGGGCGGAATCAGGGGACGGACCCTGGGAGATGGTCAGATGAGGGCAGGGGTGGTGTGCCCCCGCGCTCTCTGCCATAGCCAGCGGAGCTCGCGCCCAAGTTGGGATCTTCGTCGGAGACCGAGGAAGAGGAACCCCAGAGCGCAGGGCATGCGAGTCCACTATTCTCGGGCAGAAAGTGAGATCTATCTTGACACAATAGGTGCTGCCGTCCCGAAGGACGGCAGCGAGGAGTGTGTGGTGGACTCCCCCCCCCCTGGGGGAGCTGGGTCGATGACAGGACCCAAAGACAATCTCATATCCTCCCGAGTTGCCAACCTCAGGGGAGCTTCACTAGAAACCCTCGTCTGCTTTCGAAAGCCTCCGAGGTTGGCTCCGTCATCCGCATGCAGGGGTTTTCCCCAGACCAGAGGTCGAAGGAGTAAACCATGGCGGGAGACGTACTCTTTGGCAGCGAACAGGCGGAGAGGGTTCCGGCACAGAAGCAACGCCCGCTGCTTCTGGCGTGGAACTATACCCAGACCCTCCGCCTGCTTCCTGATCATGGAGACCTTTGACGAAAATCTCACGGCGACGCCAAAGAGGCCATCCGGGGAGACAGGCGCGTACGGAAGCCGAAAATCGGTCCTCGGGACGCATTGAAGCTGCTCGAACCACAGATGGCGTTCCTGGACCACAAGCGTGGACATCGCGTGACCGATGTTCAGTACGGCTGATCTTGAAGCACAAGGCGACAAATCAGCGGCTGAAACGCGAGTCTCAGAGAGACTGCTGGTCACCACCACCCCGGTGCATGTCACGGAGGACCTGTAAGGTCGCCATAGCATGCAATGATGCAGCAGATTTACCCGCAGCTGAATAAGCTCTCATCATCAGGGCTGATGAAGACCTCCCAGCTTTGGCGGGAACACCCAAACGAAACCGTCAAGCAGCAGCGCTGTCGGGGTAAGCACCGCGACAACCTGCCCACTCGGGGAATCGAAGAGCAGCCCGTATCTGCTGCATTGACCAGAGTGGTGAAGAGGGAGGAGCTCAATCCCCGGACGGGCAGGGGAGCCTGCCAGAATTAGTGAGCTCCTCGTGCTTCTCGGGGAGAAAAAGGCACTAGCAGTATGCGGGGAACTGGTCCCGGCGCCTGCCTAGCCACCAATTCTCCAGCCGTGACAGCATCGACTCGGGGGGGAGGAGTCACCTCCCGCCGATCGAGGCTGCGGCTGTGAGAGCACCGCGAACGCCTCCGGCTCCAGCTCAGCTGCAATCCCGGAGGAGGCAGCTAAACTGGAGAACCGAAAGCCGCGCCCCTTCCGATGCTGCGTGGGAGAGCAGACCGTCTACAGGATCATACGAGGTACCGGGCGACACCGAAGCGCCGTCCGATTCACCCGCAGACCAGATGGGAAGCACGCTCGGTGTTTGGGGATGACGCGAGGAATCACCTGACGCCGCTCTACCCAAAACGCGTGCGACTCAGCAGAGTGCTGCAATGCAAACACTCGCGCTTCACGAAAGCCACGTCGGTGTGCTGGAAACCAAACACATCGCGCAACTCCCGTGACCGTTTTTTCAACGAGAAGCCCACAACAGCCAGGAATAGTGCACGTTTTGCTCATCGTGTCGTGAAAAATGGACAGGATTCTGAGAAAACGGCGGAAACATACTGGACAGGCTTGCTTGCTAAGATCTGAGGTGCCGGCGTGGTGGCGTGCTAATTCTGGGACTTAGCAGAGGTCAACACCAATGTGCCAAAGGTAAGCAACCTACTAATCTTGCAAGCTGGTAGCGTCAAAGTTAGGAGAGAGAGTCACACTCAGTCAGCTCCGAAGGAAAATTGCATACTGGTGGCGTAGGCACGCCCGGCTTTATACCCGGCTGATTGCTAGTCAATCACCTACGCCTGCAAATTAATTGCCCGTTGATATGTTCGGCAGTCGCTCCCACAGGTGATTCGCTCCCATTCAGTCGGTCTAATCCCGACTAACGTCTCCGGGACCGACTGAAAGGAAAAGTGAAATTTGTGTTAAATGACTGTATTGTTTCACAGGCAATTTCTGTTAAAAAACCTTTTATTTTTGCAGTTTGGGAGGGTAGTTATTCACCTGATACCCTGATTTCTCTATGTGTGTAAACACCCTTAACGGTATTATAGTGGTTTTATTTATTAGGTGTGCAAGTGGCGTATTGGTGGTGTTGGTCGTCTTACTTCAACCACAAGGTTCTGTCAGACGTGAAGATAGCATAGCACCACCAGTGTGTGAATGTGAATAATGCTCTGAAAATGGTGAAGCATCTATAAATTAAAATAAACATTATTATTATTATTATTATTTATCTCCAATTATATCAGCTTTGAGGAGGAGAAAACGGCAGCTGTTTCTAATCCTTGTTCTGTCAGTGCACGATTATGTCATGGTTTTCCTGTTCCATGTGATGTCACAATGGAAACGCCCTATTGCAAGCAATGTTTTTAAAAGTGGCTGATAATATCGTGTTATATTCTGTTTCTATTTTGCCTCAGTGTATGCTCTTCCCTACTGCTGTCAGCTGTTCATCAGGTGTTCCTAATTTGTGTCTGGGGGTATTTAGATCCCATGCTGGGGTTCCTCCAGCACGGGATCATTCTGAATGTGAGTCAGTTTGACAGTTGGAGACTTCAAGTTCATTGTAAGGTTTGAGTTTGTACCTCATGCTTTGTTTTGTTAGTGCCCCCCCCCCCCCACACACATTTTTGTGTTTTGAAACAACTTGTGCTCTGCGATGGAGTCTGTCACTTGCATTTCCTGACAAATTGTGACAAAATAAATGTATGTCTTGGAAATTTTAATTGTAACATAGCAAATTAATATGAATAATTATATCATGTATTACAAATAAGAATGTCAATGTTGCTTACCTTAAACTCGAAAAGCGTTTCCATGGTGATATCAGAGAAATCTGGTGAATTTGTGTTGATTTAACCCTCGCACATTGTTCACTACCCTTTTGTGTTGTTTGTTATCAGCCACTAAGTTAAGATAAATCCTTTTCAAAATCTTTCGCTCAAATCTCTTTATCGTCAGCTCTAATCAAATTTTTTTTTAAATCCAGGAATTTTACCCTTTAATTGTGGCCTGAATTTTATTTAACCTTTATCACAGTCTTGGAAATGTCAAACATTATTAACAGCATAGGCGTCGATGTATATTTTCTTAGCTGTTTTGACTTCCATCATAACAACCTTTGACTGAAAAGCCACAACACCAAATAATCATGTACTGTTTATTGTTGGTGGTCATTCCTGTTAGGAGGATGTTAAATTTGACATTTTTACTGTTGATCACCATTTAGAATCGTTAACTTGTCAGATATATTTTTTTATGTGGCACAGTCAGAGAGACTATGGGAATATGTGTGAGTCACAATGTGTCCAAACTCGTATCTTTGGTTTAATTCTATATCACAGTGTTGTACTAACCAAATTTAGCCAGTTATCTATATATTCTGACATATAAACACATTCAGTATACGTTGGTGACTCGAAAAGTTTTACATTAATACTGGGGCAGTGTTAATATAGGTCATACTATTGACACCAGTAGTGTTGATGTCACTATGGGAGTTTTGCTGTTTACAATGCATTAACAAACAAACCTTGTGTTAAACAGAGAAGTGCAACACTCATTCTCTCAAAAATTTTACTTTTGAATGCAGAGGGACAGCTACATTTATTTCATATTTAGGGATTTATTCAACCCAATTTAGTCCGGGGGCTTTTTGAGCGTTTTTCATGACTTTACAATTTGCTCTAATAAATGACCTTTAAAGCGTTAAATTACTTTTAGGTTTTTATGGCAACGCTTTATATCCTTTTTTTAGAATTTTCAAATATTTTTTCATTACATTACACAATAATTCCACAAGAAACCTAAAAATGTACAAAACAATGTTTTAAATGTTGCCATTTTTTCTTGCAAAAAATGTTTTTATTTTAAAACAAAAATATATAAAAGTATTCATAAATCCCTCCAAAATGAAAGACACTGTCAAAAAATTGTACCCAAAAAAACATAACCTTATACACTATTCCAAGCATTTTTTGTGCTATTGTCTTTTTTCTGCTAAAGTTTGAAAAACACAAGCCATAACGCAGGTATTGTACTTCCTAAGGGTTTTCCCTTCTTTTCACCACGAAATGACACTGATGGCATGGATTTAGAGTGTGTAAAATTCACGAATGTTCTTTTGAAACCAAAAATCAAAGCTAATTCCCCTTTTGAACCTACACCTTATTTTTGGAGTAATGTCATACTACGGTTGAGTTGTATCATTAGTTCTTAATTCAAAACAGCCGGTGTGATTGGTGCAGAGACTTCTAATGGTCAAACACACTAATATGAAAGTGCATTTGTTACCTGTATGCCAATGGACAGGCACTTCCTGAGGGCCTCTCTCTTGGCTTCCTCTGAGGTGTGTGTTAAGCTCGTATTGGCCGAAGCCAAGGCTGTGGTGATGGTGATGGTGCTGTTAGTCACATGCTGGCTGGCAGGGCCATGAACCTGAGCGTTGGCTGCCTCAATAGCTGCCGTCAGGGCCTTCATGCTGTCGATGCTCTCTGTGGAGTTGCTAAGGCCCGATTGAACTGTTGCTAAAGCCCGGTTGGCAGGCCCAGCACCAGTGAGCTCATTGTAGGCATCCTGTGCTGACTCTGTGCTGCTCTGGGCTGTTATTGAGATGTATGGTCTGGTGGGTGTTGACCTGGGTGGGACCGGGGGCGGAGTTTTCTTGTAGGTGGTTATACATGATGAAACTGTTGAAGAGGAGGAAAAGATTTTTAAGTGCGACTTTTAAGAACTAAGAAATTAGGTTTATTGCTAATGCGTCTTAATCAAAATAGAAGAGAACGATAAGAAAACGATGTAAATTATATTCCAAGAAATACTGTCATTTCAACAAATTAAGTAAGCTGCCTTATGTAAAATAAGACAATAAAATGTGGGAACAATGATAATGTCTCGTTGATGTCGGAAGAGAATTGGGAGACAGGAAGTCAAATGACCATTCTTTGCAAAAACAGTTTAGAAAATAAACAATAGCATAAGGCTACAGTTAATCTTTAGTCATTATAGGTCAAGAAAACCTGAATCAGACAGACATGTGTTGTGTTGGAAACATTATAAATGATGTATATCATAAATGAATATAATCCACTGCATTGGAAACCTTTAGTTTCATTTCAGACTCTACATTTTGGTGACTGGCACGAGGAGACTGCAACCTTCTGTGTTCTCCATACACAAGTTATATGGAATAAAGGTATGGTATGATACTCAAGAATGTTTGACAATAATGTGAAGAAAAAATACAATTTGCACAGGCTATTATTCTTTACTGTTTACTGTGCAAAGTCGCTCTAAATATCTGGGATGAGTGCCCCACAAGCAGCACTCTTACGCCCAACTCATGTTATCAAAAGAGCCAGCTTCTCCTTGCGAAAAACCAAGCCGATATGGTAATTCGAAGCTCTTTTTCGTTGGCATCCCTTGTGTGTTAGTGCCCGAGGAGCAATGTCACATGAAACTTCAAACTGGAATCTCAGCCTTTAGAATGCTTTCACACCTTTAGTCTGTTAAATTTGGTTTGGTTTACAAAAAAAAAAAAAATAAGGGTAATTTATTAGAGCAAATTGTAAAAAAATTCTCAAAAAAGCCCAGGGCTTTTCTAATTAAATTAGAAAAATCGATCTTAAAGTAACCCTTACTGTACTGTTTTATTGTGACTCGTTCATTTCATTCCTTCTATTATTCATTCATTCATTTTCTAACCCACTTATTCCCTTTTTTGGGGTCTGCCTTCAGCGCATATCAGGCACAAAGCTACAACTAAAATAATTCAAAACAGAGCGATCCCTGTACTCTGATTGGTGGCTCGCACAAGCTTGACCAATTACGTTGTTTTATCCACTCATACATAAAAAGGAACGACTGATTTCGGAAAATGTAATTGATTAAAAAGTAAGATATTTAAAGTTACTTGAAAAAGCTACTTAAGTATAGTAGTAAATGACATTTACTTTGTTACTCCCTACCACAGTACCAGACACCACTGTTCCAGGATCAGCCATCAATTAACATGCTCTCTCTCTCTCTCTCTCTCTCTCTCTACCAACAATGCTTAGAATAGCACAGCTGCTGGAGAAGACTAAACACTGTGTGTGTGTGTCTGTGTGTGTGTGCGTGTGCGTGTGTGTGTGTGTGTGACGTGTGTGTAGATGCATGTGTTTGCGTGCCCAGAGACTAAACAGTGGCAGTCCATTTTCTTACAGCTCCCTCATTTCCTGCTTTTGGCAGGAGCAGGTTAGTGCAGGCCCAGACACATGAAGGAAGCCGATTAGACGTGATATCTCTCTTTTGCTCTATGACATCGACACATGTGAGAGTGTGTATCCCAAGCGCATCTGTTCTAGATTACTGTGGCGTAAGCAGATCACGCTCTGTCTTTTAACAGAGGCGGAAAAGGTTTGCGAGTGCTGTGTTTCTGAATCACAGCAAACTGGGTCATGTTGCCTGTGGAAAGTAGGCCAGGTTTTCACTGTAAGTGGGCAGCACATGTGTGCGAGTTCTCACCTGTGTGTGTCTGTGTGTCATGTGTCAAGCATGTGTCGTCTCTGATCCACCTAGCCCCCTTTGTTTCTCTTTCACTGACAGATTGCAATGCCAGAGCTAAAAAAGACCCAAACAAACAAAACCTAGAAAAGATTCTCACAAAAGAAAAACCTGAGTTCAAAAGTGCAATTTAGTCTTGAGGTGTTTTTAGCCCCGCCCCATTGGAAGTCAACGTGTAACATGAACTTCCTCAATTCCCTCATACTAGTCACTTGTCAGACACAGTTAATTCAGAAACCTAAACACAGGGATGATCACAGAATCAGACTGCGTACATTCTTCTGTATTTTAGAAGACACTAATAGATCTATTAACCCCTTAACACCCACCCCTCTTTTTGAAAAAAGACATACCCAAAATAAAATGGCTGTAACTCTCACATTTTATGGGTTAAATTAATGTCCTTGGAGTCATTGAAAAGGTAACCTTTCTAGTTTATCAGGAAAAAGTAAGGAACTGGATACCTTCAACAAAACTAAACTTATACATTCACAAACTTTCAAGAAATTATGGAAATTATCCTCGCCTAAATTTTTCTTTTATTATTATTTTTTAAATAAGTGAATGCTTGAGTCCCTGGTAGACTTTTTGAAAACACTGAATAGAAGCCCCAACTGTGGACCAATACATGACCAAAATCTGTCAAAATGGAGCTAAACACGTGTTTTCTGGAGTGATTTTTCAAACCAAATCGGCACTTGGTAACAAAATAAACAAATTGATGTAAATTGGCATTTTTTTTAATACAAATCAATACGACTAGATAAACAATAAAACTATTTTTAAAGAAAATGCATACAATGAAAAAAATATAAAAAAATATGTAAAACAATGTGATTTGTGCCACTCATTAAAACATCTGATCTAAATCTCCTCAAAACGACCAAATATTTTCTTAGATGCCATTGTGTTCCTAACAGTAACAGAAAAAGATGCCTTTTTCTTGGGAAAAAAAGTTTTTGCTGTGCTCTCTGCTCACCGGTGTGTGTAAAGATGGATGACTGGAAGCATCTGCTCTCTTTACGCAGTCACGTTGTCTCGTTAACCTATACATCGTTGGAAAGCTCATCTCATTGGCTAAATGACCCGTCAGTCTGCTTGGAGCTTAATCGCGATTGGTTGGCTGTACTCACGTGTGAAAAAATGAGGAACCATGAGAAATTCAGTTTTCAAATGATACATAGTTTGTCAAATATTGCTTAAAAATAGTGGGTGCCGCGGGTGTTAAGGGGTTAATATACCCTGAGAGTGGTCTGGTCTGATGTGATCTGAACATATAGAGAGGTAGTAAAACAAGCATGCTGTCAGTCTCTTAAAGCCTCGATACAACGTTCCGAATTTTCAATTCGAAGCTGTGTGCGAGACCGAACATCTGACCGAATGAGTTTCGCACTGCCATATCCGATCAATTTTTCACAAGAACAACCAATGAAAGCTGGCTCTTTAGATGACATGAATAAGATGTAAAACAGCCACTCGTGGGCTGCTTACGTCATAATGCCCTTGCGAAGACTGTCCCATTTTACAAAAAAAAAATTCTTCAAACATATCCTCTTTTTCCAGTTATATTTTTAAAACATGACATCAATGACACTAAAACTCTTTACACCATTATAGTAAGTATTATTGCCTATCAGAATACAAAATTTAAGAATATTTTACAGTAGCATTTTTTAGTTATTCCAATCTCAACTTGGCTTTTTTGGGTAAAAAAATGCATTCAGTGTTGGGTACTCACAAAAATGTGTGTTGGGTACATTTTGACGTTTCACTTCTTATTTTCTCTTTTGGGTGCATTCAGAAACTCTCCACATCATCATAGTAAGTATTATTGCCTATCAGAATACAAAATTTAAGAATATTTTACAGTAGCATTTTTTAGTTATTCCAATCTCAACTTGGCTTTTTTGGGTAAAAAAATGCATTCAGTGTTGGGTACTCACAAAAATGTGTGTTGGGTACATTTTGACGTTTCACTTCTTATTTTCTCTTTTGGGTGCATTCAGAAACTCTCCACATCATCATAGTAAGTATTATTGACAGATTTTTAGAAAGAATTATTATCAGAATGTAAACTGTATGATTATTTTACTGTGTTTTTTTTTCTATTCCATCCTGAACTTTGTTTAATTTTGCATTTATTGAATTTGTGTGCTTGGCACATTTTGGGGGGCACCATAGTGCATTTCAAGCTTAGGGTACCCATATGGTTAGCAGCAGCCCTGCACATGATGCTGATATTTTTGTAGAAGTAGAAAAAAAAACTCACTGAACCCAGAGCTATCGGCTATAAGCAAAACATTTGTATCAGCAGTTTCAGACCACTCACAGAAAATACTCAATTTCTGCGGCAAGAAGCACATACAAATATGCACTAAGGCTCGCCAGACAGGCCCGCTGGTTTCTGGCACCACTAAGTGAGGAACAAGATAATGCCAAAAAGCTGTCAATGTCTTTTTCAAGTTGAAATATCTCAAAAACAGCGCTTCATAACACCAGACGCTGATATCTTCTCTAACATGACACCTATGACTGTGTTGTCAGCCACACACAGATGCAAAACAAGTTATGCCATGTTGGGGATTTTACTGACCACCTTACTGTTTCCACGGATACTCTTTGATGTTTGGATCAAGTAAGCGTCATCTCCCTCACTACACACTACACAGACATACTCTGAGGGACGCTCTCAAGGCCACGCTGTTTATCCAGCAGTTGGAAAGTTGAGTGTGATAAAGAATTCCAGGACTCCAGCAGGCAGGAACAGAAAAAGAAACAAAAATCTGCCCCTTTTCGAAAACAAATACTAGAACTATACCCCTGACGTAGTTCTGAATGTGCAGGATGGAGTTTTTCTGGAAGTGTCAATCATATGTGAAGTTTAAAATTAAAGTGACATATTTTTTTGTCAATGTAAGAGTAGTAGTACAGTGGCACCCTGAGATACGAAACAAATCTGATCCAGGGTGACGTTTGTATGTCGAACATTTTGTATCTCGAAGTTTTACATGTAAAACGGCTGCAACGGCTCTCAGAAACAACAGTATAAGTAGATATAAAATGGAAAACCAGAGAAAAATCAAGTAACGTTTCTTCAATCCTTAAATCTACACATTGTTAATGTAATAAATGATAATAAAACAGAATAAAACACACGTAAAATACATAATATTTACACATATGTGAAACCTTACTTTGAGAGTGAAGCGATGTGTCGGAGGAGGTGGAATGGATGCAGAAAACATTACAGCACCACGTATGAAAGTTAACTTTCTCGAGATATTTCACGAACTACTAGCACCAACACGGTTTCAAGCAAAAGTGTAAAGAAAACTGAGCGTGTGAGAAGGGATGGAGAGGTTTCTGAGAACGCGTCACAGGGTTTCTCCAAGTTGCGCTACAGAACAACACTTTCCACGTTATAAAGAGCATTTTTTTTTACGACACCTTGACTCTAACATTTGTTATAGCACATTATTGGTAATCTATACGTAATGTTTCACTGTGTTTTTGAAGTGTTTTGAAGCGTATCAGACCCTTTTTGCACTGGGAGATAGGAGCGGCAGTACCCGGAAGCGCAGCGCGATCTCAGACCAAATTAGCTGATAATAGAGTAGAACTGCTTGTGGTTGTTCGTATCTCGAATTTTTCTTTGTATCTCGAAGCAAAAAAATTCCCGCGAGACCTTTCGTATCTCGAACATTTCGTAACTCAAAGCATTCGTATCTCAGGGTAGTCCAAACAGTTATAAATATAGATATAAACATAACAAACACAAATATGTTTTTAATCCCAAAAACATGCGTCAGATCTAAATTCCACTTAGGTCCGAATGTGCGAGTGAATGTGATGGACTGGCCACCTGTCCAAGGTGTACCCCTAGAAGTGCTGTATTAGATGATAATATTTTAGTGATAAGATCTTCTGTCCCTTCTGGAGAGACTAAGTCCAGTTCAAGAAGTTTGGTTGTTCCCTTCCTCAAGAGACTAAGTCCCTCTTGTAGAAGGTTGGCCAAAGTCTTTTTTGCTGCGTGATATCCCAGAAAACACAGTTCAGGTGTTCACCAGAGCTATTTTTTTTTGTTTTCCTCGTTTATACTTTTTGTACATGTCGGGGGTGAAGGACATAGTTCCAGTTCACCCATATATTGTGGGTTTAGTATTATTGGTGTCAATCCTTTATCCTGAAATGGAGCTGATCCTGTAAGTGTTCTGTACGCAAGCAAGGGTTGTAAACTAGCTGCAATGGGAAGCCAGTAGAGAGAGATGAGGAGAGTAGTGATGTGAGTTCGCCTAGGAGCCATGAAGATCCGTCATGCCACTGAGTTCTGTGTCATTTCAAGGTGTCTGGTTGCACAGGAGTGTGTGATGCCCTGCGATGGACTGGCGACCTGTGTGCTGGAGATAGGCACCGGCAGACCCCCGTGACCCCGAAAGGGAATACGCAGGTTTGAAATTGAATGAATGAATGGTTGCATAGGAAGGAAGTCCAGCAAGAAATGCATTGCAGTAGTCAAGTCTTGATTTGACCAGATTGGACCATTTTTTCACCAGTAACCATTGCTAGATTCTCTAGATCTGTGGTTCCCAAATGGTGGTATGCGTACCTCCAGGGGTACGTGAAAGGCTCTATGGAGTATGCAAGAGAAGACCAGATTTTTTTAGTATGAGTATAAATCGTAATGAGCACCCGAGTTTCTGCTTCTACCTTAACGATCGTTTCTGACATTCCAAGCATCTTTTAGTGTCGTTCCCTTATCAAAAACATGCCATAAAGTTTTTATTCAGAATCGTTTATGTGTGTTTGTTTATTCCTGTATTCCTTTCTTTGTGAAAATGGCTCAATGTTTCTTGCAAAGCCTATAGTTCTTATCTCCGCCCACTGACCAATCACTAGTACAACTCATCTCTATGCAGATCAGGTAATTAGGGTTGGACGATGTCAAGCAATTTTGGCATCAACAACATCATCTTCCCAATCACCTAATTAGATTTGTTAACAAATCCAACATTACCAAAAGCATTGCTGGCTAATAAATGGTGACACAACAATAGTAGCAGTTATGCAAACCATCCCAGCATTGCACAAAACACCCGAAATTGGTAAATAATGTCAACAAAACAACATTAGAAAGAATAAACACATCAAAGATGACGTAATCATTTCGTTGACGCCACTTTTTTCATTACGATAACGAGACGGTGACGAGATAAACACTGCTCTTTGATGACTAAAACATGACGAGACTTGTGTGAGTTTTCATTGACGAGACGAGAATGGACGAAAATGTTTGTGGGTGGTCCGTCAGAAGTTGAAAGTGCATGACATTTCTGCTTAATGTGCGTATTAATTAAAACCTAAAAGGTATCTGTTGCTGCATTCTATCCTTGTTTGGTCACGCCCATTACCTGGCATGCAGTGCACAACGTGTCCAACACGTCAAATTGTTGTCACTCATCGCAGACAATGGACCACAATGCAGATTAATTATAACCCAGCAGATAATAAAACAGAGTGTAGTGTGAAGGAAGACGGTGACAAATGTGGCCACAAAGTAGACGAAAAAAATACGACCAACCTTAAGCGGCACCTGAAGGCTCACCACAAGGATATTTTTTCGAAGGTAAGTTACAAGTGCTGTTAACATATCGTATAGCCTACATAACGTCATAATGTTACTCAACAATCGGCTCGTGATCAAATTTCATAGCACGCTTATAAATTTATAAATAAGTAAGTTTTCCAAATACTCCTGCCACAAATGGGCTGCTAATTTTAGGCTAAAGTTAGCTTTTGTTACGCTAACGTCAGTTCATTGTGTGTGTTTTACTTTAGCAGATTGTTAAGCCATGTTTACATTCAGTGACGGTGTGGTCATCTCTTTGTGTGTCTATGTTCAACAATAAATAATAATATTACATTGTTTGCACAAGTTAAAGATGGAGTGGGATTGTATGATGTCTGTTTTTACAAATAACATGCATCTTAATTGCACTGGCAGACAAGGTTAAGTTGAGCATATGTGTTCCTCATCCATCACTCATATTTTGGGCTTGTGTATGTTCATTTTACTTTAGCAAATTCTGAGAAATAAAGCCACAATTGCTGAAGTAGAATGTTTTTGTTTTTGGCTTTTTTGGAGTAATGAACATTGATCCCACTATTACCACTTTATCTGTGTGTAATGGCGTATAAGTCTAAAACCAGTCCTTTATTATTGTAATTATTGGTGAAAATAGCTGATCTGCAAGCTCGCAATGTGTTGAACTTTTAGATCGGCTACTTATTGAACTAAATTCATTTGTTAAAAGACTATACTAAAAGACTATACTAGACTAAAACCTTTTTGAAATTTGTCTAAAACTGGACTAAAACCATCACATACAGAAGTGACTAAAACTAATAACCATTTTAGTCCAAAAGGCTAAGACTAAATCTAAGATAGTTGTCAAAAATAACATTGAAACATATTCCCTATTTCTACACAATACAATATTTGCATGAAATTGATAAAAACTTTTTGCATGAAATTGATGCAAACAGCACAAGATCGTGTTAGCATACACAGGCACTGAACTGCATGAAGCGTTTTGATATTTTTTTTCCACGCTCTCTTCGATGCACTCTTTATTCATGTACCTTTCCAGCCTGGGTGACACAGAAAACTCTTGATTCTCGTTTGAACAACTTCATGCAGTTCAATTAGACTTACAATTGGTGGCCGTTACGCACTACATTACCCATGATTCTCAAACTACAAGTCCCAGAAGAGGCATGGCGAAAGCATGACTGTAGGAGGAACAGGGGCAAACAATATTTTTTGGAGATGTAAAAAATACAAAGTGATTGCATTTAGAAAGTTATTAACGGTGAAGTGCTTGTAGAAAGGGCTCAAATATTTATTATAAATGCTTTAAAAAATTGCATAATATGACCCTAAACTCAAACCGAACCAAATACTGAGGAGCTTGTGTTCTAAAGAACAAGATGCTTTTTTTTTTGTTTAGAACTGTAAGATTTTCATACATGTGCGGGATAAAATTTCTTTTTTTGGGACAGCAAAATGTAAATATCAGTCAAATAAAAGAGCACGCCTCTACTGTGTGCCTCAGTCCAAGAACATCCATCATGAGGAACCTTTCACGTTTAAAACAGAACCTGGTAATATGCTCGACAAAATCAGTATTTTGAAAACATTTTTGTTAATAGAAAGAAATCAACTGTTCAGTTATTTTTTGTGATGTAATTTATTTATAGTCACTAATTGAGAGTCATTGGTAGCAGAGGGTATGACTCTGAGGCTGACGGGTCTCAAGGGGTTGTCATAAAAAATATAATATTAAAAAATAACACTGAATATTCATTCTTATCAAACGTTTCTACTAATGCAAGAACACCACTGCTGGAGATCTAGAGCACAATTCCAGTGAATTTCGGAAAAACGAGCTGCTACTATTACTTCACTCAAGTTTTACGTTGTACTGTGCGTAAAACCTATTTTAGAATCCCCACAACAGACATCAATGTCCTTTGAGTCCCACTCTGTAGCTGAACATTAATTGGTTGCGTTCAGGGCCGATAAAAGCATTTCTTATTTCAAAAGAGTGGAAGAATGAGCATGAGGTTACAGAGGAGGAGGAGGAGAGGGACTCTGTGAATGACAAAACCTCTCTTGGCCCCTGGCCCACAAACTCCTCTTTGTGAGGCGCTTCAAACAAGCGGCCGCCAGAGGAGTGTGAATGGTGGATCTTCTGGCTAAAAAACACACGACCCCCCGCTCATGCATGGACTCTATCAAAGACGGCCTCTGCTCGACTTGAACCCCCCTCCAACATCCATTCATCCCTTGTTTTTGGCCGCGGCCAGAAGAAACTCCTTACTGAGCCTCACGCTTCATTAGGAGGGGAGATTGAATGCACCTCTGGGCATATGGACTTTGTGTTAAATGCTTGAGAATTCACCCAAAAAAAGTTAGTTGAGCTCCCTCTAGCAGGTGCTAAGAGAATTATTAAAAATACAACCGCATGGTATTCATCATTCATTTCTTCCAATTCTGCTTCCTTCTCTTCCTTTTCTGCCTATTATAAAGTCATATATGACCCTTTTTCCATTGAGACAGTTGTTTAACCCTTTAAAGACCTACGGAAGCGCCAGTGATCCCATTTGCAAGTTAATTTTTAAGTGCCAGTAAAACTGGAACCACATAAGATAGAACTAAAATTCTTTTTGCATATAAAGCAGATGGAGTTGGACTTAATATTAAACATGCATCATAGAGCTGTTTTTTCCACTAGTTGGTGGGTGTGCAGAAAACCAGTAAAAAGTAATCCATAAAAAGCATATTTTGCAGAAAACTTACCATGGACATCACAAATTACAGTGGTACCCCGAGATATGAATGCTTTGAGTTACGAAAATTACATTTGTGTACATATTATGTATTTTGCTTGTGTTTTATTCTGTTTTATTATCATTTATTACATTAACAATGTGTAGATTTAAGGATTGAAGAAACGTTTCTTGATTTTTCTCTGGTTTTCCTTTTTTTTCATCTACTTTTACTGTTGTTTCTGAGAGCCGTTGCAGGGATTAGGCATTTTACATGTAAAACTTGCTTCGAGATACGAAATGTTCGAGATACGAACATCACCCTGGAATGGATTAGTTTCGTATCTCTGGGTACCACTGTGTTAACAACCGTGCAATCCAATTGCAAAAAAATGTGTCTAAGATATTTTTGATCATAGATAGCTTTGTATGAGACAGTACTCATTAATATACAGTGCAATAAATAACAAAAATAAAACTGTATTTTTGCTGTGGTGAGACTTTCACCACACAAAAATATCAGGCATATATATATAATATGAAATTCAAAACTAGTTACTATATGGGCTTTTTACAGTGCAGCAGTATTGTACTGCACTCAAGAGCTGTGATTGGACTTATGACACTTCCTGGTGCACTTCACACGCCTCACACATGAAGGGACTGCATTTACCACTTTGCTGCACTTTCTTCGCCACTGTGAGGCTTTTTTGAGCCTGATGCCCCTCATAGATGACATCAGGGATGTTATGGGATGGTTAGTAGAGATTTAGATAACGATTGAGCCAGTCCTAGCCTAAAATTTTCACCGCTGTAAAAGTCCTGGGAAGATAATATCACTGATTTGCGGGGAATATTACAGGAATATATCACGTTTACAATGTGATGATGAAATATTCTTCATTGGAAGTGCTGTTAACACCCGCGGTGTGGATTATAATGTTTTTATTATGTAAAGGTTTTTTGCAACTGGATTTCTGCACACCCACTCGTGGAAATGAAACAGCTCTATGCGGCATGTTTCAAACTTCATATGTAAGTCAAACTCCTTCTGTTTTATTTGCAAAAAGAATTATTGCTCTATGTTATGTGGTTCCAGTTTTACCAGCATTTAAAAATTGATATGCAAATGGCATCAACCGGTGCTCCCGTAGATCTTAAACACAAGCATCCTATAAATGTTCTATCCTATAATCACTATCCTTTTCTCTATCAGTAGTCTTTTTGTCCCAAAACCTGTTTGCCAGCAGCTCCTTCGTCATGACTAAACTGTGATGCAAAAGTACAGTGGCCAAGAGAGAGGCTGCAACATAAGAAAACAATCACCATTGTGACAACAAATGCACTGCAATCGTCACAACACGACTGTGGCAGCTAAAACATACCAAACCTATCAATCAAATTATTTGAACCCTATGCTCTAGAAGGGGTTAAGGATTTACCATTGACTTATGATGGCCATTGAAAATAAATGAGAAAAGGCAATGAAAAAAAAAAAAAAAAAAAATATATATATATATATATATATATATATATATATATATATATATATATATATATATATATATATATATATATATATATATACATAAAAGAACTCCTTAGCAACCAAACTCTTTACCCTAGCAACCAAATTTGCCCATCCTTGGTAAACGATAGAGACATGGGGGTTGGTTTGTGTTACTCATAGTGACATTTGGGAATATAACAACTACACTGTTTACCATAGCAACCAATTTGGTGTATCTTTATCTCAGTGTTATTTTATTTTACTCGTATTGACACAGGGAACATTATATTATGTCACAAAACCCTCCATAGCACCAGGCTGTTTAACATAGCAACCATATGAGCAAATCTTTATCCCAGCTACAGAAAATACTAGAAGCAAGACTTGGAATATATCACTCGTAGTGAAAAGGAAACCTTTTTATGACATTGTTGATTTCCCCCTAGCAACCAGACTGTTTACCCCCCGGCAACCGAAAAAAAACAACTATTGCTCAGCTCACAAAGAGTATTGAAAAATGTGAAATGTAAACTTTATACAACTCCTTGTCACAATGGGCACATTTAAAAAAAAAAAAATCAAAGTTTGTGGACAAATCTACCTAGCAGTATTTCTATTAAAATCATGGAATAATTATGCTTATTAATATAAAGCTCCATAAATAAAACTGAGTAAACTATGATTTATGTATTACAAAAAAAAGTCTATATATGATTGTGTTTGTCTGGAGGACAGAGAGCAGAATCACAGTCCAGCCCATTTGTTTCTCTCAAAAGCTCTGTTATACTGTAGCTGTGGAAAAAGAGACTCCAGGGCGTTTCCATAAATTGCTGCGTGCATCTAGCAGTTGTATGCTATCTATGCTAGCGATAAACTCACCAAGCGGATCTGTTTACTAACAGTGTGTGACCTAGTTTTTCTGGTCCTATGTTTGAACACGTGGCTAGTTGTCGGCCAGGGATCCACACTCTCACAAACACACGCACGCACACACACGAGCACTCTGTCAACAGGTGACTAATGAAGTGTCACAACCAATAGATCAATGTAGCAATAACTCAGAGAGATTACGTGCATGTGTAAAATAAAATAAAATAAAATAATGCTTTGGAACAAAAAAAAAGAATCCTTGTCACAAAGGAGGACAGAGACGGAAGTTCAGTGAGGACCATGATCACTGCAGGAATATAAACACTGAATTCCAGGATTAAGGAACTATGGGAGGAACTAAGGAACTTTCTCTAAGGTGAGTACTCTGGATGACGACAGACAGGGTTACTCTTGAGGATTGTTGTGGGTGAGTATATTTCTGGGATTAAATCCATATGGAAGGAATCTAATTTAACTCATTAGTTATGGTTTGATGACTTTTTTAATGCGATTATTGTTTCAGTGCAGCATAGAAAATAACATGTTTATTGAGCAATGTTTTATATTTATTGGTTAATTCATTTATTTTAACTTTACACTATGCATTATGGTAAACAAAGTCTGACAATGATAAATTATAAATACTACTCAGTATTAATTCAGATTAATACTCAATTCAGATTATTTATGGGGCAATATTTTCCAAACTAAAATACAAACCAAGTGTTCAGAAACATAATGCATGGTTAATTACCGTATTTTTTGCCATATAAGACGCACCCAATTTTAAAAAATATTTTACTACACCAAATACTGTAGTAAAATATTTTATATCAACTGTGTAAAAGTTAACAGCAGTTAAGTCAGTAAACAGCACAGATCCATGCAGTCATTGTCCTCACTTTCTTCCTCACTGGTGTCAAATAAGATGTTGTCTTCTGTTCCATCCAAAGCATTAATAATGCCACACTTCTTAAATGATTTTATCATTCCTCCTTCACGGAGTCCTACATGCTACGTGAGATGGGCTGAGATGACTCAGCGCGCACCGCCGGGTGATGGGAATTTTCCTATATAATACTACCATCGAGTGGTCATTTAGAGAAATGTGATTTGAGAAACTTTTAAGAGCACCCGTCATACTTCAGTCCCGCCGCTTGAGGAGGCTTTTAGGTTGAAATGAGAACTGAGGACGGGTCTCTTCTTCCGGCGCTTGAGAGGCTCGAGGTTCTTCTTCCAATGCGGATAACACGTGTGTAGGAAATGCGTTGAGACTGCTAAATCTTTACAATAAATAGCCACATTTGCTGTGTTCTCTCTCAAACGGTCTCCGGTGTTTATTATCAATTGAGAAGGTATATTTTTAACCATAACAGGAGCTAGGCCGAAGCCGCGGCCTCTTTTACGCCTCTCCACGGCGCTATGCATTCGTCGTATAAGACGCACCAACTTTTCCCCCTCAGTTTTGGGGAAGAAAAAGTGCATCTTATATGGCGAAAACGGTAAGTAGTGTCTATTAACCTCTTAAGCCCTGAGGCCTATTTTCCGAAAATCCTATACTTTTACTTTTTAAGGCATTTCTCAGCTTTTACAAGGCCTAAACTGCAAATCTTGGTATCAAAATGAAGATAGGTTCTTGGGGAATGGTGTGGATGAGTTAATTTGACAGTCAAGAACACTGGGTAAGAGTAATTGATGTTGGAATGGCCAAAAAATGAACTCCGCCTAAAAAAAAACACATGTTTCCTCCAATATCTCCTTATTTTACTTATAACGAAGCAAATAAACACAATCAATTGTAACCACTACATGTCAAAAACATCTGTAGCAAGTTTGGTGTTCATACTACAAGAAACTAATATTCTGTAAAGGTTTTGATTGAACAAAGTTCAGGCGTAAGCCATGTTGGCACAGTTTGGCACAATTTGGCACAATAATTGAAATATGGAAAAATCTTGTCCAAAGCTTCAGCTACGTTCATAGTCTTCTTTTCTTGCTTATGGGACATGATTTCAGCAAAAAAAACTCCTAAAGAAACGCTGTAAAAGGGGGGTAGAAGCTCATTTACACCATCTTGCTGCGCTTTTGGGAACCTTTCATTCACAAACGCTTTCGACGTCGAGCTTCTGCTTGTCCCTACCCCCCGACCATCTGTCCAATCCGGAGATCTATATATCGCTGGAAAGCTCTGATTCTATGGAAACCAATCAGCTCAACCATTTTGAGACTGGCGGGATCGCCGACGAATCACACGACGCGCAGCGTGGAGAGACCACCTCTTACGCACGGGGAGTCATTCCATATTTGGTGACGTAATGACGCCACAAAGCTACAGAAACAATCAAAAATGGCGTTTGCGCGAAGCTATCGACCGGACATAACAACAAACGGACTTTTATCGCTATGGAAATAACTTTTTGTTGAAAAAACGGCAAAGGTAAGACAAGATTTACATGCTTGCTTGGTTTTCGCTGGCGTTTTTTCGTGGAACTTTCGCTCCCTGCTCTGAAATACTTCATGCAATGTTAATGAGTTGCATATCACTGGATTCAGCTGGTTGTTAGCTTTCATTTAATGTAATGGTTTTGGTGTTTCCGTTTATATTGTGGATACATATCGCACATAAACAAAAACGTGGTCATGAATTATACTCCGGACATGTTGTTGTTTATTTGCATGGCGTTCGAGCTGTGGTTAACAGATATGAAAATGAAGTAGATACGTTTTTAGAGGAGTTTCCGCTGAACACAACAGTATTTAATATGTGTGGGTTATTCTCAGGGTTAGTGAGCTATGAGTGAAAATGTAACGCACAAGGGGGCAAGTCCCCGGTACCGGGGACTCTCGGGCTTAAGAGGTTAAACTAACCAATTTTAAGAACATTATGGTGAAAAAATGAGCAACTCCATGTTAAATGTTAAGCATTAGTGATGTGGGCTTTAATCAAACGAATCATTCATTCATTTCCAACCCACTTATTCCCTTTTTGGGGTCATGGGGGTCTGGACAGGGTCTGGTACATCCTGGACAGGTTGGCAGTCCATTGCAGGGCGACGTTCACTCACACACTCAGATTATTCAATTAATCTTATGCATGTTTTGGGATTGTGGGGGAACCTGGAGGAAACACACGCAAGCGCAGAGAGAACATGCAAACTCCTTCCAGGAAGTTCACCGTCAAGCCTTAAACCGACAACCTTCAAACTAGAAGGTCACAGTGCTATCCACTGCTTCACCAGGCCACCCACATAATTATTAACAATAAAAATGATACGTTAATAAAATGTTTTTATCAAAATGAGTTTTATAGTCCCTGTGACCCCAAAAAGGGAACAAGAGGGTTGGAAAATGAATGAATGAATGAGTTTTATAATACAATCTGCAGGTGAGCAGTGTCTTGATTTAGGACCATTTTCGAGTGAAGGTATTAACCCTTTTCTGGGCAAAACATACTGTAGGTTTTGCACTTTGCAAACTCTGATAAACTCGGCTACTCCTTGTGTTTTATTTTTTATAATTACTGTCGGTTTGTATTTTTTTTGTGTGTGGTTTTAGACCAATGAGTGTGTTTCTACGGCCACATCACGCCTCTGTGCATCTTTTGCCCATTCTTGATTACCGATTTCACAGAGGAGATGTCTGGTGATAGCCACTTTGAGCCTCATTTCACTTGTCCATGGAGCAAAAAGGAAGCTAGTTTAATATTACTAGCGCTAAACTTTCACACATTTTTTCAGGGTTTAGTGCGGCATTTAATCGAAAAGCAGAACAATTTTGGTTTGAGGGAAAGCAACTACCATTTTAAAAATAGAATGCTGTATATAACCTGAGAACATGTTGATGATATTAACGGAATATATACATCACACCTCCTTTTGAAGTGAATTGCATTTGAGTGCTTTAAAACATTGTTTTCCAGCTGCTTCCTCTACATTCTCGAACTGTATTGTTTGTTTTAAGTGATAGCTGCTAGAATGACGAGACAAAAATATACAGAGTTTTTGTCTTTCCATTGTGAAATACTATTCCTGTTTTTTTTCTTTTGTTATTTACTTCCAGGAATATTTTCCCAATGGAAAAGCAGCTTTGGAAATACATTCAATGACCCATCTATTAGGGGTGTAACGGTACACTAAAATCGTATTCGGTTCGGTACAGTGTCTTGGAGAGTTCGGTTCGGTTCATTCGGTTCGGTACAAAAAAATAAGAACTTACATAATCTTTATTTTGAAAAGCTGCCAATACACAATAGAATTCTTGCATAAAATAAATAAAAGTGACACATTTGGGTGATATTTTAAATAAATTGCACTCTTTATAAAGAAAAACACATTTTTTTTAAATAAAAAAATGAAAAACTGTAACTAGTGAAAACTTTTAACACTAGCAACAGCTTCAGCTTGTATATCAACAAAACTTTTTAAGTTTTAGGCTAAAAAGATTAACCCATCCACATTTTCTGAAGAGAGCACAGATCTGGTTGCAGTGACAATATCTCCAGCTGTAGAAAATGTTAGATGTGTTGCCTGCTCGATCTCCGCGGAACAATGTCGGCATACAACTTTAAATTTATCCACTCGTCTATCCCCGTTATGTATTTTAACAGAGAAGCCAAAGTGTTCCCAAACAGGAGACCGTCTTCAAGCTCTGGCTTCTCTTTCGCTGTTGCCATGATGCCATTTTCTAACTCGTGCTTTGCTACTAGGAACAATGTTCCTAGGCGAGTTTCCGCACGGACACTATTGAGTGACGCACAGTAGAGCTGCTCGTCACTCAATAGCGTCCATGCAGAAACTCGCCTAGGAACATTGTTCCGCTGCACTTAATATCGCGCTAATAATACATTTATATTATTTATTAAAAATACAGAATACCGAAACGTACGCAAGTATACCGAACCGAACAGGCCGTACCGAAACGGTTCAATACATACCGTGAACCGTTACACCCCTACCATCTAGCCAATGAGATTGAGTTAGGTTGAATGAAAGGGGTTCTACTGATGATCTAAATATGGAGAGACAGACATCCTCCTCAGACAGCCACTATGTCTTTCAGAGCTGTGCCCTCACACACCCCCTACACATGAATGAGAGTGTCTGCATACCTGCATGATTACATATCTACCTGAGACAGTCAGCGATTTGTGTTCATGCAATGCTCTCTTCCAGTAAACCCACGAATCTAACACAAAAAACCCCAAAAGTATTACCAAACACACTAATTAAGAAAAAACATGTCTGGGTTACCACTGTTACCATTCTTCCTTTAAGGATGGAAGAGAAAATATTATATTGGAAGCTGCTTTGTGTTGACCAATCACACTTTGACTACTAAAAAGTGCAAATGAAAATGCTTTCACTGTGTGTGGGACCACGCCCACTTGCCCAAGGTAAAATATCACTGTGTACACAAGAGCACATCCTGTGATGATGAGGAGCCGGACATTCATAATGGAACCAGCAGCCTTACAAACTAATCCTCCTTCTTTAGCTCTCATGATATACTTGTAGATAATTGTTCCGACTAAACCTGCACTGATTCAGTTTCAATTAAGTGTGTCGCACATGTCCGGCAGAGTGAAGCCAAACCACGGCGAGCGCCCCCATTTCGGGCCATAACAAGTCTATGGGAAAAAGAGGAACATTAAAAGTGATTTCCTCAGATTTCCTAGGATTTATTGATTTTCGTAAGTTTTCTGCACATTGAACAAAGCTTTTTTTTTTGTGTGCTGTTCACGGTGGGTCAAATTTGCCCTAAAAAAATAGGCGGGGCCATGTAATTGACAGCTACACTGAACAGAGCGAACTTACCGCTGTCATCACGTTGTTTGTAACAGGCTGCGAGTGTGTGAGCCAGACACGAGGCGGTGAAATCAATCAGGCGATGACTTCATATTGGCCCAATGGCAGCCAAATTTTTTACAGTCTATTTTTTACAGTTTTATACAGTGATTCAGAGGAAACCTTTACATGATTCAGTTTCCACTCGTAAGTGGTTCAAACTAAATCTGTAACTGATTTTGAATTGATCTGTGGCATTCATAATGAACCAACTGATTGTAATCTAAGCAACTTTCCGGCTGACTATGCTGCCTAATAGGCGGCTGTAAATCAGCTATCTCTCTCCTTCTCCTCTTCCCCTCTCACTCCGTGATTTTTCTTTATGCTTTGTGTCTCCAGGTCTGACCTCTGACCCCTGGTATCCTGTGAGAGGGGGCTGGGAAAGAAACCACTGGTGTGTACATGTGGCACACAAATGTGTGTGTAGTTCTGGAGAAATGTGTCTTAACTAAAGGGTCTTACGGAGCCTCCTTAAAAGACTTAAGGAACCCCAACACACACTCACGCACGCACACACACCCATGCTTGCACACACAGGGGGTTGGGGCGAATGGGTAAGAATGTGAGGAACAAACGAGGAGCCCAGCAGGAGAGCAGGAATGCATTGTGTTACACAGACTACTCACACTACTAATAGTACCTCACACAAGCACACGCACACACACACATCTTCCCGTAAACTCAGAGTAAATTAAGTGGCACATTGTAATTTTTAGCTCTATGGAAATGCCTGTTTTCAGACTTTAGAACAGAAGTGATATATCTATATATAAAACCCTCCCAAACATTAAGAGGCACACACACAGAGCACCCTTTCTGGAAGAGAAAGATGGCCTGTAATTAAGGGTTGCCCCACCCTTGCAGTGAAAACCTAAACCATCGAGCATGAGAGAGAGAGAGAGAGAGAGAGAGAGAGGTTTCCTGTGGCAAGCAGTGTGACAGGATCATGTCAACGACCGCACTTCCTCTATGTGTGGCCTGAATCAAAGCTGAAAAGTTCTCAAAGAGCCGCCGTTAGGTTGTAATTACATAAAGAGCATGGTCATCAAACAACCAAGAGAACTCTGAGTCACTCTCTAAAACAGACTCTGATTACAGTGTGATTCTCCTAAACAGTTGGTTTTTTTAAAATGCCACCAAACGGCAATCAACGTTTTTCTTACTTGCTTTTCATTTCCATTCCATTCAGTTGAATGAACAAATGGACTGGTTGCCAAGGTATTTTGTTACTGTTTCCCATTTATTGTCAGTGGCCATTATAAATCACTGGTAAATATTTAACAATTTCTAGAGGGGTTCAAATACTTTTGCACAAGAGGTTGGTGTTTTGAAATTCCCATGAGATTCTCAGTTTGAGTAAGTTTTACAAAGTTTGACCCCATGTTAAGTCAATGGAACATTCCCCAGCATTCTCACTGGTTTCCGTTTGTGGCACCAGTCTGAAAAGATATAGCGACCTGAAGCCTTCTACAAACCGATCTGAATTGAGATTTGCACCGAATCTGCATCGTGGAAATATTTATGCAATTACACTCCCTTGCTGAAGATGGCCAAATGGGGAAAATGGAAAGAAGACGACGACAGAGAAGAACTCAAAGAACACATAAAAAAAGAATCATGGATGTCGAGCGGTTTATACGGTTTCACAGAAAGCTGTTCGACAAAAAAGTGGAGAAAAGAGAGGATTTGTGGTGCGAAGGTGAGCACCACCATGTGGCTCTTTTACATCCTACTTTACATCCAGCTTTCAATGGTCATTCTCCTTGCAAAAAAACTGATCTGATAGGGGACTTTTTTTTTCCGCCGACATCACTGTCCGGTGAGTGATGTCTGTTGGCGCCCAAGGAGATCGAATCTCACAAAATGAACATTTATGTCGATTTGTTCAAATTTTATTCAGAGCAGTTTGGATACTTTTGGGAGGAGATTCTATTGATTCAGTAATGAATTAATGGACTGAGTCACTTGATTCAGCAATCAACTGAACTGATTCCTTTGCTTTAGTAATAAACTGAATTGATTCTTTTGATTCAGGATTGAACTGGACCTACTCGTTTCACATCGTAATGAACTGATTGCTTTGATTCAGTAACGAACAGATAACAGATTCGTCAGGACTGATTCATTCAATGATGATCTGAACTGATTGCTTTCATTTCATGTACAGTTCACTGATTCCTTCTGTTCATTAGTGCAATGGAATTCTGATTCAGTAACAAACCAGACTGGTCCATTTGATTCAGGTGTGATCTTAACCAATTCCTTCCATTCAGTAAAAACTGGACTCGCTTCCATAACGAACTGTATTGGTTCCTTTCATTCAGCAATGAACTAGAACGCTTTCTGCAGTTCCACAATCAACTGCACTGGTTTCTTTTGTTAAGTACTGGTAAGTTAGTAGACAGCCCGATTCACATTCTTTAAAAGGTTTGCAGCCACTGAAAATTGTCTGCTGCTAAATGGTGCTTTGTGAACCCTTTGTAAAAGCAGACGGACACCTATGATCATCCCTTGCTGCCAAAGAATAAACCAGAGTAACGAGTGGGTTTCCATAGTAGCAGCCCTCATGTTTAAATCATGTTCCAGGGTCAGATTTAGGTTGTATACATGGCAATTTTTGACATCTGAGACGTTCTTAAGAACTTGACTCTCCGCTGGTCTTATGACAGACACTCTGAATATTTGAGGCATAAACAGTTACTGTATTCAGTGTGAAATCTAGTACACAGACTGAAGAATGCTCCAGTTTGAGAAGAAGAGTCTTTCATTGAGGAGCTATCGCCTCCTACAGGATGGAATTAGCAGGAAATGTAATACATTGACAGGAAAAAAGTACTGATTGGGGTTCTATTTTTATTTTTGTAGTTTTGCAAGCTATTTGACCAACCAGCATTTATAAATTATAATACAAAATGTGCTGTATTGGTAGTACATAACACGGCACAGTCAGTAGCACTGTGGCCTTCCAGTTAGAAAGTTGGCTGTTCAAAGCTCGCCTGTGACCTTTGCATGTTCTCCTTGTGCTTGCGTGGGTTTCCACCAGGTACTCCTCGCAAAAACATGCGTTTAATCTAAATTGCCCTTAGGTGTGATTGTGTGTGGTGCCCTACAATGGACTGGCGGCCCATCAAGGGTGTACTCTTGCCCGATGAGAGCTGGAGATTCACACCAGCAGACGCCAGTGACACCGAACGGGAATATGCAGGCAGGAAAATAAATGAATGAATAGTTGACCGTTTACAAGATAACTAGTTTTGTACATAAACTTTGAAGTTTGCTTGTAAATTTGCCATTTAAAAGTATGTTAATAAATAGTAAATATTTAAAACTTTCTATAAGCATGGGGTTCAAATACTTATGTTCTTTCATATACTGATAACTAAAGTGGTCAGTTTGAAGTTTCCACGTGATTCTCAGTTTCCATGTTAAGTGAATAGAAAATTTCCCAGTATTCTCTGGATTCCTGTAGTGCTACCAGTCTGAAAAGATATAGCAACCTGTGTCAGACCAGTTTAGATATGTTTCCAGACTTTGGTGGCTGTAGTTCAAACAATTCAACAACAACAACATTTTAAATACTGTCTGAAGTAAACGACAAATAACATAACGTTGGCTTTTGAACATAATAACTTAGATATAAAAACTTAGATATGATGTGTGCGGATTTATCCTTCTAAACCCGAGCTATAATATTTATTAGAACCTCTCAAACTTTCAGATTCTGATTTTATTTGTCACATTCACAGAGTATGACGTGCAGTGAAATGTATTGTACGGCTGTCTAACTGTCTAGAAATGAAAAATAAATAAAATTATAAATATATGAAAATAAAATAGGTAAGAAATAAAATGTAAAATACAATATAATATAAATGAAATAAGTACAAAATGCAGGAGATGTGACGTGCAAGAATGGCAAAGGGATATGTGTGTGACAGATGGTCACTAAAGTGTCATGTGGATGTCTTTAAAGTGACTAGCGCTGTTTCAAAGTTCCTTAAGGATGGATCTAAAGTTGAAAACTATATAAATGTTAATGTTGCTTATCAGCAATTAGATTCCTCTGGGTTTCATCTACTCGTTCACTGCAATCAACTGCCTCTAATAAATTACCTTTAAAACAGTTTCTCTGGCAATGCTTGATTTAATTTTTTATTTATTTTTTTTTTACAAATATTTTTAAACTATATAAATCAATAATTCCACAACAAATAAATATATAATATGTATAGAAAATACAATTAGAGTGGTTAATTGTCATTTACTGCAAAAATGAACACACATTATAGAGTGGTATCCCCCCCCCCCCAAAAAAAAAGACGAGGTCACAACAATGTGTAAATTTTATCAAAAAACCAGGTGAAGCTTCCTAAACCTTAAACAATGTTCCAAGCACTTTTTGTTTCATTCTGCTTTTTGTGCCAGAACTTTGAAAAACACAAGCCATATCACAGGTCTTGTACTTCAAAGGGTTATCCCTTTTTTCACCATTAATTTGCACTGATGGCACCGATTTGGGGTCTAGGCAATTGTGCTTTTTTAACATTTTAATTTCCTTGCTAATTATGTGTCATAACTCTTGTAATGTTCATTTAAAACACAAAATATCAAAGATAATAACCTTTTCGTAACCTACACTATATATTGTACACACTCACCAATGCAGACACGTCTGAGGATTCAGATTTCAAGCACTAGATAACGTATTCCAAAGTGATCTCTGTCTTTGTAAGTACATTATTAGAATGTGATTTGAGAAAGAAATATTGTCAACAATCTACTGAAGAAATATTGCACAGCATGCATTTAAATGTAATAAAATATCAGAAGAAATGTTTCAAATTTAAAACGTTCTATCTAGTTTTGTATCCTGTGAGTTTGATGAGGCCTGCAGTAAGACTGAAGGGATGAGCACCAGGTCAAGTCTTCTGTGTGGTCTGTTGAAAGGTCATGGATTTACCCGAGGTATTCACATGAAAGCCCAGAGCTTAAGAGTGTTTGTGGATTTTTCAGCATGCCCACACTAGCATCGGGCTTCAGACAGAACCCTCGTTCAATCATGCACTCTTTCATGTCTCTTTCTCTCGCAAACTCTTGAACAGACAGACTGATTAACTCCGGGGAGGAAGAGGAAATCATATAAATCTTCCAGCTTTAAGACACAGTGTTTAAGTGTAAATCAACACTGCAGCTTTCATGCTGAGCGAGGGAGTGTCTGAGAGGAAATTATTATCTGAGAGAAAGAGAGAGATGTTTCCAACTCAAAGAAAGGAGAGATGCCAGAAAAAGCAACTTGAGTAGCAAAGGTCTGTAGGAGTTATGTGTCAAGACCATACACCCCCCCCCCATACACCTAAACAGACGCACTGTTGTGAAAACCACCTAAAGAAACTTCAAATTCAAGATGTCTATTAGGTTTTGACGGAAGAAAAGAAATGCAAATAGATGTCATGTACTCAGCCAACAAAATCATCAAAAGTGATCCAGAGACGTCCATGGAAGTCAACATCTTGCCATGCAAGTTCACTGCAGTTAGCTAATGCAGTAAGTTGACCCTTTTCAGAGACACCCCACTGCGGAGGAATAGCAAGCATGAGTATCGTCCATGAAGGAAGCCTCTACTGAATTTGCTGGGACTCTATACTTGGACTGACGAGACAAAAACTAAAACTGTTTTAGGTGTCGTAAAGGTGAGGATTTCAAAGACAAATTGCATGCTGCCTACAGTGAAACAGTGGCAGTGTTCTTATTTGGGGCTGCATGAGTGCTGCTGGAGCTGATGGTATCAAGAACTCAACAATGTACTGCTCTATTCTGAAGAAGATCTGTACCACTGAACTGCCGCAGTATCATTCAAACACTATATCCCAGCACACAGGCACTTCAGACACCCTATTGTCATAGGGTCACGCAAGCAACATGCAAACTCCTTCCAGAAAGGTCACCTGCAAGCCTCGAATCGACAACCTTCAAACTGGAAGACCACAGTGCTACCCACTGCGTCACCGTGCTGCCCCACTATTTCAAATTATATAATAATAATATGCTCATCTCAAACATTGATATGTGTATATAAAAATAATTTCCATATCTATATTCAATACTTTATGCTTCCGTATTATCTTTAATTAACATTTTATTATTTCTATTTGCTCTTTATCCCTTAACCATATCTTACTTTTACATTTTACTTTATAAGTTTACACATTTACATGCTCTTACTCTAGTGTTTACTTGTTTAACAGTCAAAAACTGTGATTTATATTCAAAATACATGTCCAAAAATGTGATTAAAATGTAAGTAATGTTTTAAAGAGCAACCAATTTGCATAAATGTGAGTAATTATAATGATAAATAAGTATTGATTTTTTTTTTTTAATACTTTACACTTTCCACATTTAACTCTGTAAACGTTTCTCGATCTCAACCATTTATTGGAAGATGGTTCCTGTAAAAGTTTCAGAACTCTCAGGGTTTACGACTTTGATTTTGTGCCTTTCATGGAAATTTTTTTGTTGTCAATTTTCTGGTTAAATTAGCTTATTTTGGTCGATTATAGGAGCCTCATATGAATTTTGTCAATATTCAACACTTAACATTTATTCAAGGCATTTTTGACTAGAGGAAAGTTGATCCAGAAACATTGTGTGGAGCATTTTATTAACCAGTTTCTGGTCAAAACGGTCCCTAAGCAATTCTGTCTGCACATACCCAACAATGTCTTTCGACGAAGCTGGAGGGAGACATATTTTGACAAAAATAGCACTGCAGCTTGTTTTTAAACAGAGAATAATAAAAGGTGTCTTTTGTCTGTTAAAAGCATTTGGATCTCATGATATTAAGCAGAGAAACCAAAATATGTGAATCTGCAGCTAACAACTGAACTGCCGCCACCGGATGATCTGCTGAATTTGCAACTTTTATCTGTTTTGGGTCCCGCTAACCCACTGGTTTTAAAAAAAAAGTTGTTGCTTTGCATCATCACGTCAGGGTTTTTAATCACTTACACCTCTTTTATTTATTTATTTATTTTTTCTCATTTAAAGTGTATAAGAAAAAGAAAACTGAGCGTCACTGAAAATATAAATAAAACAATAAGAAACCATTGATCAAATTGGATCTTACTCACAGTTTAATGCAGATTTTGATTGACCGGGAAGGTCCCGGATACAATCAGATCACTCTTGCGGAACAAACCAACACGTCTCTAAGATTTTTCCTAAGCTGAGATAGAGATATGCAAAATTGGTTGCTAAGGTAAACAGTCTTGGTTGCTATGGCGGGGTCAGTGAAAAAATAGAATTTTCCTCATGTTAATATGAGTAACATAAACCAACCATCATGTCTCTATCATTTACCAAAAACAAGCAACAAACCATCGATAAGTTAAAACTATGTTTGCTGTTGCCCAGGGAGCAGTCTGGGAAAGTGGCACCACCGTTGTGTTTATCACAGGTGAGAGAGAGGTTTGATCACACACTACACCTTCAACTCCCACTGGAGCTGAGGATCAAACCAGCATCCTTCTGATCGCCAATCTCTTTGCCAAACCTGCCCGATTGTAAATTAGATAAGCACCTACATTAAAAATACAGGTAGTATAAGTCAAATTCATAGAACCATATTGTTACCACCAGGTGACTAACTACTTTTCATTCGTTCTCTAATTAAAATGGCTAGAATGTAAAGAGTACCTGGTATCAGAAGCAAATGGAGTGCAACTTTTGAACCAGACATACATCACCTCCACTAGGTTGCTATTAGGGGTGTAAAGGTTCACGGTATGTATTGAACCGTTTGGTTCGGTACACTTGCGTACCGTTTCGGTATTCGGTATTTTTATTAAATGATATAAATGTATTATCAGCGCGATATTAAGTGCAGCGGAACAATGTTCCTAGGCGAGTTTCCGCACGGACGCTATTGACTGACGAGCACGAGCGCGAGAATCATATCAAAAGCGAAAGAGAAGCCAGAGCTTGAAGACCCTCTCACCTCACTACGGTCTCGTGTTTGAGAACACTTTGGCTTCTCTGTTAAAATACATAACGGGGATAGACGAGTGGATAAATTTAAAGTTGTATGCCGACATTGTTCCACGGAGATCGGGCAGGCAACACATCTAACATTTTCTACTGCTGGAGATATTATAACCAGATCTGTGCTCTCTTCAGAAAATGTGGATAGGTAATCTATTCTAACTAGTTGTAGTATTTCATTTTTTATTTAAAAAAATGTGTTTTTCTTTATAAAGAGTGCAATTTATTTAAAATATCACCCAAATGTGTCACTTTTATTTATTTTATGCAAGAATTCTATTGTGTATTGGCAGCTTTTCAAAATAAAGATTATGTAAGTTCTTATTGTTTTGTACCGAACCGAATGAACCGAACCGAACTCTCCAAGACACTGTACCGAACCGAATACAATTTTAGCGTACCGTTACACCCCTAGTTGCTATGGTGCAAAAGCTGGTTACAAAGCTCTACTCTAGAGTGTAAACACATCCCTGGCATCTCGTTCATAATACAGAGAAAATGACATTTGCTTGAGTTATTTTTGGAGTTGTGCTTGATAGGTAGAGGGACAGTGTTTACATGGTGCTTCTCTCCTCTCATTTCATGTAGTATAGTGCCATCTAGTGATAACATCTAAAACACGTTTTCTGCATGCGTTATCTTTTGCATTCATTGCATCTGAAAAAGACAATAGTGAACACTGGAAGGAAACAGTAAAATGTGCATAAATTTTGAAAAGGCAAATTTAAAAATATTATACGCACAACTGAGTAAGATAAACTTTGTATCCAATAGGAAAAATGCTCATAAACTACAATGGAAACACATTTACAGAATAAATCTGGGGCACAATGGAGCGACACAAATGGACTAACCAACGGATCGATTTCAAAGTACAACATCTGAAATATTGTTTTAGTCATTCTAAAATTCCTTTAGTCTGTCATCAAAGTGGTTCGGGAACTGTTCCCAGAACTGTCTAGACTGGCTGCATTCCAAAGAGGAGCCTCACATCTCCAAAAGCAAGATGACATGACTGCACATATTGCATTTGTGTTCTAAGACGCAAATATTGTATTTTCTTGGACTCGTTGGGAGGCAACGGTGCTTTATTCGCAAATATATTATACGATATTCCAGTAAAATTTTATTCACATTGTTGGATGGAAACATGGCTACTGACTGATGATGTGGAGCTCACATCTAAGTGAGTGTGTATTGATTGACGTTCATGAAGTCAACATTGCCGTTTTTGGTGCCCTGAGTCAGCTCCATTACTCTTCCTCTGCCTTTACATCAACTGACACTGATGTGTTCACCACCAGCATGTGCTGAACAGCAAAACAAAACATTCAGAACATCGGGTAAAAACTTGTTCCTTGATAAAACTTCTGACTTGAAAAAGACAAATATTATCAGTCAGCTTATAAGTCTGATTTTGTGGCCAAAAGTCATCCTATAACTACAAGGTTGGTGGTTCGATTCTGCCATAGAGGCCCTGGTCAGTATCCTCTGACCAGAAATATCCTCTCACCTGTCTTTAGACCAGGGGTCTCAAACTCGCAGCTTTTGAGGACATGGAAAGGACGTGTATCGGACGTCGGGGTTCACCACCAAAAGATGTAAAAGACATAATCTGGATTACCATTCTGCACCATTATTGTGTCAAAACTTCACATATGGAAATCACATCTAAATGTTTGCTGTGATATGAGCAAAAAATTGGAATTGGGTCACATTTGACGGCCAATGTCAATGTGGTCTTGGTTCTAACATCAGACTGTAGATTATTTGGTGTTGAGGTCATTTCAGGACTAGGTTTGTCTTAAAGAACCACTCCGGAGTTCACTGAGCTCCTGAAAACTCCATACTCTTATGGCTAGAAAGGGATTTATTTGGATTGAAAGCAATTATTTGGATGGAGAGGGGCTTTGGTGGAGCTCATTGCCAATTCATGGGCTGCTTTTGGGCTTTGGTTATGATGTTAACACAGCACATCTAAGCTGAGAGCAGTTTCCTTGACATCATCACATCCTCTGTAGCCCAGGACAACAATTTAAACTAATTAGTTGCCATGGGAACAGGAGCATCGTTCCTCCTGACCCGAAGACTGAAACTGAACTAATGTTTCACTTTGAATTTTTTGCTCTGAGGCACACATGTTGGTTACATTACGACACAATGTCACAATGTTTTTCTACAAGAACAAAGAAGGTCCTGTTCATGACCAAACGAACCCAGCAAACTCTTTATTTTTAGAGGAGGAACCAGGAATGTCACAGGACACTGAGGCTAAAATAAATTTGATTATTCATTTGCTGCTTGTACAACCAGCGTTAGAGCGTTGAGTCATGTGCCTATCATAAACACTTTAATGCTGACCCCATGCTCTGTTTCTTGTGGGATACCATTTTACCACATACAATAAAGACACTGCACATTTAAAATAGCGACCCTTGTATTTATTTATATAAAAATAAAGTATTTTTTTTCAAATAGGATTATAAAAGTTATACAAATAGCCAATATATTGTTTTTTTTAAGGAGAAAAAACATTCTAGACTCATCACTTCTTAGAGTTACAAGCCACCTAACTTTAGCAAAACATTACACTCTGACTCAGGTTGCTATAGCTTTTCAGACTGGTACCACTAAATGAATTCTGGGGAATCGTTGCGAATTCTGGGAACTTTTCCATTGACTAAACATGGGTTCCAACTTTGTGAACATGTAACTTATCTCAAAAATCTCAAACTATCAGCCTGTGTACAAACATAGCAACCAATGTGCGAAAGTATTTGACCCCTAGAAGAGGCATTTGAAAATAACTGAAGGCAATGAAGATATTTTCAAGATGAAACATCATAGAGAAATTGGGGTTTGTTAACGTTATTCATAGTAATGACAACTCTCTAGCAACCAAACTATTAACCCTAGCAACCAAATTCTCTGAACTTTATCTCAACTTTGGTAAATGATAGAGACATGATGGTTGGTTTATGTTACTCATTATACCATGAGGAAAATTATATTATTTCACTGACCCCAGCCATAGCAACCAAGACTGTTTACCTTAGCAACCAGTTTTGCATTTCTCTATCTCACCTTAGAAAAATAATAGAGATGTTGGTTTGTTCATAGACTGCAGGAACATTTTTAAACAGCACTTTTCCAAGCCAAAATCAAAATTTGACAAACTTCTAGTTGTATTTGTGATAACAACTGTGATTCATGCTTCTCTTTCTTAATTTTATATTTGTTTATCACTCTGCTGTCATATTTCTTATGAAACCTTTAGAACTGTTTCAGTGCTGGGACATGAGACTTGAACCACTTTTAGTAAATTTATTCATTTCTCATTTAGTACATTCATTATTCATTCTGAGGTTCATGATGACTGACAGTTTTGTCCACTGTAAAAAGACACCTGGTGTCAATAACCATGTTATTCATGCACAAAATTGGAATATTGCCTGAAATATTTGCAAATAAAGTACCCTTTCACTCCAACGAGTCAATAAGAAACTGGTAAACTAGCACCACATATCAAAAGAAAAATGGAAGTTGCTGTGTTATTTTGTATATTGTGCACCTTAGAACACATTGAAGAAACATAAGTCATCTTGACTGCACATATTCTTGCACAATTTTCACAATTAATGTGCATTTTGACATTTACATCTATGGTTTTTTATGCTATAGTAAAAAAAAGTACAGAAATAGGTGAATTGAAATGCAGCCAACGACAAACAGCAAGTGATGTATCACAATAGTTTACCATGACAGTATGTGTTAACATTTTCAATCAGTTCAAAATGTTTAAAAACAAGGCAAAGTATACCTGATGTTACACCAAAATGAAATGCATCACGAAGGTCCCAAAATAACCATCTTACCTTGAGTGTGACTCATAGAGGCCTTTCTGACACCTGCCTCCAAATATCACACGACTGACCAAAATAGACCCTGATGCTAGACAGAATCAGAATCCAGGACGAGTGTTGTTGAGCGGACAAATTAAATATTTGTACTATTAATTTGTTATTTAAGCTTACAAAAGGTGTACCTTTTAATATGTAATCTAAACCTGGGGCATTTGATTCAGTGAAATTTCATTTTGGGAGGAGTTTGTAGCATGTGTAGTATTACTTTAATGTCTTACGACCGTTTGTTTTAATATGTATTTTATGTATTATATGTGATAAGTTGAAGTTCAAGTTCGTTTAATTTATATATATAGCGAGAGAGAGAGAGCGAGAGCGAGAGCGAGAGAGCGAGAGCGAGCGAGAGAGAGAGAGAGAGAGAGAGAGAGAGAGAGAGAGAGAGAGCGAGAGCGAGAGAGAGAGAGAGAGAGAGAGAGCGAGAGCGAGAGCGAGAGAGAGAGAGAGAGAGAGAGAGAGAGAGAGAGAGAGAGAGAGAGAGAGAGAGAGAGAGAGAGAGAGAGAGAGAGAGAGAGAGAGAGAGAGATTACTCACGGAGTCGGCGGATCCAGCAGTCACACATGCCCCGCAGTGTTCGGTATACGGTACCGGGTGAGCGAACGAAACCGAAAAGCGTGAGAACAAAGCGATGTACTCTGCTGGGAAACACCAGCTTGCTCGTGGATGGAAGCGAACTATCTGGTGCCGCAGTAGAGACGCGGGAGGATACGGGACCGGCCCACACCGTCACATCCGTTAACTTTAACAGAGGATTCCCGTTACCGACAGCACAAAGCCAGCGGGATTTCACACACCCCTCACATCGCTTTGAGCTATGAGAACAAAATGATTCGAGTTTTTTTAACTGTCTTTTTAATAACAATATATCGAGAACGCTATAATATTTTTAACCATTGTTATATATTAATTAAATTACATATATTTTTTATCTTATTCTAGACTCATTAAGATAAAACTTCACATAAATTAAAACAGAAATGAAAAACCTTTATTTTGAATTTTCATAGAAAACGTTTATACAGATATTTTTCCAAAAAATCTCACAAATAGATGACCCGTTTTCCATGTAACAGTGGAAATCCCAACCATCAACTAAGACCTTGACATAATTAAAGGGGCCATATTATTCAAAATCAACTTTCAGCTCCCTGCGTCTTTTCCTTGTGTTTACTAATAGTGCACGGACCCTCTCCTGAACACTAGATGCCGCTTTCAGTGAACTTTCGACCTCGTGCTGTTTTCAAATCTTTCTCACGAGGTCTTGATTGTGAGATTCAGTTTGAGAACATGCACAAACTTCTCTGCGATTCTGTCTAAAATCATGCTGCGTGAAATCCTCTGCTGTTGATCTTTTGTGCTGCAACGACTGGGATGCTTCTCCAGACTTTGTAGTCTCTAGCTGTGTCCCAATCCCAATTCGCATTTCCCTGTGGAGTTATTTTCTATTTTAAGTTGTGTGAAATTTAAACCAGGATGTTGTTCTTGCTTCATTCTGTTTTCATAAGTTTTATAAACTTCGCCTGCCTGCTTCTTAAAACATAATGGTATCCACCAATACTTAGTTAACATTTAGTTTGCTGCGTGTGTTAATGTTTAAAATTAAATTTTAAAATAAAAATGTGTTTTACAATTCGCTGATTACTAATAGCATTTAAAGCTTGAATATATCGTCCTTTACAAAAAAAGTGTTACTTACATGTAAATAGAAATTTGAGTGTATTTTGTGTTGATTTTAATGAAAAAAAGAAAAGCAAAGTATTGTGGGATATCTGAGGCCACGAAAGATGGTCGCTATGCATCCTCCGATTTCAGGGGAAAGTGGGGAGCATTTTAAGGACCCTTTGAGTTTTGCCGAAAGACACCCCCTGTCTTTGTAGTCTGTTCTCTTCTTCTACCTCCCTGGAAGAACCGCTCCTCGTTTTGTTCTTGAGTACAGTCTATAGCTGCTTTTTCCATCTGAAGACACATGACTAAATCACAGCTTTTGACGCACACAGTGGAAAAAAAATAAAATGGCTCAGTGCGTTTCTTGAAAAATTATGCTGCGTTTTTTTCTGGCTGGTGTGTTTAGTTACATTAGTGCCGTGTAATACAGGCTAAATATTTACTGCGTGCAGCCTCTGCATAAAAAAAAAACAGGTGTGTAAAAGGCCTTTAGTGTCGTTCCCTCATCAAAAACATACCTTTTATTCAGAATCTTTCATGTATATTTGTGTAATCCTGTATTCATTTTTTGTTCTTACCTCCGCCTACAAACCAATCAGATTAATCGCTTGTACAGCTCATCTCTATGCAGATCTGGTGTGTTGCCGACCCGGAAGTGAGAACAATAGACCCGCGCTGAAGAACAATGCAGAGAAAATGTGTTTTCTTTCGATTATTATGTAAAAGGCTTTTGGATTGGGCGATGGCAAGCAATTTGGGCTTCGACGATGTCCTACGTGAAACATTGTGATGGACGATGACATCATCCCAATCACCAACTTAGATTTGAAAATAAAAATAAAAAGTTTTGAGCATTACTGTCTAATAACTGGTGACACAGCAATATTAGCTGTTATGCTAACTAACCCAGCATTGCACAAAACACCTGAAATCGGTAAATAATGTCAATGAAACACAATTAGAAAGAATAAACACATTCCCAGTTTCAAACCCCTAGGAAATTTGGATGAAAGGAACGATACACAAACTTTGTTCATTAACTTTATCTCACGCAAACAGCTTGGGAGCATGTTAGCATACACAGGCACTGAACTGCGTGAAGTATGTTGTTATTTCTACACGTTCATGGTGGATTCATTAGTTTGTGAAGTAATGAAACTTACACAGAGCTCTTCAATGCACTTTAAATTTTATTTATGTCCCTTTCCAGCTCGGGTGACACACAGAAAACTCTTAACTCTCATTTGAACAACTTCACGACGTTCTGTTTGACTTACGGCTAGTGGCCATTATGCACTACATTACCCATGATTTCTGAATTACAAGTCCCAAAAGAGGCGTGACAAAAGACTGTTGGAGGAACGGGGGTAAACGGTGTGTAATGTAACAAGGTGATTCAAAGATGTTTTTTAATATTAATATTGCGTTAGAAAGTTACGTTCAAGTGCAGGTATAGAGGGGTCAAATATATTATAAATGTTTTAAAAATGGCATAATATGGCCCCTTTAAATTTTTGCCATTATATGACCCCCTTAAACTATAAATTCGGAATCACCCAGCTCATAACGTAACCGAAAAACAGTAACAGAGAAAGTGTGTTTTCTGTTAATTACATTGGAAAGTCTTTAGGGTTAGGCGATGTCAAGCAATTAGGGCATTAACGATGTCTAATGTGAAACATCGCAATGGACGATGACATCGTCCCAATCACCGTTTTAGCATTTATTATGCTAACCGACCCAGCACCTGAAATCGGTAAATAATGTCAACAAAACACCTTTAGAAAGAATGAACACATTCCCGTTTTCAAACCCCTACAATATTTGCATGAAATAGATTCAAACTTTGTTCATTAACTTTATCTCACGCAAACAGCACGAGAGAGCATGTTAGCATACACTGGCACTGAACTGCATGAAGTGTGTTGTTATTTCTACATATTTATGGTGGATTAATTCGCTTGCAAAGGAATTAGACTTACACAGTCTTCGATGCAGACAATTGTTGCGATCGTCCACAAATGTAATCCTTGTTCACACCACACTGATCGCTTAGATCCGCACTAGTTGAAAAGGACCAGGTTAGAATGTTAGAATGACCAGGAAGTAAACAACGCCTAAAATCTGGTATAACGCACTCAAAATGGACAGACTTTCTTTTGAACCTTGGCATTTAATTTCTGTTAATCACGTATGAAGCAGGTTGCAAATGAAGCTACTCCAAGTTTGATGCAAACTGTCATGATAAACGCTGCTCTGTAAACGAACACATCAACCCATAATTCTACACGCTAACAAGTATGGTGGCTATACTTGGTTTGGTTTTCACCACAAACTATCAGCTCTAGAGTTCATTTTGGATTCCTACTGATACCAACTCCTCGAGCAGGTCTTGACCACTTTTTTAGTCCGCTTTGGTCTGATTTTTAGTTCGGTTGTTTTAGTTCTGTCTCACCTGCCCAAACGAACCAATTTAAAAGGGAAAACAAACTCTAGTTCGAATGAACTCAGGTGTGAAAGCACCCTTACAGTCAACAAATCATTCATTTATTCATTTTCCAACCCGTTTATTCCCTTTTCGGGGTCACTGGGGTCTGCCGGTGCCTAACTCCAGCACACATTGAGCGAGAGGTACACCCTGGACTGGTCGCCAGTCTATCGCAGGGCAACATTCACCCACACATTCACACCTAAGGGGAATTTAGATTATTCAATTAACCTAACTTATGTTTTTGGGGTTGTGGGGTAAACCGGAGTACCCAGAGGAAACCCATGCAAAAATCCAGTGCTACCCACTGTGCCACCGTGCCGCACGTCCAGTAATCAAATTGGCAAAATCCTACACAGCAGGAGATTATTGGTATCTTTCCAAATCTGGATATTTGTTTTTAACGCCTTACTGTTGTAACTGTTTTTTTTTAATTTTGCTTCCTCCCCACAGGCAAAACGTGCACAGGCTACTTAAACTGAATACTTTTATATTGCTAAAAAGGACAAAATAATGAAGAGATGTTCACTGACTGGCAATACCAAGATGGTGATGTGATCGAAAAGCCAGACTCAAGAATTTTTTGTTAAATCTTCAAAAGGTTTCTTCCTCGTCTACGTTTGTAGGTTTAAAAATACCATAATCTTTCATTCTTGCACGCCACGGCAAGTTCACATTTTTCTACTCGGACAGAAAGCCTAGTATGTTCACCACTTATGGTCATGAATGCAACTACTACGTACACTGCAAAAATAAAATGTTTTTTTTGAAACAAACAAATGTGAAACAATACAGTCATTTGCCGTTAATTTAACTTTATGACCACATACCTGTAAAATACAGTACACAAAAAATAAAAACATTTACTATGAAACGACTCAAAATTACTGTTTTTATACAGGGCTTTTCTGTTTTAAAATGATTTTTAAATGTTTAATAATTGTATATTTTCCCGTTTTTCCACAACATCATGTATATGAGTGTAAATCTAAAGTAAAGACTGCTTTAAATGTAAGAATTTGGTTCATGAAAACTCACAGAAAGCTCCAAACACATGCTTTTTGTGTCGTGCCAACATGACTCACACTGCTTATTGTTTTGTGAAATAGATTTGATCACAAATGTGTAGATTAACAACATCATATTTTTGTTCTTGGGATATTCTCTGTTTTTTGTCTTGTGTCTCTTAGAAATCAGTGAAATAAATAACTCTGTGTTTGTTGATGTAAGTTGTAAATAATGTTTAAAAAAGATCAGGGGGATGACAGGAAACATGGAACTCTTCTAGGACTTATTTTTTACGAATGACTAATGTAAATGTAAGTAATATAACTGTCTCAAAAACTGGTTCTTGCCGTAAACATAGCAAATAATCATACGTTTCCCAGGCCTTTGAACAAACCATAAGGAAATGTGCTGGAGAAACCGCAAAGCATTATGGGTTTTTGTCATAAAACAGTGTTGTGCTGTGATGTTGTGTAAAAAGTTACAATGATAATATTGTTTTTGTTGTGTTTTAACTGTGTTTTGAGTGAAACAAACCGTTTATGTTTTAGTTTTAAGAGGGTCGGTGAGTGAACTAAACAATGTTTTCAGGGAGTTTCTGAACGGAATTAACTTTGTTTAATGACAGCACATGTAAAAAACACTGTGATTAAAGGCCATGGACTGCATGTACTTTTCAGTGAAGTATAGATGCTTGTAATCTGAGCTGGATTGAAAGTATTTTCTTAATAATTTTATATCAATAACATACATTTAATAATTGTAGAAAGAGAGCAGAAATATGTAAATACCTATTGAAAAATTAAGTAAATGTCACTCATTTTCCCATTTTATGGGAGTATAACTGTGTAGGTTAACTGTTATCTGCCATTAAAATACGGCATTTTATTGTTTAGAAACAGCATTTGATAGTAAATTTAAAGAAAATAAGCACTAAACGTGCAGAAATGTACATTTATTTAGCAGCATTTCTTTTGTTTCAACTGTTTATTTACATTTGAAAATAGTAAAAGAATTTCAACTTTACCAAAGTTTGAGCGTAACTCACAGCATAATTGTATGGAAAATAGCGGTCAATTTTTATGGAATTATGCAGTAAAATAACATTTGGTACTTTGCTGCCATTTTTTTAACAGTGTACAATATACAAGGGATACAAAGTTTTATCAAAATAAAAAAAAAACAAAAGGCTAATTTCGCAAGTAATAGAGTTTATTTTTTTTTTAAGCGATTTTGGGTAAATCTTGAAAAATCCAGCACGACCAGCAGAAGCTGTGTTTTGGAACATGGTTCACTTGTTGGCATCCTTTTTCATATTGTTTTAGTTAGGTACAATGCTATACTAGCATAGCATACATACGGACGATGCAATCTTACCGGCTGAATGATTGGCCTCCACACATTTTCACCGTCAATCTGACCTTTACCGAAATGATTGAACACTTAGCAGAGGTGAACTTTTATAATGGAGCCTGAATGTGCAGTACCCTGCTTCTGATCTCAAACATTTCAGGAAACACTGAACAGAAAGCAGCGCTGTTGCTCGAACACTCCCTCGTGTGGTGGAAAACTGCAGCACTGCAACAATCTGGAGACATTTCTCACTTCAGTGTGTTCCTCTTACACTTCTGACACTGTAAATGTGTGAAAAGTGATATAATGGTGTCTGTAGACCTTAACCACTCACTAACATAGTCTACATCTAAAATGTTTAAAATTCACAGGAAACACAAAAATGGTATCAGAAATGCTAAGAATGCTGATGTAACATGGTTCAGTTTACTTGTCTGCATGGAGCCAGGGCAGCAGTGGGCTAATGTAAATAGCACATCTATTTGCTTGTGGGAAATCTTTCTGATTCTCTTCTTCTCCTGTGACAGTTCAGAATCTTTCAAAACGTTTCCCAGTCAGGCCTTTCTTGCACAAACTGCTTTTTTAACCCTTAGAAGTCTGCACGCACCAGTGAGTGTGCCAATCACACCAGCTGTTTTGGATTAAATAGGAATGACTTGACCCAGCTATTGTTTAATTTTGATTTCAAACGTAATGTGTAGATTATTTAGATTTTTTTGGTTTTAAAGAACATTACAAGAGTTATAACATCATTTGCAAGGTAATTCAAACTAAAATGTGAGAAAATGCGTCTTTCAGTTGCATTTTGCAGACGCCAAATCAGTGCCATCTAGTGGTGAAAAGAAGGGATAAGTACAATACCTGTGAGATGGCTTGTATTTTTCAAAGTTCTGGCAAAAAATACAATCAAACAAAAAGTTCTAGGAACAGTGTATAAGGTTTAGGACGGTAGTTTGATACGAATCTTTGCTTTTTGGGTGGATTTATGAGTTTTTTTATTTCACCTAAACACTTATTTTGGTTCGAGGTTTTTCCATTAAAAATGACAAAACTTGAATACTCTGAATTGTATTTTTTTTTTATTTCAGGTTTGTTGAGTAATTATTGTGAAATAATGTAATGAAAAATATGTGTAAAAAAAAGCTGGGGGTTTACTAAAAAAGTTCAATCAAGCATTGCCGCAAAACGTGTTTCAAAGATTATTTATTACAGCAAATTGTAAAGTAGTAAAAAAAAAAAAAAAACTTCTAACAGTTAATAAGTTAATAATGAAATTAAAAATAGCATTTGTAGATCCTTAGAGAAAATCTATGTAGACACTATAAATATGCCTCCATTCATTTCTCTTACTCGCTGGTTCCTGGTTTTTGTCAGAGCGTTCTGCTGCTCCCAATGGGAAAAGATTCTCCAAATTTTCTGTTGGTGACCTCCAACATATGACTTTCAACCAGAGTTGACATCACAGAAACAAACAACGTTAAATTGGTGCTATTTAACATGCATTCTCATGTCAAAAAGATTTACCAAGCCAAACTGAATGACGGAAACGTCTCGGATAAATAAATCAGATGAAGAATTAAGATATCCCTCTTTCTTTCTGTCCTCAGGACACTCGCTAGAGTTTCTTTGTCAGATTCCTCTCGAGAAACAAACTTAGCAGAAAAGAGCCGTAGATACAGCTCTAATCCTTTAATACCAGAGAAAAAAAAAGAGCTGAAGGACAAGTGGTCCACAGATGTGTGAACAACTGTGAGCATCTTCCTAACTAACAACACGGGAGCACCGTAAAACTGATTACTGTTTAAATTAATATTATAAACACTCTCGGCCATTTTCATCCATCAATTTCAGATTTGTGTTTTTCATTCTGTTACTTTTAAACAGGTGCATTACATTTATTGTGCAGGGATTTATATTTCAGTTATTTTCAACTCAATCTCAGGATTTCACTAAATTTTATTCAGATATATCCCATTTGGTCATTTGTTTAAAATTATTACATTTAATTAAAAAATCAAAAGTGGTCTTTGGCAACAAACAAAACAAAAAACCCTACAAAAAAAATTGTGACAGTGTATTTGAAAATTTTGTACAGCTTTTTACCAAATGAAGTATTTCTATAACACTTTAATGCAGATCCTTCAAAGCAGCTTCACAGAAAGAGATTAATTCTGATATAAATATGTTTTGTGGCTTAAGTAAAGTTACCCAGAAAGCATCTGCAAAACCAAAAACCTCCAAAATATGTTTTAACTGCTTCTGAACCAACTAGATGTTTGAAAGACGTCTCTTTAAGGGTCATGAGTTTAGGTAAGTTATTTTATGTTCTCACAGACTTTTTGTCGAATTCTGGTTCAGTACGTGTCTATTTGCCTATACATTATACACACCAGATGGCAAACCGTTGATTACAATGATATGGATAAATTAAACATTAGAGATGTTTTATTGTTCAGATTTCTACTTTGACATTGGAGAATTGAATAAAAGTGTCTTACGTAAAATACATTATTAATGTTATTTTACAAATATAATATTAGTTGTGGTTTACAAATGTAAATGTGCCCACAAAGGTATTTAGTATTAAAAACAAGATAAACCAATAAGTTTCACTTTTCCACAGTTAATTTATGCTTTTTATTGCCAGTGTTTGTCATTCTCTCCTCATGCCTCTCTGCTCTTGCCCCGCCCGTCCTGTTGCTCCCCTAATTACCAGTACACCTGTATCTTGTTCTGTCTGTTGATTTCTGTCCCTTTATATTCCTTTAGATTACTGTTGCTGTGTTTCCATCCACCTATTTTTGTGCACATTTTGGAATATCAAATAAAAAAAACAAAACCTGGATGGAATGGAAAAAAGTGTTTATCTGTCTAACTGGGCCACGATGTGGGAGCATTAATCAACCAACTAATGCTCAACTGCACAACACCTGAAAAAAAAGTGGTTCGGGATCATCACGTCCCAGAGCTGTCTTGACTGGCTACGTCACCTAAGACCAGACTTGACCGCTCATATTGCATTTCATCTATGTATTCTAAGATGCAAATAAGTTATTATATAAGAAAAAATACCCTCTCCTAACGCAGCAACTTAAATTTTTCTTTTGCTATTTGATGGCAGTTTATCAAAAAGTAACAATTTTATTCTCTTGGACTTGTAGGAAACGGTGCATATATTTTATGAGATTTTCTAGTTTTTTCATTTGTTAATTTGCCGGAGTTTTCGGTTTAATTCCATTCTGTAAGTTAATTCCTTGGTCACATCTAATACGTTTTTATCTTACTTTTTGTTCAAGTTGTAACTCTGTTAGGGTAGGTTTTGCTTTACTAGTTATTTTATGTTCCTATTTTAGTCTTTAGTTTATGTCAGGTTTTGCCCCCACGTGGGTGGTTTCTGTTATTTTTGTGCTCAATAAAGCTCTTTCATTACTCCAGCTCTTGCATATGAGTTATATTTTTCCATCTTCACCCAGATACTTGACAATCACAGTACATAATTTACACAAAATGTCATGTATTTGAACAAATCCTTTTTTGGGGGTTGCCCTGAGTTTATGTTGCCAATTTGTTTGATAGTGTAGTGCCCATGGTGCCATCACAAACTCTGATTGGTTAGGAACCTAGATGAGCACTGAAGGTGCATAGAACCATATTGTATATGCTCAGAGGATTATTGCACAAATTCATTGTGGCACACATGTGTACCATGACTTAAATTACTAAAATGGATCATTTTTCCAAATTCAACAAGATGTCAGTTAATGTACAAAAACCACTAAAATGGCCATTTCTGCTCGTGTCATACTTTGAAGAACTCCTCCTAGGGAGTTCTCCATCTCCAAACTCCATCACTCTTATCTTAAGGCGTATGGGATGGTAAATCGTGAAACTTTTTGGATTTCGCTCAACAACGCTGAGCAGTCTCAAAATATCGAAATGATTCATTCAGCTTCTAACCCACTTATTTCCTTTCGGGGGTCTACTGGTGCCTATCTCCAGCGCACAACGGTCCATCACAGATAAACATAATGTATTTTATTATTAACATATAATTTTTTTGGGGATCAAACCTGCCACGTATGTTAAGATGCCATACCTAAACAGATCGATAAAGCAACCCAAAGTATCAGTTATAGAGCCACCAGGTGGGCACAGGAAGTAAATCCTTATTGAAGTCTTTTTCTAGTTCAAAAACCTGAGACGCGGCACATTTGCTGAAATAAGAAGCACAAATACCCAAATGTTACCACCAACCATGATGGCATTGTCTCTTCTCACTTTTTCATCTGTGAATGTTTAAACTGGCACACTAGAACCCTCATGACTGAATAAATGAGATATTCATTGTCGTAATGAAACAATGTATGAGAGAAAGACTGAATCCCTTTGTCATGAGCATTAATGCCCGCAAGGCCTCTGCTGCCTAAACACCAACAAAACCACTGACCAACATTAACAATAAAAATGTAAAACATGCTCATTGAAATGTAATTAATTTAATATGTAATTAAATTAATTTGTTATTGAGATCAGCCGGAGTCTCCGTTTATTGTGTCTGCGTCGACGCTAATTGGTGCGTGACAGAGTGCCAGGCATTCAAAAGAATCCAGCTCCAGCTCCGTAAGATCTTCCTTTATTTGATTTTTTTCTCATTTAAAAATTACTGTTTGGCGAATGTGCTGGGTGGACCTTATTTTATTTCTTAAAGACTGTAATTTTTTTTTTTGTCAGGAAGTTTAGAGAAGTTTTTGCCCGTCAGGGAATTCAGGGTATTGGTTTATTTTTGTAGTGGGTTTTGTTTGATATTTATTTTTTTTCCTTCTTCAATGTTAAATGTTTGTTTGCTATCAAATTAATAAAATTGTAACTTTTTTTCTATTTGGATTCGTTTGTGTGTGGTGTTTTGTTGACGGATGTTGGAACTCTTTCTTAGTCTACAATGACTTACATCCTGTTCTATGTTTAGTATTGATATTTTCTATAACTGAGATGTGATGGGGGTTAAACGCTCCAGAGCCAAGTGCGGGATGCTCCATTTATACTTGTCTGAAGTGACTGAGGAATATTTCACTTCTTTTTTGTCTGTCCCAGTGTATATAAAGAGAAACGTATTTACCATAGGGGTGAGACAACTGCATGCGCCAAAGAACTTGACCCATAGAACATTAAATTACACAAGAACTGTTCGTACCTGTGCTCTTCTGGATGGTTCTGACAGTAGTAGCGGTTCGAGGTGGTGAGACGACTTTCTGGATGGCTCTCTCCTCTTCTTCCTCCTCCTGCGAGCAGCCTTTCTCGATAGCCCTGACGTAACTGTGACTTCTCATGCGGAAGCAGCCAGAGCCTGGCAGATCCAGAGCATCCACAGCCTGAGACTCCATCTCGCTGAACACGCTCTCGCACACAGCCTCTATCTGGCCGTTCACTTCCACCTCGCTCACCTGCAGGGGGAGACAGCAGTCCTTTCACTAAACCAAGACTAGAAGAGATGCTAGCAGAAAGCTTACTCTATATTAACTACAATGAACCTCCGGCTCTGAAACTCACTGTATTTCACTTGGTTGGGAACTGAATTACAAAAACGAGTTTGTTTTTTTTTTATTATTGTTTTTTTAAAATAAAGTATATTGAACCTTTAAACATCCTACAAGTTTGTCATTAGTCCTAAAACTGAGTATATTGGTACAGCTTGTACTTTGGTTAAATTGAACTACAAATACAAATGAAAAAGGAAGAAACAAAACAAGACATAACAGAATTATAAAACGTGTTTCCAAGTCTTCAAACGGGAATAGAACTGTAAATAAATGACTTTGCTAGGAAGACTCAAAAGTTCACTTAAGTTCAGACTGGAAGCTTAACAGCTACGCACCGCTTCTGCTCTTGAATGCGTGCTGTCGAAAGAACTGGACCAGCAGAAAAGAACAGTGACGTCAAAGAATGATATAATGATGAGCTACAGTTGGGGAGAGTGGTGAAATAACGTCACATTACATACGGACTCTCTTATAATCATTTTTTTTTATTAATGTAGACTTATATAAACTGTGAAGCTAGCGGGAGTTAAGCAAAACAAATATCCAGAATGCTTGCTGCATCACTTCTATAACTGGACTGCAGCACTCCTATAACTAAGTTCCGAGCTCTGTTGTATATTGCGTTGAACGGCAGGTGCATGTTACTCAAATGAAGTGACAGCGGGCAAGGCATAAACTGGATGGGACATATACAGTGGTACCCTGTGATATGAAACTAATCCGTTCCAGGGTGGCATTCGTATCTCGAACATTTTGTGTCTCGAAGCAAGTTTTACATGTAAAACACCTAATCCTTGCAGTTTAAGTTAAAACTGAAAACCAGAGAAAAATCCAGTAGCGTTTCTTCAATCCTTAAATCCACACATTGTTATTGTAATAAATGATAATAAAACAGAATAAAACACAAGCAAAATATGTAATATGTTCACATATTAATGAAGCGATGTGTCGGAGGAGGTGGAACGGATGCAGAAAACATTACGGCACTACGTGTGAAAGTTAACTTTCTCGAGATACTTCACAAATTACTGACACCAACACGGTTTCAAGCACATGCGGAGACAGTACCGAGCATACAGGAGAGACGCTTCTGAGAACGCGTCAAAGGGTTTCTCTAAGTTGCACTACAGAACAGCACTTTCCACGTTATAAACGTTATTTCTTTTACGACACCTTGACTCTAACATTTGTTACAGTACATTATTGGTAATCTATACGTAATGTTTCGCTTGATTTTAAACTGATTTAAAGTGTTTTAAGGCGTATCGGCCCCTTAAAGCACACTTTGTTCAAAGGGAGAATGGAGCGGCAGGACCCGGAAGTGCAGCACGACGTCAGACTTAACAAGTGGAAAATAGAGCAAAACTGTTGGTGTTTTTTCGGATCTCGAAGCAAAAAAATTCCACGAGAGACCTTTCGTATCTCAAATATTTCATAACTCGAAGCATTCGTATCTCGGGGTACCACTGTACTGCCTTTTCTACAGGGGAATGTTGCCTGTGCAGGCATGCTCTTACATGATTTAGGACTCGTGTGCTCTCAGCGCAGGGAGAAGGGCCCACTTAAAGAACGGATTAAGTACTCACCAATGTCCAACAGAGACCAAACGCAGCGCACACATCATTGTTTCTTATAGTTCTGACATTGCCTGGTTCTGTTAATATACAGGGCCACTATCCAATCAGAGTGGTTAGTGAATGTGTTAAATGGCATTAAAGTATTGCTTTGATTTGCACACTTCTCGTGAAGCTGTGGGCAAATCTTATACCATGAAAGTTTGTCTCCAAGTTTTTTTTCTCCAGTTTTGAATGGTTGAAGAGTATGAAGCATGTTTGGCTTTGGAAAAAGACGGAGTGCTAGTACCAGATCACAAAATCGTTTCTTTGGTCTAGTTTTTTTGTCGTATAGCATCCCTCATTCCCGTCATTACATTTAATGCACAGCAGGAATTAAACACACTGATGCAAAGAGAAACAAAGAGAGTGCAGAGGGGAGGAAATTGGAACAAGTGAAAGGCTGCATCACTGGTGCTTGCTCTAGACATCCCCGTAGGAAGAGCTGTGACCAAATTTACAAAGAACTCATCAGAGCATTGAGGATTGTGAGGATGGAAAGAGTGAAGAAAGCACATACAGACATGCAAGAAAAGTCAGCATACCACACCTTCAGTTCATATATGATTAACCACGAGTGTATCTATGAGCTGACTGCTCTGACTGACGAGACCACTTTCAAAGAGGAGATATCGTTCATGTCCGAGGTCAGTGTTTAGTGACAGGTACAAGAACACCCTGTCTGTCAGGTTCTGAACATCCACCGTAGAATTGCCACCTTAGGCTGCCCGTCCACTTATCCCAGAGCTAGAGTGGATAATCTCCAGGACTCACCTTTAAATCCTACGGTTAAAGACTATAATCTCGAAAACCCTTGGCTACTCTTGCAAATCAGTAAGAACAAATCTTACCATTGGTTAAATAGGCTTACATTCCAAATCATCTTAAATGCATGCCGTTTAGTTAAAACCGTTATTTTTGGTTCAGTGAAGCCATTTGTTGTCAAACAACTGTGTTTTAAATCACAGAGACAACCGAACCTTTCTAAATTACCCTCATTAAAAGTTTACACACCCCAATTCTTCCCTCTTTTAACATCAGTGAAAGCCTAAAGTCTCTTGAGGTAGTTATAGATGAGGTAATTTATGTTCTCTGTTGGTAAAGCAGCCAATTATTCTTAGCAAAAAGCTCTTGTAAATTATTATCCCCAGTGGACAGAGACAGCCCCTCCAGAAGCTTCACTTTCTTCTGGTGGAACCAATCACAAGTGGGCTTGGCCTTGTGTTTTGGATTCGGAATGTCTAGTATCGTCCCATAAGCAGCTTCTGGCAACTCGACCACGCAACACCCAATAATTGTCCCCTCGAAACAACCAAGCGACAAATACGGTTGTGTATTTCGTTTGCATCCCTTATAAGTTTTCTGGCAGTTGTAGCAGAAATGTTTGTTGGTTTTTGTAGTCCCTCAATTTATACTTCCAATCAGAGTTTGGGGGCAGCACGGTGGCTCATTGGGTAGCACTGTGGCCTTACAGTTAGCAGGTTGCTGGTTCGAGGCTCGCTGGTGACCTTCTTGGAAGGAGTTTGCATGTTCTCCTCGTGCTTGCGTGGGTTTCCTCCGGGTACTCCGGTCCCCCCAAAATCCCAAAAACATGCGGTTAAGTTAATTGAAGAATCTAAAATTCCCCTTGAATTTTGGCTCAAAATTCAAAATTCCCCTTGGTGTGAATGTTATCCTGGAGACCTGTCGAGAGTATCCCCCCCGCCTCGCGCTCAGTGTGCGCTGGAGATAGGCACTGGCAGACCCCCCCCATAAAAAAGTGAATAAGCGGGTTTGAAAATGACTGAATCAGAGTTTGAACACTGCTGGTTGACATTTCTAGTTCCTTGGATATCCTTTTACATGCCTTTCTTGTGTGTACAGTTCAACTTTTCCCGTAGATCCTTTGACTTCTCTTTCGCCATCGCTCATAATTCTGAAATGTCAGTGGATGGATGCATCACTGGATGAAAAAAGTAAAAAAAAAGTTCTATCAGGAGCCCAGAAATCTCTTATGTTCAAACATTGATTCCAAGCAGGTCGCAGATGAGGATGCCAGCCGCTTAAACCCTTTTTTTGTCAGTTTTTGTGCATGTTATCGGGCTAAAATCGCCAGGGTATGTAAATATTTGATCAGGGTCATTTGAAAAGTTTAAAAAGAGTAAACACAGTCGTTTGACATTAAATGCCTACACCCAACCGAGTGGAAATCATTCATTTGTGCGTTATCATTCATTTTTTATGAAAAATGGCCAAGAATCAGAACATTTGGGTGTGGAAACTTATGAGCACAACTGTAGACATAATCCAATAAATTGCTGAAATTATTTTTCTTTCTAATTTAAATATAAGCTTTGCAGTACTCACTTTTACAAGTGTGTATTTGGTAAAAATGCATACAGAGCTTGGTCGAAGAAGCTCAACCTCATTTCAGTTTTGTCATATTTCCAATCAGAAACCGAACGTTAAATAATTTCTCCACTGCAACACACATGAATTAAATGAAGGAGAAAGCCCAAGAATGAAGGCAAACTACATCTATGATAATGATGATGCACACAAAACGCTGATGCAACATATTGAAAGATAAACAGTGATGAAATCATATAGGCCCTCGTCACACATTAAACCATTATGAGCCAAGAATAAATGTTGAATTGTCAAAAGAATAGCACAGATGGAGTGCAACAAACCCTAAAGATAAGAAATCTCTCTCTCGCTTTCTCTCTCTCTCTTATGAACTCAGCGTCATATTTGTGTCAGATCATTGGTGACATTAAAACTGTTAAGATGATGCCAAAACTCTCATAGGCTGTGTCTGAGTCTGCATGAGGCTGAATCGGTTACTCTCATGACAAATTGAAGTTGCTGGACAGCAGGTCCTTGCTCACAGTGACGGAGGCAGAGATAGACACATACCTTTGATAATTTGACTATTATATTTTATACAAATTTCATAAAGTAACCACCTGTCAACATTTGTTTTATGTGAGTTCCCTTCAATTCTTTAAATTTAAATGTATTTTATGTTTTTATTATGTTGGTTTGTGAAATTTAAATTGTATCTCCTCCTAGAACTTTCGAGGTACTGCCACCAAAGTTTGGCAACATATCCAAACTGGTCTGACTCGAGTTGCTATATCTTTTCAGACTGATACCACTAAAGAAACTCACTGAGAATGCTGGGAAATTTTCTGTTGACTTCGAATGGGGTAAAATTTGTAAAGCTGAACCTCCACAGTTTGGGTAAATTCGAAGTTTCTCACAGATTCTCAGTGTGAGTTAATCAGTGTGTACAAGAACATACCCATCATTGTGCAAAAGTATTTGATCTAGGGGTTGGTTACCATTAACTTATAATGGCCATTAAGAATTGGGAACAGGTGTCAAAAATATCCTTAAGATGAACCATTGTAGAGAAACGGGGGTTTAGGTTTGTTAGTAACAACTTAACATTTTTATGACATCACAGACCACTCCCTAGCAACCAAATTGTTTACCCTAGCAATCAAATTCAAATAACTATATCAGCTTTAGGCAAAAATTGAATCATGTGGGTTGGTTTGTATTACTTAGTCAAAAAGGGAACAATATATTATGTCAATGACCCGCAAACAGCAACCAGGCTGTTTACCATAGCAACCAATTTGGCACATCTCTATCTCAGCTTAGGAAAGTCATAGAGACATGAGGGTTGGTTTATGTCACTCATATGGGCATTGACAACATTTAAAATTGTTTTAAACAGACCCAGCACAAGCCAACATCTAAGTTTGCGTCAAACTTTGGCCATCTATTTATAAATAGTATTGCATACAGAATGTCTATAAACCCTTAATAAAGACAAAACTGAATAAGCAGAATCACACTCATCAAGGTGTCACTTATAGTGAGGACATGTCTTAAATGTTTAACGTATTTATGCGTCGAAAATTCATTATGGGCTTTTTGGTTACCAAAAGTCTGCAATGTCTCTGAATTGAAATGACATCTGAAAAAATGTGTCTGAGAGCAACTTGTTTCATTAACCCACTCTCAGGGGGCTTTCAGACCTGAATGTTTAGTTCGATTCATTTGAACTAGAGTTCGTTTTTCCTGTTAGTTTGGTTCGTTTGGGAAAGAGGAACCAGCACCCAAACTCAAAAACCTGCAGAAAGACCAGAAATTAACTGGTCAGACTCAGAATCTGACCAGTTAATAGCAGCTGGGCCCTGGGGAAAACTAAAGGCGGCTCTGAACACACAGGTGGTAACTGCTCCTTTGACTGTGATAATGGGGAATCAATAACAAGCATTACTGGAATGAATGGGATCTGAGGGCAAGGAGGATCTTGGAGTACATCAGAAAATGGAAAATAAACAGGACTAAGTAGGGGCTCGCTCACTGTAGAGGCCATGGGGTCAGGGTTGGGGACACATGGCTTGATGAGTTTATTATTTCCACGTTCTGAGACAAGAATCCAAGATCCTGGGACAATTCTCCAACTCCAGAAAAAAAAGGTTCGTGGGCTTATCTGGGCAATCAACTTCTTCATAGACAGGGAAAAATGTTTTGTGGTCACAGTGCATGGAGACTGCAGCATGGTACGCCTCCCAGAAAACTCGATCCTCCTCTGACAAGAATTCTGGGAACTGGGACGATCGAAGGTAGTCCAGGACAGAATCGCAAGGAAACTCCAAAAGGACTGGGGGTTTCACAATACCAGTGACCACCTCCCAAAATCCACTAGATAAAAATATGTCGGGCAAGATCGGCCAATCGAGTCCCAAACAGAAGATTCTGATGACTTCGTTCTCCTTGAGACCAAGCCCATCCAGAGTCAGGGTGGAAATGTTGTTTCTAATACTGCTTGATGTGGAAAACTGGAGGAGCTGGGGACTTGACAGACGAGGTGGAGGTCTTGGAGGGATACTAACAAAATCGACCGAATTAATTAGCCAAGTTCCTCAGAATGGTGGAATAATTCTTTCACAGTATTCTCTCCAGTGGTGAGTGAAAGCATGGAACTCAAATGCTCAATTCAAACACTCTCTTTACTTCAACAAAGAAGACAACCTCAAATAACTAAGACTGAGAATATAAAAAAATAAATGAGAAATAAGTCCTATAGTTAAACTCGTAAATTAGAGGTTATCAAAGTGAAGGGCACATGGCACCATCCAGCATTGACGATTACGCCCTATGATACTGGGTTAACCCTATGATACTGCAAAGAAATACATGACAGACAAGACTAAATAGGGAACACATAACAAGAAACACCTGTGCATGGCAGGTGAGGGTTAAAAAGCAGGCATGAGTGTGGGAAAGGCAATGCACATGGTGATAAACATAGGATGCATGTGTGGGAGGCAGGCCGGAGCAGGAATGACAGGGAGAGAGCTAAGGCCACCCAGCTAAGAAAAGAGAAACAAAGGATAAAATGAGACAAAATTAATAGATAAACAGAGAACACCTATGAAATAGGTAAAATTGAAGTAAACGGGAACAAAAGTGCAACACCTGGTAAGAATTTCTAAAAGGTGTATAAGATTCCACTTCTTATTAATCAACACATCACTATGAATGAGTTTGAAGTTGGAAAAGTGAGTCATTGAATCATATGAATAATTCAGGAGCCATCCACTTTGAATGCACAGTGGCAGAAGTGAATCACACCTTTAGATTAAGCTGGTTAAATTTGCAGATTCAAATTCTTCTCTGTGTAATCCCCATTCACTGAAGGAGGGAACAGAGACATATTGCCGTAATTACGACTGAAGGAACGATTCTTGGGAGAGTAAATGTTCCAACCATTCAACAGACCAATGATGCACATACCACTGTGCAGGTGTAGGCAACCCCAGCGGAACCTACATTCTGTGATTTTTTTGAAGGAGCCAAGGAGGCATCTCAGATCCACTGAACTCAAGGACATGGCAAGATAAAAATTTCTCCCTTCCCTACTGTCGTAAGTATGACTGTGGGAACCCCTCGAAAAGGCCATGCCTTAAATCCTTCCATACAGATCGACACCAACCTTAAAAATTATTAGCTGCTAAAGCCGTAATAACCTGTATGGGACTCTTTCTGCCCCTGGCCCGGGGGAAAAGAACCCTATTATCAACGGCAAAGTCGCACTAGAGAGAGTAGCCTTTCTTGCTTTGTTAGCGAAGTGACCAGAAGGAGGGCACCCCTCTACCTGTAGGGAGAGGTGTGCAGAGATCACATCGAGATGAGAGGGCTTCCATCGAAAGTAATCATCTTGCAGGGGCAGGTACGAAACCAGCATTGTTCCCAGCTTGAGAAAGAAGGGTTCGGGATGCGGGACCCCCAGCTCTAGACCATGGGTCTGTTGGGGTTGATGTGCAAGTGGGTTGATGTCTGGTTCAGGACCCAGGTACCTGCTGGAAACTGCACACTTCTTGTCATGGTGTCTGTGGTAACAACTCTGTGCCATGTGGAGCCTCAGAGGGGCACATCTGCATGAGGGAAGGACAATGACCGTCAGTCCTTCAGGGTGAGGTGCCAATGAGCATGCCCAACTCGGGACTCAAGAGCCAAGCCAAGCTGAAGTGGTCTTATTTGCAGGAGTCTGAGTAGAACTACTGAGACTGCTAGTGTCATATACCCCAGGAGCCTCTGAAGAGTTTCAGAATGACCACATGTCTAGAAGACAGCACCTCTTGAGCTGTCAGCAACGCCAGGGCCCATTTTACCAAACTGTTCCTGCACAAAATAACTTTTTTCTCAGTTGACCTTCAAACTTAGATGGTCTAAATGCTGGGGCAGTGTGCTAGTATTTAATCAGCTGCTCTCACTTAGCCAGTCGTCAATGGAATTAGGAAGGAAGGAAGGAAACCTTGGCGACTTAAAGAAGGTTCGCAGGAAAGACCAAGGGGTAGGACAGAATACAAGTAGGCAGAAGGAGGGTAGGTTTATACACCCAGCTCATTGATAATTTAAACACCTACATCTGTACAATTCTAAGTGAATCATTGGCCTGTTTGGAACAATGGTTGGAACAACTCACACTCCCATGGATCTTTCCCACAATCGTAATTTCGACAATGAATTATGAGAACCTGTGATTCCAGAACCTGATGTTAGAAGCTAAATCTACCACCATCTACAATGTCATTAACATCACTGTAGATTTTGCTGGGCTCTCTATGAAGAAACAATATCTGATGAACTTCTGGTTTGTTCTGACATTATAATCATTCATAATTTTGACACAGAAAGGTTCCATTGATGTGTTTGACAAGAACAATGGGATATGTGTGAAGGGTGTTTTGACCCATGTGCATAAGAGACAGTTCTGTTCCTCACAGTAAAATAATGTAAGCAGGTGAAACAGAATGGCTTTGTCTTACTAAACTGGCCTTACTTTACTACTGAAGTCCTAAACAAATGTTTATATCCAAAACAGAAGCACACGTCAGCTCTAGAAATTCTTATGAATTTCTGCTCTGCAGTAATGAGTTTGTGACTCCAATCCTAACGGTTCATACTACAGTGATAGTATGCAAATTAGGATTCTAAAACATGGATGATGAAGAGATGAAGCAGGATTCCAGGAGACGAAGCATGGACTAATTTACAGGTTTTCCTCCCCTCTGCAAACCTTCTTCAAAGAAGGCTCTGGTTGGAAATCTCCTTTAAGATCTGATCAAGGACTAGTGTTTTTTTGCAGTGGTCTATGATCAGTATCTTAATGGTGTTTCCAAGAGAGAACGAGGGGTCGGTGACCAACCTGACTGATGGTACTCATGGCCCTCATGTAGCTCTCATTTCGGGAGCGAAATTTTGGTGAAGCAAGTAGACTGGCCGGGTCCAGACTGTCCAAACTGCGGTTGATTGAAACCTCACTCACCGCTCGCAGATAACTGTGACTTCGAATCTGCAGCTTGGGCGAGTGTGACTCCGTACTGATCCTGCGAACACAGAGAGTGAGAGGGGGGTTATATTGGGGTTTGGGAATTTAAATACAGCAAAAATACAAACAGCTCTGCTCTCCTATCCACTTGTTAATTCTGACACCGCGCTGTGCTTCCGGATCCTGGCTCTCCATTCTCCCATTGACAGACAATGGTAAAAAGTGCTGATACTTTGATCATCACACCAAAAACGCTTTAAATCAATTTTAAATCAAGTGAAACATAGATTATCAATAATGTGTTACAACAAAAGTTAAGGTGTCCTAAAATAAATAACGTTTATAAAGTAGAATCGGATTTTCTGTAGCGTAAGTTAAAATAGAAACCTGTGACGCATTCTCAGAAGCGATCTCTACATCCCTTCATACATGATTTTAGTACTGCCTCCGCTTGATCTTGGTTTCGTGTCGGTGTTCGTAATTCGTGGAATATCTTGAGAAAGTTAACTTTCATACGTAGTGCCGTAATGTTTTCTGCCACCCGTTCCACCTCTTCCGACACTTCGCCACATCGCCTCTCTCACAAGGTAAGATTTCACATTTGTGCACATATTATTTTCCATTTATTTTATTCTGTTTTATTACTATTTATTACATTAACAATGTGTAGATTTAAAGATTTTAGAAAAGTTATACATTTTTCTCAACTTATACTGTTGTTTCTGAGAGCCATTGCACGGATTAGGCATTTTACATGTTAAACTTGCTGCGAGATACGAAAAATTCTGAATACGAACGCCACCCTGGAACAAATTAATTTCGTATCTTGAGATATCACTGTATTACACTTATTATAATAACCATTACGTCCTACTGGTTAGCCTGACTTTGGTGTTACTTTTTATATGGATTACGGCCAAGACAATCCTTCACACAACTGGTGAAAATTAACATCTTATTATGGTTCGAGGGAGTGTGGTAAAATGCGCCTAATGGGTTTCAGCTAATGTTGGGCTTGCAGTTTGACATTCGCGAATGAAATTTGGCATGTGTCTATGGTACCAAGATTTAAATACAAGTAATATGGGTTGCATTTCAAAAAATCGCAAGCACTTAAAAAAGGCCAATTTTACTTAACCCTTTAAGACCTACGGGAGCACAGGCAATCCCATTTGCATATTAATTTTTAAATGCCGATAAAACTGGAAGCACATAAGACAGAGCAATAATTCATTTTGCAAATGAAACAGAAGATGTTTCACGAGAGGGTGTGTAGAAATCCAGTAAAAGTTGCAAAAAAATCCATAAAAAGCCTACAATAAAGCCATTATAATCCACACCGCGGATATTTCCTCATCACATTGTCAAAGTGATCAATTCCTGCAATAATTTTCTTTTGTATATATGTATATATATTTTTTATTTATTGCACTGTATATTGATAAGTTTTGTCTAATACAAAGCTATCTATGATCAAAAGTATCTTAGAAACATTTTTTTTATTTGCAATTTGATTGCACGGTTGTAAATTGTTTAGTTTGATGTTCATTGTATGTTTTCTGCAAAATGTTTTTAGTTTTTTGTCTTTATAAATTTTAGTTTATCTCAAAAACTAAGCGATGAATTCACTCAGAACAAATTTACTGAGGTTCAAAAGCATTTTGTGGAACTTTTTTACATTTACAATTATGAGAGATAAAGCTATGACGTGTCTGTATTTAGAAAAAATCTGTGGAGGAAAAAAAAAACGATTTTTAATATATTTATGGTTTATTGTTGTTTTTGACACTTTCTTCAGTTAAGATTGAATTAACTCCATATATTATTAAAATCTATGATATAAGGGTTAAAGTGACGTATGGCAATTTAAAATACTCCAAAAAATGGCACCACAGCAGGTAAAAAAAGTAAACTCTGGCGGACGTGGTTCTAAGGCAGGTCATAAAGGGATGAGTTGTATTTTTACGAACTCCTCCTAGAGAATTTATCTGTTCATCTTCATGCTCTATCAGTCGTATCTTAAGGCCTAGGGGTTCTTAAATTATAACGTTCTTTTTAATTCAATCATACAATGTCTGTCTGGTCACATGTAGAAAGTAAACTATTGCGTATAGCGCCACCAAATGGCTACAGAAAACATTTTTAAGGTATTTTTAAGAGCATGTTTAAGGTAATTCATTTTACCATTTTTTACATATGTGCAAAGAATATTGGTCACAACAAGAAATTTTAAAATTTCTAAAACTAATTCACAGCGCCACCTGGTGGTCATGAAACTTTATGATGTGGTCCTAGTTAAAAATTGCCTGTATTGTTGAGTAATTTTAACAATACTCACTTGAAAACATCTCCTAAATAAAAATTGGCCATAGTGCGTAGTACTACAACTTGGCAGATGAAGAAGTGGTGATGGCGCAGAAGAAGTTCAAGCCCTGTAATCGCTGCTTGTATCTTAAATTTATATACAATATAAAGAGTAGCAGATCGTTCCTTAATAGGAAAATGCTCATCAAACCTAGCATTGATCCCCTTGGTCAAAAACTGGAACTGGGAATAAATTATCCACTTTTTTGTCAATATTTGACTTTATTTTGAAACTTTACCAGCCAATTCTGGTTAATCGCCAGACTTGGAGTCAATTCAGCTCATAAGACATCAGAAGACATCATCATGAAACCTTTCTTGTCTTATTGTGTTCCAAATTTGGAGTCATCTCAACACACTAAAGGACATTAAACAACAGTAGACTGTGAGAGCTTTCTGTATGAACTTTCACCTCAAATTCAAAGTCAACAACATCCGCCTCCTTTCATGTGGACCTGCTATATACACTGCACCTGTGTGCACGTCTGTTCTTCACACACATTTCAGTCGCATATGTTGGAAAATGAATGACAGAAAGGATGAACATAACAAATCTCATGTGGTGTTGACACTCATTACTCTTAAGAAAGGTTCTTCAGTGGTTCTATGCTGGTTCTTTGGAGGTTTGAAGATGCAATATAGGACGTTATTGCCTTTAAGAAGCCCTTAGGCACCTTTTGGTTCTTCACTGGTTTTTGTGGTACTGTGAAAGCACTTTGTTGGTGTAAGGAAAACTTTATGGCCTTTTCGGTTATTTGTTTTGAATCTGCAATATACCGTATTTTTCGCCGTATAAGACGCACATTTTCTTCCCCAAAACGGAGAAGGAAAAGTTGGTGCGTCTTATATGGCGAATGCAGAGCGCCGTGGAGTGGAGGGCGGTCATGGCCGTAGGAGAGGCGTAAGAGAGGCCACGGCTTCAGCCTAGCTCCTGTTATGGTAAAAATGTACCTTCTCAATTGATAATAAACACTGGAGACCGTTTGAGAGAGAACACAGCAAATGCGGCTATTTATTGTAAAGATTTAGCAGTCTCAACGTATTTCCTACACACATGTTATTCGCATTGGAAAAGAACCTCGAGCCTCCTCAAAGTAAGACAAGCACTGGAAGAAGGGCGGGACTGAAGTATGACGTGTCTCTTAAAAGTTTATCAAATTACATTTCTCTAAATGACCACTAGATGGATGTATTATATAGGAATACTACCCATCACACTCCGGAGCCAGATGGATCATAAGGAGCAGGTATGAAACATTACAGCGGTTTTTGTTACTTTTACTGTTTACTGTCTGTTCATGCTACATGTTTGGCTGTTAACTTTTACACAGTTGATATTAAATATTTTACTACAGTATTTGGTTCAGAATCTTTTTTTTTCTAGATCTTCCTCATTTAAAATTAGGTGCGTCTTATATGGTGAAAAATACGGTAGATAGATGCTGGTCATATCATGTCACAGTTTTTTATTTCATGCCCTTGATGGTTGGTTCTAAATGGCACTTTTGATACGTGATAAGTGCACGAAAATTATTTTTTATGGTTGTCATATGGTCATAATCGTTACTGAAAACGGCTTTGTTAGTGGTAATTCATGTAAATATCAATAGAACTCAAGAAAATTACCGTATTTTTCGGCTCATAAGACGCACTTTTTCTTCCCCAAAACTGAGGGGGAAAAGTTGGTGCGTCTTATGAAGCGAATACAAACCGCCGCGAAGTCCGGTAACGGCCGTATGAGAGGTGTAAGAGCTCCGGAGCTAGGCCGAAGCCGCGGCCATATTTGTTTACCAAGCGATGCACGCTGACGTCATCGCCCATCTCTGCCATTGCGCGGACGTAACGAAAACGGGGGGAAAAACTACATTTCCCACAATGCCTTTGGCATCCGCATCCATACTTACGTCACGAGCGAAACTACAGAGATCAGCTGACTCTCGCATTTGAGTGATCTCTCACGCTACAAACCCGTTTTTTCACGCTAAAATACATTTCATGTTGTGAAATGGGCACAGCTCATAGTTTGTCTGCTATGTTTTTTGAGCCTGACGATAAGATGATGATCGATAAGCATCGTCTTCAGTCTGTGAGGGTTTTATTTCCACTAAGCATTCACTTGGACAGTTTCACAATCTTGGACAGTTTGATCCTTTATTAATGGAGTTATTTCAAAAGGATTTATATTAGAACAAAAAGCATACGCTTGTTTCCAGCGCTACGCTATTACTAATGTGGGGGCAATGTTACTAGCTATTATTAGTAATGTGGTGACAATGTTACTAGCTATTATTAGTAATGTGGTGACAATGTTACTAGCTATTATTAGTAATGTGGTGACAATGTTACTAGCTATTATTAGTAATGTAGTGACAATGTTGCACTGGAACAGTGATGGTGATAACGAATGGTGGACTTTAGAGTGATGAGTGGGGGCAAAGAAAAACATTACAGCCTTTTTTTTGTTACTTTTACTGTTTACTGTCTGTTCATGTTACATGTTTGGCTGTTAACTTTTACACAGTTGATATAAAATATTTTACAACAGTATTTGGTTCAGAATCTTTTTTTTCTGGATTTTCCTCTTTAAAAATTGGGTGCGTCTTATGTGCCGGTGCGTCTTATGAGCCGAAAAATACGGTAATATAAATTTATTATTAGCGCGATATTAAGCGCAGCGGAACAATGTTCTCTACTGTGCGTCACTCAATAGCGTCTGTGCGGAAACTCGCCTAGGAACATTGTTCCTAGTAGCACAGCACGAGTTAGAAAATGGCATCATGGCAACAGCGAAAGAGAAGCCAGAGCTTAAAGACCCTCCCACCTCACTACGGTCTACTGTTGGGGACCACTTTGTCTTTTGCACAAAATACATAACGGGGATAGACGAGTGGATAAATTTAAAGTTGTATGCCGACATTGTTCCACGGAGATCGGGCAGGCAACACATCTAACATTTTCTACTGCTGGAGGTATCGTCACTGCCACCAGATCTGTGCTCTCTAGGTTAATCTATTTTAGCCTAAAACTTAAAAAGTTAGTTTTGTTGATATATAAGCTGAAGCTGTTGCTAGTGTTAAAAGTTTTCAGGTCCTAACTAGTTGCAGTATTTCATTTTTTTATTTAAAAAAATGTGTATTTCTTTATAAAGAGTGCAATTTATTTAAAATATCACTCAAATGTGTCACTTTTATTTATTTTATGCAAGAATTCTATTGTGTATTGGCAGCTTTTTAAAATAAAGAGTATGTAAGTTCTTATTGTTTTGTACCGAACCGAACTCTCCAAGACACTGTACCGAACCGAATACAATTTTAGCGTACCGTTATATATTATATATATATATATATACATGACAACACTTGCTCCTCTCTCTCGAAGTGATAAACAGATGAAAGCTTGTCATTCTTTCTGTTATCAGCAGCTGCTAACTGTGAATAAATTGTGTTCCTTAGAGTCTTCAGCTGAATTCTCCTCTGGTAAACCAACAGAAGAAAGACAGGCACTATCTTGTGTGTGTGTGTGTGTGTGTGTGTGTGTGTGTGTGTGTGACTCACAACTTTTAAACCAGGCTGACAAACATCTATTCTGGCAAGGAAAGGATAGCACCATCTATTTGGTCTATGGAGCTCATGGGAGAACAGCACATTGCTGATGAGCATTCCCCAAGAGTTCTGTGTGAATGTCACCTATTAAAACTCAGGAAACATCTCACATACAGTCTCCTGAGGATTCAACATGCCTACCAAAGGCCGGTTCTCTTCACACATTCATATAAACGGAGGTGAAATCTCAATGAAACCTGTTGTCCTGAAGATGAGTCATTGTCCTAAGAGCCTGGCACTGAAGCTTATTTTCCAGTGACTCACTATAGTTCATGAAATGCATCATGCACTGAAGTGTTACTTAACATTTATTGGTATTATTTTCACAAACTCTTCAATTAAAAGCACACTTCATCACATTTTTTCTAATGCGGGCAACACTGCTGTTGCAATGACCTAATTTAAATAGCTGCTAATAAATGGAGTATTGTTATTCCATTTCCCAGGAGCTCATTATCTTGGTTTCATAAATGCTTAATATTAGCTGGCTGTAAATGTCAATCTTTTCCCATTTCACACAATTAAATCAGTGTAGTACTGCAAAATGCCCTCAAAAAGAAATTTGTTCAACTGATTCAGTTACAGACATTTCTTAAATTAATCTGCAAACGTTAGATTAGTTCATCAGAAAGCATTCACTGCACTGACGTTTCTCAGCCTTGATTATACATGTATTTTAAAGCTCAACAACTGACCTGTATCCTGCATTTTGTTTCCTCTAATTATATATTTCTACAGCTTAATTAAGGTCCATACATAGCAGTTATTTAGACGTGATTTGGAAAGGCACACACCTAAGATACATATAAGGTTCCACAGTTAATACTAAATGTCAAAGATCTAACCAAGATCTAACAAAGGACTTGCCTTTAGACCCCTGAAGAAAAAAAATTATGCCATGGAACAAATCTGGGGCAGGGTACAGAATAAAAAAAAAACTCCAGATGTGTGATCTCTAATTGTAAAAAGAAAACGTCAAACAATAAGAACTATTTCTAGAGCTGGCTGTCTGTGTGAGCGATCGGGGAGAAGGGGTGTAGAACGGGAAGTTTAACCTGAACCCATTGGCACAGTTTTTCTGCATAGAGAAAGCCACAGCTGAGAGATTAGACAAACATTTTACATTTTGGCATGAATACCAGCCATTGTGTTCAGAGAGAACCAGACAGAACTCATCAAATGGACAATACCATCCATATCATGGAGCATGGTGGTGGTAGAATCATGCATTGGGGATTTTGCTATGGCTACAGTTCCAGCAGTACTGGAAGATCAGACAGGATTGAGGAAATCTAGTTCACAAATGTAAAGAGGCGCCCTGGGTAAAAACCTTTTCTAGAGTGTGCTTGACTTCTGACTTGAACAATCAACATCTCTGGAGAGATTTGGAGAGGCTGTGCGATAACACTCCCCATGCACCCTAGGGGAGCTTGAGAGGTACTACAAAATGAAAGGGGTGAAACACCTCACAAATACATGTGCCAAGCCTGGGCATCATGTTTCAAAAGACTTGGAGCTGTATTTGCAGCAAAACACAGTGAGTATGTGACTATACTGTTGCAAACTGATTTCTGTTTTCATTTATAAATGATTAAAAAGCCAAAACAACGGTTTATTATATGATCATTTTTGCAGTGCAGAAAATATTGCATCTATTTCTAAGGCTGCCGTGTAAAAAGATTGAAATACTTTCTTTTGAGAATACTTTCCAGATAAACTGTTTGTAAGTTAAAATTAAAAGGTTATCTGATGACAAGACAATATAATCACTTCTGGTGACAAGTAGCTAGTGCTGTAGTCAACACTGGCTTAAAGAAGACATTATATGACGAGGAATTATTCAAGTCAAGGATAAATCCAAGCATTTAAATTAATTGTTGAAATCAGGCAGTTTTGTTCCAGTTACACATTATGTCTGTATTCCAGAAATAAACGAACTAAAAGAACACAAGACTGCAACCAAAGAAAGATATGACCAAACAGTGAACAAGGCAGAAACCTGTTGAAAGATGGTTTTCTGACACAAGAATGAAAACAAAGAAATTTGACACAAAGGGGAAAGGAGACAAAGACAAGACAGAAAAAATAGGCAAGACCAACACAATTCTGAAACCAAAAACAGATGATTGAAAGCAGAGTCAAGGCCAAGACAGCACAGTAAACAAACAAAAAAAGAAGATAAAAAAAACAGTCACTACCCAGACAAGACTAAAATCAAGTCAAGACAAGACAGACACCAGAGAGAGTTGATACTTAAAAAAAAACAAGATAGTTGAGAAATAGACAAGACAGACACCAAAGAGAGTTGTTACTTGGACAAGACAGACACCAAAGAGAGTCAAAACCTGGACAAGACAGGTATCAAAGAGAGTCATGGCCTGACCAAGACAGGTACCAAAGAGAGTCAAGACCTGGACAAGACAAACACCAAAGAGAGTCAAGACCTGGACAAGACAAACACCAAAGAGAGTCAAGACCTGGACAAGACAGGTATCAAAGAGAGTGATGGCCTGAACAAGACAGGTATCAAAGAGAGTCAAGACCTGGACAAGACAAACACCAAAGAGAGTCAAGACCTGGACAAGACAGGTATCAAAGAGAGCGATGGCCTGAACAAGACAGGTATCAAAGAGAGTCAAGACCTGGACAAGACAAACACCAAAGAGAGTCAAGACCTGGACAAGACAGGTATCAAAGAGAGCGATGGCCTGAACAAGACAGGTATCAAAGAGAGTCAAGACCTGGACAAGACAAACACCAAAGAGAGTCAAGACCTGGACAAGACAGGTATCAAAGAGAGCGATGGCCTGAACAAGACAGGTATCAAAGAGAGTCAAGACCTGGACAAGACAAACACCAAAGAGAGTCAAGACCTGGACAAGACAGACACCAAAGAGAGTCAAGACCTGGACAAGACAGGTATCAAAGAGAGTGATGGCCTGAACAAGACAGGTATCAAAGAGAGTCAAGACCTGAACAAGACAAACACCAAAGAGAGTCAAGACCTGGACAAGACAGACACCAAAGAGAATTGATACTCGGACAGGACATACACCACATAGAGTAAAGACCTGGACAAGACAAACACCAAAGAGAGTCAAGACCTGGACAAGACAGGTATCAAAGAGAGTGATGGCCTGAACAAGACAGGTATCAAAGAGAGTCAAGACCTGGACAAGACAAACACCAAAGAGAGTCAAGACCTGGACAAGACAGGTATCAAAGAGAGCGATGGCCTGAACAAGACAGGTATCAAAGAGAGTCAAGACCTGGACAAGACAAACACCAAAGAGAGTCAAGACCTGGACAAGACAGACACCAAAGAGAATTGATACTCGGACAGGACATACACCACATAGAGTAAAGATCTGGAGAAGACAAACACCAAAGAGAGTCATGATCTGGACACCAGAGAGTTGATGTTTGGATGAGATAGACACCACAGAGAGTCTAGACAAGGACGAGACAGATAACAAACAAATTCAAGACGGATACAGAGAAAGTTGTGACCAAATGGAGTTGAGATGAAGAAAAGACTATGACTTAAAAAAATTGGTTTTCTTGCCCGCTACATTAATATTAAAAGAAAACATGGCATTGTATCTAAATACTTTACTTTCCTGATGATTTATGAATAATGGCATGATGTGCTTTATTCAGTAAGTCGTGAATTCAAAGATTGTCTCTTAATTTTAACATAATTGGAATTTTGTATGAAGGTCAAAGCTTCTGTAATCACTTTGGTGTGCATCACGTCTTTCTTTCATTCAGATTATTTCACATTATGAATATAATTTGGGCACAAGGGAAAGACTGTGCATATGAAATATAATTACAAACTCCACTCTTCTCATGATTTTTTCAGAAAAAGCCATCATATTGGCAGCATCCCCATAGGCTCACTCAGGAACATTACATCAATGCAGTCACAGAGAAACCAGCTTAATATATTCAGCATTGGTTCAATGAGGTTCATATTGGTTCATATTGAGCCATAATGCATGTTTCATGCTCCAGACAAACCCCCCAATGGTCCCCAAACAGAATTTTGACTAATCTGCCATCAAAATGCATACAACATCTAATGGTTTTACGAGGCAAGCATCTAATTTTTTTCTTTCAGAGGGACAACAGTTACTACATTATTAATTCAAATAATAAAAGATTGCTACATTTAAACCAAATCCAACATTTCAATGATAAGGGTAATGCTTCACTACAAAATCTGTCCATTGAGCAAGCTTGGAACATGAATCTGGGGTATTAGTGAGATTAAATGTACTTTAATCGTTCCCTAGCTTTAACCATTTATCACAGTTTTTGCATGTCACTCTCTTTGCATCTCTTTCAGTAGTTTAAAATGAAAATTAAATTATTAAATGAAAATATATAGTCTATTAAACACACACTTGGTACCTAAATGGCTAGTTACATTGTATGCTTATGACCAATACACAGAAATTATGATCACTATAACTGCCTAGCACAAAGTAAACCATTAACAATGTTGCAATTGATATGAACTTACCTATAAATGAAGCTTAGATACACTGTCCTTATTAAATGGTTGAAGTGTATTCACACAGAATGTTGTCTCGTCTTCGGCTAGCTTGCTGTGGTCATGACAGATGTTGGTATCATAGCCATGGTTAAATCCAGCTTGCATCAGACCCAAGATTCTGGATTATCTGCCATCTGCAACATCTGTCAACAGAAGAGAATGGGCAGCACAATGATTGAGCTGCAATGTTACACAGCACAACATGTTACCTTATGTAGCCAGAAAATCCAGATCATTAATGTTTGGAATTACACGTCATTTACAATCAATGTATAAAATCATTGCATTTGATTACAGTGGATTAAACAGAGATTAGATACAACTCTGAAATTAGTGTTTTTTCAGTGTAATATTTAGTCGCTAATTGTTGAAATGACCAAAGAAATGGGAATCATTTTGTTCACATGACCAAGAACATTATTGTCATTATAACATAAATTGTCTGCTTTGATGAACGCTTTGTGCTGTTAAAAAAAAACATCCCACTTTTATAATGTGCCGTTTAAAAATCAATTGATATCATTCACAGTCATAAGTGCATTATAAGAAGGTGTGATTAGCCAGGAAGTGACAGATGCAAATGCTAATTAATTCAGTTTGAAAGCACGCGTCCTCTGAAAGGGCAACCATTAGTGAAAAATATTGACCACTTAAAAAGTTCTTAGAAGAGTCATTAAAGGACATTCCACATGGAAACAAACTCAACCAAACATAGCAAAATATTATCATTTTATACCATTTATTTTAATACTTTTACCATTATTTGTCACAATGTGCATCCTTCTTTCTTTGTAAGACATTACTGGCTAAAATGTTGACAGGATCATAATGCGTCATAAATTTTTTTTAAGGCCTTGAAAAGTCCACAAAATACAACTATGTTGATAAATGTAGATGAAGAATGAGGCATTTATGTTACCAATTGTCCTACTGGCATAAGATAGCTTAAAAAGCCAGTCAGGTTAAATGAAAATGATCATCAATTTAAATGGAAAATGAAGTCCTCTTCATAGTTTTAGAAATTGGAAAAGTAATATGCTAAAAGCCACCAAAACCACAGCTATGCACATTACCCAAAGGGTGCAATATATGAGGTTAATACTAAATCCCTCATGGTTGTTCAATTCAATCATGTTTATTCTCTCTAAGTCCAATGGATGGTTTTGGGCATTCTCATTCTCATTGTCTTCAGTGAGTTGATTATCTTGCCAGAGGTACATTGCTGGAAATGGATAAAAGAGTTTTACCGGATGATTGGACCGTCTGCTGTTCACCGCAGACATTGTTTCACTCTCCAGACTCATTTTATAGTTAGACAGAGATCAAATTTTTCAAACACAGTAACACAAAGGCAGTTAGTTGGGGTCGCAAGGGTTATTATCAAGTGCAAATATGCCATTCCCTCAACATCTCAGACAATACAATAAATTGCCATGGCAACATTTACATAGACACACAAAGAGATATGTCTGAGTGCGGAACAGTAAGGTTTATTGATATATTGAATGCCGTGAACAGTATCTTGTGAGCAGGCTGAAATTTTTGTAGTTTCCCAGCAATTAAAAAGTTTTGAGCCATGTTTGGCATTTGTCTGGCACATCTAGGATTCATCTGGCAATGACATACGGTATATGCACCAAACATGGCACACTTCTGGCAGAAGCGATATCATTTTTAACGTGGCCAAGGTGGTCAGCTTGGTTGGGACTTGTGCCAGTTATTGCCCATGTATGGTCATTGTCTGGGGTCCAGAATTATTCCAGTCATATGCAATAACTAATTGTGGTAATGAGATGTTCAGAGGTGGTTGTCTAGTGAGAGTAGTGCTAGATACCAATTCAGAAAAGGAAATAAAGGAGGTCTGGAAATAAAGAACCATGAGATCATGGATCAAAGAGACTTGGAGATTATGAGGAACTTATTCAATGGGTTGCTTTAAGCCAAGGGTTGTGTACTGCAGAGAGCGCTGTAGAACAGTCAACTTTAAGGGGGAGAAAAGTGATTAAAAAGGGATGCAGAGCAAGTGTTCGAAATAGGTGCAGACACTGAATTAAACAGGACTATGACATGAAAACAATTAAATAAGTGTCCTTTTTTAGAGAAATACCAACTGCACAGGCTTGTTTACTGAATGTAAATTGGCCTAAGTGAACTTTTTTCCATACATAGAAAAAGGAACATGTATTGTCTTAAACAAAAAAACAAACCGTGACATAAACCTGATTTGTCTATGATTTTCCTAAGCTGACGAAATGGTTGCTAGGATAAATATTCTGCTTGCTACGGAGGAGTCAGTGACAACATATAAGGTCCTTCCTCTAACAATAAGTGAGACAAAAACCATCTCTGATGACTCTATTAATGTACTAACCTTAGATAAGATATACTAATACAGTTGCTAAGGTAAATTTCTGTACAGCATGTTTTATTGCTTTTTGGTAAATTGAAGAAAATCCTAATATTTAGGATTTTAAACGTTGAATAAAAGTGCCTGCTAAATACATCAAATGTAAATTGCTTCCATGATACACTTCAGTGTTCATGTGTGTCTGTGGATTTAGTACATTTTCTGTTTTTAGTAATAAAGAAGGAATTAAATAATGGCTTTTGATGATAAATATAGATGCCAGGTGTGAATGTGTGAGTTATCTTTAAAGAACTACAAAAACCTGAGTAGGTTAAATGAATGCTGCATTACAAAGTTTTAAAATTGATACACATTTTCCAGTTCATCCATACAGTACACGGATGGTAAACTGCATCTGACAGCCAGCACATCCACTAACAACCCTTTCAGTTGTTGAGTTGCCAAATGAGTCTTCTATATTATCATTTGCAATCCAATATGGTGATGTTTCAAGACTTTCTCTCTTGATGCTTATAGGAAGCAAAGGATCCTGCAGTTCATCAAATGACTGCTACAGGCTGACTCAAGAAAAAAATACCTTTGGTTCCATGATGTTTTCCAATTTTCTTGTTTTAACCTTCACGAAATTCATTGGGAGGGTGTGGAGATGAGGAGAGTCTTTTTAAACACCAAGTTGTATTTTTGCTAAATATTGTATTATTTCCTAAATAAAGGACACGATTTAAAAAAAAGTGAATCAAAACAAATAGAGGAAAAAAACTTGTGAATGTGGAATCACAGACAGGTTCTAAAAAAATATGCTGAAAGAAATATTTTGCACAGCAACACAGCCAGATGTTTCAACCCTATGTTTATATAAACCATGTTCGCTTATTAGTAAAAACATGTTCTTGTGGTAAGGCAAGATCAGAATTAACCTTTTTTTTTTCAAGGAACCGAAATTGCAAAATAGGATGATTGTTATCATTTGTTCATCATTGTTATGAGCTGACTATCACAAATACAAAAAATGCAGTATCTCACAGAGCACAATATATGATTGATCATGTGGTTCAAATCATGTGATTCTATAACAGGAGTAAAACCTCTGCATGGCAGTTGCGTATAGTGGTACCTGACTTAAAAAAAGTGGCCAGAAAAATTAGTCGCCCATTATTAATTTGAGGCATGCGTTTATGCTTCTGCAACATTTTCCTCGTATTTGTGCATTCGTTGCACTTGCGCTTCCCTCAGTAAATGTGGGATTGGCTACCTGCAACGGACCTGCCAGTAATGACACCATGGATTATTTGCTGTCGCTTGGCTAAACAATAAATTTGTGTATGTACTTTTTATTCTATAAGTAGTTTGAAACATGCTTTTATGCTCATGCCACGTTGTGCAACAACTTTCTGAACGATTAGCTGATTATTCTGGATGAGACACTCGCCTGAATGAAGTGTACACTCCGAGGGAGCACTTCTCGTGAAAATTGCCCATGCTGGACACCCTGGACATGTCATCAGTCCATCACAGGGCAACACAGACATTCACTCACACATTCACACCTAAGGGGAATTTAGATTATTTAGTTAACCTAACAAGTTTTTGGTTTTGTGGGGGAAACACATCGCAAGCACTTAAATCCACACACACACATGGGGCCAAAACATGCCTTTAACAGGCAACCTTCTAACTGAAAAGCCAAAGTGCTATCCACTGTGAAATAAATATGGTAAAACATTTGAGTGTTACGGTACTTAATTATGAAGACCTATTTGCCTACTTCAAACGGCCTGCATTTTAAGACACTCCAATGAGAGGAAAACTGGAAGTAGAGGTAAACAAACATGTCACTGATAAAAAAACCTGAAAGTATTGAAAAGATATTTAACGACTTATGTTGAGAATTGGGCTGAAAATGAATGTTGAATCCCAAAGGCTGTTTTATTGTACAATACCTTCCTTGAACCATTAAGACTTTTTAATATTTTGATTGAAACAGAGAGAATCTGGATAAGCATAAGAAAGCTGAGTAAGTACTGGTAAGTACTGTGAAAAGTTTAAAAAAAGTTAAGGGGAGCGTTAACTATTCATCAAGCTGGGGGATGAAGATGGAGAGCAGATATCACACTCCATAACATTGTGAATGTTGTTTAAAGGATATTTGCATACAGACCAGAACAAGTTAAAAAGTACAAATCGTCTGAAGGGGCGGCACCTTGGTGCAGTGGTCCAGGGTGTCCCCTGCCTCTTGCTGGACGTGAGCTGGAGATTGCACCAGCATACCCCCATGACCTTGAAAGGAAAATGAACGAAAGAAAGAATGAATGAATGAATGAATGAATGAATGAATGAACATCGCTTGAAGCCCATGGACCTTTTACCAATAGCTGTGAACAGGAATTGTCTTCATTTCGACCATTGACTTAGACGACAACAACACAGTAAAATCTAAGATAATGTGTATTCTTACCGTTATTTCACTGAAAACTGTTGTTTTTCCTACACAGTAAAATCCTAAGAGTTAAATTAACTCTACTCTGAGTATATTTGGTCCCACTCTATATAGAGTTAAACCGACTCTGAGAAAGAGTAAATTAATAATCTATTTTCTTCATGTTTTTCCAAATCTGCATGGAAAATGCAAACTAAATATTAACTATTCAGAGAGGGACCAAGTCCACTCCAGAAAGAGTAAAAACCGACAAAAATAGACTGTTTAGTTCAAATAGACTTATTTAAATAACTCTCCTTCAGAGTTGGTTTAACTCTATATAGAGTGGGACCAAATACACTCTGAGTAGAGTTAATTTAACTCTTAGGATTTTACTGTGTACTTTAACCAAAGTATTACAAGTGTTACTGGATTACACTTGGCATGTACAACATTCATTAAATGAATACACGTATGTGCCCATTTTGTAATTACAAGTCAGTTTAAAAGTAAATATTGGTTGAAATAGTTTAAGTTTATGAAAGCGCAATTTTATGTTAATATAAACGTTTAAATAGTTGGACAAAGAACAAACCGAAGCTGGACACAACACGACTTACGACCACGTTGTTACACATTACAAATGGCCGCGGACCGTCGATGCACTTCGGTTACTTCGGTCTTCGTCACAGGTGAATGAGCGATTTTCTTGAATAGTCTAGTTGCGTATGTCGTACTTAATCAGTCAAGAAAATGATGACGTTCACTAATGATAAATTCATTTTGAGAAGTTTTTAAAGATTATATGCAGTTAGCACATAACCACTACACTATGTTTAGTCGAGTTTGAAACATTGACTTATGTAAACCGTTGTGATCTAGTGTATGTCCAGCAGATGGTGGTCAGAACGCAGAAATTAAACAAAGAGAGGTCTGAATGGAAAAGCTGGTTATCTGCTGCCTCCCAGAGGAACTATTCTGTATTATTTTTCCGTTATGCGAGACCCATCCCCTTTATACGTTGCTATACACGCTGGAATCACAAACGTGGTCAAAGTTCCTCTAATACAACAATTCCCAGTTTCACAAAGTTGCTTGAAATGAAAGCGTTATGATGTCTTTGTGATCTAGAATATCTGTGATTCAAAAATCTGTTTCATCCAAAATAATCTTCAATGCCTGTTAAAAATATCAAGTAGATACTGGCTTCTATACTGTTTATTGAATGCGAGGAACAGGGTAAAAAATGAAGATGACATTTAATAAACTAATATTTTGAGTGACTATAAAGTTAAAATAATGTTGACATTTCACAGTTTTTGGCTGCCAATGTAATTATAATTTGGCTGGGGTACACTGGTCTTTTTCTTATTTTTCCAAAATGATTACTTTTGCAAATTTGACACAAATCAGAATTATAACTTAATTTATGTAACTGTTGCTGTGTGTATTTGTTTTAATTAAGAATAAAAAAACTGATCATGTGTTTGGACAAACAAAGTCAGCGGCAGAATATGACAGTGTATGATCTCAAGTGACCCTACAAAAGCTAGACACTAAAAGCTAGACACTGACACAACTAAAGTTGCCCTAAAAATATATTATTTTTAAAACAGAAAAATCTGTGGATTGCAGTGATTTAGAATAAAATAGGATTCACTCATTGTGATTGGAACTATAAAAATAAAGGCATTTTCCCCAGTTTCAAAAAGTAAGCATTCCAAGATCACATCAGTGAAGATTTCCATTCATTCAGTTTATGATTGGAGGTCTGGAAGTATTTATTTTGGCGGGTAGACTCTGGGTGGATGTGCTTTCCTGAGAATGCTTGCAGTCAGACTCCTCTCTGAACCCAGGGTGGTTCTCGTTGCATCAGTCTTCAAAACGCATGTCTAACATTCTCCATTCTGACCATAATTGATTCCATGAAATCAACAAAGATATAGATCTTTGATTTATATCAAGATTCTGAAACAATTTCCCATTTTGCTCTGCTTTCAGCAAATTTCCACATTATGATGAATTTTGAAATTTAATGTACTTTGTTTATTAAATACATGGGGTTTGAATTATTATTATTTGTTAAATAATCAACACTGAAATCTATAAGAATGGAAGTATCTTCAAAATGTTTTCTTGCAAAATTGCTGGTCAAATGCAAAAGGTTTATTAAATTGGTAAGAAATATTTTATATGAAGAAAAGGTTTATATTTGTATAACTGCCAACAAAATCATGTGGTCCTTTTTACAATAATTAAACTGTTAAATGTAATGCATTTACTCTGTTAAACTAATTACAGACTTGATCTGTACATTTTGTGAAACATGATTTATTCTGCAGCATTTGAATGGTATTTTCTTTTCAATTTACAAATATTTTCGAGCCATTAAACTAAATGGGTACCATTTGCCTGTTTTAACGTTTTCTACTTTTAACTTGATTTCAAAACAGATTCCAATAGCTTAAGTATTCAGAATGGGTATTGATCCATCTCAAGTAACTTATTTAAATGTTTTATTTGATTCATAATCAAAAGATGGATGTTGTTTTTTTTTATTACCAATCCTTTTGTTATTCTTTATATAAGTAACAGGGCTGAGGTTTTAGGAAAGTATTTAGACATGGTGCACCCAGGAATTACCATTATACAACCAGAAAATTCAGCAAAATCATTATGTTTACACTAAACTAATGAAATCTCTGGAGAAAATGTCAGTAACAGCATAGCATTTTTTTAAAATGAGGCTCCAAGATAACTTAAATATCCAAGAGAACTTACCTTTGCTCTTCTAAAGATCCAAGTGATGCAGCGTCCTGCTGAAAAACTGACATGGAACGTTTTTCAGGAGCGGGATGGGTTACAGTAACAGGTATGAGTAAAAAGCCAGATATGACAAAGATTGTTTTTTTAAATGTAAGAAAGTATAGATATTTGTGTAATGGATTTACACATCAATGCCCAATAAGATTCTTTTTTATTATAAATCATTATATTTTATGCTGAAGTGTAGTATCAAAGACTGCGGACAAGCATTAAAATTGTTCAGCTATGTGGATTTTATCAATATTTAAAATGTTATAGCTTACATTTGCAATAAGAATAGTATGTAGTACAACTTGCTTAAATAAAAATGTATTTATGAAGCAATTTTAATGCTTATTTATACATAATGTCACAGAGACAGAAATGGCAGCCATTCGATGGAATGGCTCTTTCACAATGTTGCCTCTTATTTTTGTACTTTTTTTATTGTTTCTGGAGGTCCTGCAGTTTTTTTTATTTATTTACATTTTTGTTTTGACAATTTTCTTTATGGCTTTTTAAAAACAGGTGGAACTGTAACTCATATTGAAACATTCTAAATAAACAAAATACAAAAAAAAACATCAAAATTCAATTATGTAACAAATTAAATACAATACTGAGTTTTTTATTGTCCTGTACTGTATTTCTTGCCAGGATATGCCTGTCTAGAGAATGATCTTGTTCTTGTAGTTTAGTTTCGTGCCAGTGTGTTAATGTTGTGTGAGAATGCCTAAACATGGGCATAATCCTTTTCAACACAACTGAAGCATATGAAAACACTCAAAACACCATTGGCACTTGTGTGTCAATGGTGCACAATGTGTTAGAATCCCCCTTGCCACCCCCTCTGCCTCATGCCCCAACGGGTAATTGTGAATGCAGGGTTTGTGTCTGCTGTCTGCTTCCCCACACTCTGAAATAATGAGAGAGCCTTGGCCTCCTGCTTTCTCTCCTCTGCCTGAAGCAAACACTGCACCGTTGCTTTCGGGTGTTCCCCACGCTGATTGCCTGCACCTCCCTGTATTCAGCATGGAGGTGAAAACTTGACCTCCAACCTATTCTCAGCTCTCTGGCAAGGAGGGTGGTGGTTTGACACAACTCACCCTGTAGGAACTCACAAAGAAGCATGACCCCAAATGTGTAGGTTAGAAGATGGCCACCAAGCCCGCACTGACTGTGTGTTTTTTTTTTTTGTGTGTGTGGGTAACTTCCATCGTGTTTATGAAACTCAAAGTGCAGAGAATTCCATCTGCTGCGAGTGCCTCTTCAGACTTCATGCTTATTTCAATCCTGATGCTTGTGCAGATCCATTTACCGATCAGTGTCCTCGCAGAAAAGGCTTTTCTTTTAGGGTACAGTACACAAAGTATATAATCTGATGATGCTCGTTTACAATAAAAAATAATTATACTATTAATTTCAGACAAAATCTCAACTTGTTTTACTTACTTATTTTATCAAATACGAATGAAAAAAGTGAACTTACCCTGCAGCGGTTGTTTGATTCGTTGAGCAGCGGCATCAATGCTTTTTTATTTTCAAAATTCTATTAAAAATATTTTAACTGTGTTAATAAAAAAAAATAACTATTTAAAATCCATCCATATATTTTTACTTCATCAGGGTCACAGGGTTCTGCTGGTTACCTAAATTATAATTTTTTATAAAAAGTCATGCTTTAGGTCAAGAGTCAACACAAAATAATTACACAACATAACCTCCTCTTGAAATGATTTATAAAATTAGGTTTGTAGAAAATTACAAGGCCCTTCCCCCATTCTTCCCCCATTTATGGTGATCACCAGCTGCACCTTCTCGATCCGTAATCTGCATGTAAAGAAATCTGGATTTAAAGATGGTACAAAACATGAACAGTTAAATCCTTAGAGTAAAATACACTCTATTCAGAGAACATTTGTTACTCTCTATAGAGTTAAACTGACTCTGATAAGAGTTATTTAATCATCTATATAATTCATTTATTTTGTTATTTGTTTCTAAATTGGTGAATAAAAATTCTGTCTTTTAGCTTTCTGTTTTCCTTGTCTTTCTAAAACATCACTAATGCTAAATAAATTCTTATTAAGTAATTACTCTGCTACCGAGTAACTTTTAAGTCTATTCAAAGAGGGACCAAATGTTCTCTGAATAAAGTTCATTTTACTTTGAGTTGTTTGCCATGTAGAGTGACGAGCGCAAAGTTGTACACTGTCTGCCTTTATTCTATAACTTGATCATTTCCACTTCAGCGGTGTTCATGAATATTCAAAACTTTTGGCCGATCAGAGCAGTGAACGATGTTTAGTCAACATGCCTACTGATGCAGACCGTATTATCAGATTATAGACTAGTTGACCTTAGTGAATAGAACAAACAAAGAAAACAAAGCAGTTCAGGACGGCTTTGTAGTCTAATCATAATTATTGTAACATCACAGACAGGGATTTTTTTATGAAAAGATGAAAAACTTTGTTAACTGATGTTAAATGTGATTTATTACAATTTTCTTGTATGGGGGTGTAAGAAAATGTTCTTGTGATCTATATTTTATTCATTTGAATAAAACATTATTTTCAACAAAAGCAGAAAATCAACTGTGAAATATACTCTTTATGGTGGTTTATACATTTACTTTGCCAAATTTTTTTTTACCACTTTTGTTAACATTAATCGTTAAAGAGTTTTATGAATGCAAATGTTCATAGTGTTTTGCTCCAACAATTAATACAAATTATTTTCCAGTAAAAAAAAATAGTTGCTGTTTTAGCCAAAATGTAACAGATGTTATAGAGTTTATAACTGTCTCGATGTTTATGTTGCAGTAAAACACCTGTCAATTATCTAGGTTTTTACTTGTATTTTTACAGTTAAGAAAAAGTCAAATTACATTTTTTAAATGTAATATACATTTCAATTTCTTCAATTAAACAATTACTTCAGTTTTTTACAGGAAACTGGCATTTTTAGAGGTTAATAAACTACTGTTTGAGTAAAAAAAGAAAACTATTGTTTTTTTTTTATGAATGGACTACTATATTTGTAGCAAAACATAACCTATATTTACCTACTACACTTATGGAAATATATTACAAGCTAAACAATATTATTAAGTAGATTTATCAACAGTTAGCTAAAATTTTATTTATGTATAGGGACCTTTATGGAAAGGGTACCTGAGCATTTGCATATTGATAATGAACATTGTGCTTTCTCTGAAAGTGTATATGCCCATAACTGGAATTGTCAACAAAACATGTGTTCTTTTATATGGCAGGTAACAAAGTGTATAATTAGTTTTGCAGCAGTAAACCACATTTTCATATATTTATTCATATAAACTTTATACTCTTAATCTTATAGTCTTACATTTGTAGTCTTAATCTTAAAAAAAAAAAGTTTCGGCTGTAAATCTATACTTTTGTGAATTAACGTTTTATTCTGTAGCATTTATGGAATTTTACATCTAATATTTTAAATTACAGACATTGTACTTGACACATTATACCCTTAAAATAGCAAATGTTCAGATGTTTAATTGTTAAATTGTCTACAAATGATTCTAAGTGGAATACATATTCTAATAGAGGTAGTTAAATTGTTTTTATTATTTTTCTGCAATACACAATGCATTAATACACTGAACCGCTGTTCAAAAACATGGGATTTTTAGTTAATTGTTTAAATCCCATTCTTGTGTATAAGGAGCACAATACCCTTCTGTATAAACAAAACAATTACCAAATAAATATCAAACAGTTTTATATTTAAAGTAATTCACGGGAAACACTGAATATTTTACTTTCACGTAGAAGCTGTAGCTGTAGAGAAGCTGCAGGGGGTTGACTAGAATCGACAGGAGAGACTAATATTCCGGAGTTCAGAAGGGCAGTTCTCAGTCATTGATGCCTGCATCACACCCGTTATCCCGTCTGGCATCAACCCCGCTGAAAGGCATTATGAGATTGGACATTGCCTCCAGCACTCGTAAACTTCCATACAGGACATGGACTCGCGTATAAGCGTGCAAGCAGGGCCTGCTCTAATGCACGTGCACTCTCGTTTTGTCCTTAGCACATTTATTCACTTTGATTTAATACATGTGATGCAGCAAGGGTCAGCATGTCTAACTGAAGTGGACACAATGTGAGACATTTGGAATTTTGATACAGATTCAAAGAGATTATTGGCTAAAGCCCAAAAAAGCTAAGGAAGTGTGAATCAAAACATGGTCAAGATGAATCTGTTCATCTCTGTTTCTTATTTACAAGTCTCTTTGATATGCCAAAATTCACTATTGCGCAGGGGTTTCAAGCATTGCCAACCAAGGACCCCCGTCACACTGGTGCTCCAGTGAATCCCATATACATTTACTGCAAAGGCTGTTGTTCCATAGTTTTCAATCGCTATTCTGTTTAGATTAACTAAAGCGGGGATTCCCAACATTTTGAACTACAACAGACTGCACTGTGAAAAAATAAAAATTGTACATTTAATATAAAAAAACAACTTCAGTTGTGGGTGCTTTAACTTTACAGACAAATATATGTTAGCACCATTATTGTATTTAAAGTATTGTACTGTAAATTTGACACATTTTTTAACATTTATAACTCTCTACTTAATGTATATTTTTTGCTATAAAAGCAGTTTATACATGTACAATTCATAATATTTACGGTACATGACCATTACTTCAGAACTGTCTAACTGCAAGGTTTGTATTGAAATATTTTTTTAATGCATGTGATCCCATGGGTATCTTACAAAAAGTCTAGAACATTTAAAAGTCTTTTCTATTCGAGATCATAAAATAAAATATAAATTTTTACTATATTACATATTTTCATTCATTTTTAACAGATACATTTAAGGTCTTACTCTATAAACCTTATTACATTTATTTTTTTACTGTAATTTGATGGTTATCACATGTTTTGTCTTTTTCTGTAGCATGTATACAGTATTTTGCTGTTAAATATACAGATATTGTTAGAGAGTGGTTTTTCATGAACCAGTCCTCAAAGTGTGGCAGAAAAATACTAGAAAAAATTATAATTCACCATAACACAAATCACTGTATTTGTGGGAATTTTTGTACCATATCCTGTGACATCAAGGATGACAGGGGACTTTCAGAGAAAAGATCGGTTGTAGATACCTCATGTATTGGTCCACTGCCTAATAATTTCTTATTAAATTGATCAAACTTTTTGATCAAACAGAATTAGAGTGGGTTGAATGAGTTTTTGTGTTTCACATTTGTTCTGACCTGTGCTACTTTTGAATAGAGCAATTAGAATGATTAGGACAGAAGCTTTGATTGGTGTTTTGATATAATGGGCAGCTTCTGTTTGCATCGATTTACAAAATGTTGTCTAGGACAGGGATGTGCTGCTTTGTTTCCGACCTATGTTTTGCCCAGAGGCCACTTGAGGCAATAGACTGGAATTTGCAATTATTATGTGGTTGGCAAAGCTTCAGTAAATAATAAATGTCCTCTTTAAATGTGATGTATTGAGCTGTGGCTCATGCAACAATTCATGTTATCATTGTTGTCACTCCTCAATTATAAATATAACTATTAAGGGAATTGTCCCTTGTAAAGTCACTGAATTATATCACCAGTTAATTTATCTAATCATGGGATATACATTAAAAATTAATTTTCCAGTTTTTTTATTCAGCATCACAAAACAAGTGGTTTACATATACATTTACTGTATTTAAATTGACATGAACTTAACATTAACATGAATAAAATTACATAAAAATTAAAAATAAACTACAAAATAAGTTTGTGAATTATTCAAGGTAAAATACATAAAGATTTTAATGCATTACATATCTTAAGACATTTTAGGATGCGCAGAAAATTATAAATAATAGCATTTTGGATCTGCACTCATTAACTAGAGCATTAAATATGTGTAAAGGTACAGTTTGGTGTACCAACTAATAGGCCCAACTAAAACCAAGTAATGGGCCCAAAGAGTGCCAAGAAAATATCCCCCACACCAATACACCACCTCCTCTAATCTGAACAAGCAGAACTGTGTGAGTTGTAGCCTAAGTTTTCTTATCTGACCCTGGTGTAGAGCAGTAGTCTTAGCTGCTGTTGTTGCCCATCGACCAGACCATTCCCTGTAAGCCCTAGGGATGGTTGTGCGTGAAAATTTCCGTAGATCAGCAGTTTCTGAAATACTCAGCACCAAATACGATTCCATATTCATAGTCACTTAAACCACCCTTCTTTCCAATTCTGATCCTCGGTTTGTACTGCAGCAGATTGTCTTGACCATTTCTGCATGCCAAAAAGCTTTGATTGCTGTCATTTGATTGGTTGATTAGCCCAAATGAGCAGTTGGACAGGTGTCCCTAATAAAGTGGCCAATTTTTGTATTTTGTGTACAAAATCAGAGAACACTAAAGGATGAAATGTAATTATTAAAAAATGTAAATCATCCCATTTTATTGTTTAGAGATTATTTTCTTGTAAAACCTGAAGGTGTTAAAAGGCCATTAAGAGATGCTGCACACAAAAACATCACTTATAGCTGCAAAGCTAATGCATTTGCCCCGCTATCCATTATAGATTTAAGTCACTAAATACACGTTCTGCATGCTTGCACGCACAAACATCTGAGATGGTGGCAGTGTTTAATCTGCCTTTGTCAAACATTCATGAGCTTCCGGGGCAGATTTCTGTCAGAGCTGTCCTTACACGAACAGCCTCCCTTGTTAAAAAGAAATGTTATATATATCAAACAGTAGTTATAGACATTTAGAAAACGAATGGCGAATGACATCATCATGTATTCAGTGCTGCAGTGAAAATAATTACATGTTTGTAGCCATGCTTTGAATTTTGATCAGTCATGCACTTGACCTTCAGATACTGTTGCTCATTTGCATGCTGTCCTCAGTTTCCTCCTAATGATACGCTGATGCATTATATTCTTTAAAACTGCTGTTGTCTCATTGCTCCAATGTTCCTGATGATGTGAATCAGAGTACCTTCATGTTAACTCTGACATTATCAAGAGCCTGCATCCACTGATGACTGAATCTTTTGTAACAGCTTTAAATGTAACCTGCTCTTGTTAGTGTAGAGCGTAATCTATGCCGGATTCATTTCCTGAAGGTTGTTAACATTAGGGACTTTTTTTCATATAGTTTATTTTTTGTAAACTTACAAACATGCATAGTGAGACTCTAACTCTACATTTCACTCATAGGTTGAAACCCACACAATAAAACCCTAAGAGGTAAATGAACGTTACTAGATTGTTTTAAGGCCACTTCTATATAGAGTTTAAAAATAATTAAAAATTATTTAATCATCTATGTAATGAGTTTATTTCGTTCATTTTTTCTTAATCTGTTAATCAGTTGAATTAGCTATTCAGAGAGGGACAAATGCAATCAATACAGAGTTAAAATCACTCAGAGACAAGTTTGGGTTCAATACAAGAGGTTTTCATGGCATTCTTGTCATTGAGCACATGCAGCAACAAGACACAAGGTAGTTGTACTGCATTAACAAGGTCTCTCCCAAACAAGCACTCTGAGTTTTCTTGAAAAACTGTTTTTCAAGAAATTCACCACAGACACGTGGTTCTTAGTGCAGCAGCAAAAACTCATAAAGCTTTTTACCCTTCGAAAGTGAAATATTTCCAGCAGTGCCGTGAGCTTAGAAATGGCAGAAACCAGTGGGACCCATCTACTGTACAGAGACGGGCCAGAAGAGTTGTGATGTGAAAACAAAGCCAAGTGATTCAAGTAGGCACAAAATCTTATGAACTGAGGTGCAGAAAATGGCAGAAGCTGCTCTAGACTGAATTTTTTGCTGCAGCAGAAGTGTGTTTGTGTTGTCAAAGGGATTTTATCTGTACAATAAGTGCCTGCTGGGAACAGTGAAGCCTGGTGGAGGTTCCTTAAATGTTTGTGGCTGCATTTCTGCAAATTGAGTGTATGCCTGGCCCCAAATTTCTTCAGCAGCAGCACAACAACCCCAAACATTCAGCATAAGTGTATACAGGGCCCGGTCAGGGGCAGCAAATAAAGCAGAGAATCCCCAAATCCTCCCTCCTTATAAACATGTCCTTCAGCTCTAACAGGAAATACGAAAGAATTCCCAGACCAAGTCTGTTTCGGCTAATAAAAAAAATCTAAAAATGCAAATAGCAACAAAACTTTTTTTTCTATAACACAAATATGAAAACATTTTTAAAATATGGAATTTGACCCCCTGATGCTATCTGTCCTCAGCAAAATGATCAGTAAATAAATTATGAATTAAATTAATCTTTTCAGACATGACATTTCTTGCAGTTGGCCACTAAGTTTTTTTGTCCCACTCCTCTTTCCAAATCTTTGCAGAAATTAATATTTCAATGGTGGTGTGTGGACATTTAACCCTTCAGCTCACTCCCAAGAATAAAGTATGGAAACTGGCAAGGTCCCTCCAGATATGTAAAGTGCTTCTTCTGAGCCACTCCATTGTTGCCTTGCCTGTGAGTTCTGGCCATTGTCATGCTGGGTTTAATGGTACATGGCCAAATCCACATTTTTTTTGTAGTGCAGTTGCTCTGTCCAATCTCACCGTGCTGTTTTGTGATTGATTGCTTCTGTGGACAGGTGTCTTTTCCGGGTGACAAGATGATATTCCCGTTAAAAGAGACTTTAGGTAGATAACCAAATAAAAACTAACGGGAGCTTCAAATCTGATGGATTAGGGGTCAAATTAGTAAATTTGTTTTTAGAACATTTTTGTGTTTCTTTGTCTCAGCCATTAAAATAATACCTACAGTTAAATGTATTGACATTCTTGGTCTAGGGGGCAAATGTTCCAAACCAACAGCTGTCAAATATTTTCACCCACTGTAGAGTTTTCTGTTTCATTTCTGGATTTATGCTCATCGTTTTGGTCAAAGACTGAGAGACTGTTTTGACCATTCTACAATATGTCTTCCTAGGACAAGGATTTAATATTGAACTAAAAGGAGATGATTAAGAAGCACCCTGCAGCAGTTGCTTGTCATTTTGGTGAACCATCTTCTACCAAAATGCCCTTAGAAGACATCAGTCTGCCCACAGTTTACCCATATATGATAGCATATAATATTTACCCTGCAATTTCTTCAATTTAGCCCCACAATAAAATAGAGCTGACATGAGACATGCATCCCAAAAACAAAGTATACGCTCTGTGGTTTTATTTTAATGGCCACTCATTACACATCAGAGGTTTTTGAGGGAGGACCCTGCAGGATGACAAGGCAAAACTCCCGCTGATAGCTTGCGTGCATCTACCGTTGGTCTCAGCGTAAGCAGGCAACGGCGTTCAAGGCACATTAGGCCAGGACAGATTGAGTCCAACCAATGACCCAGAGCAGGAGGGGCAGCATTGTATGTAGCGGGTGTTCTCAACCCTTAACTGGCCCTTATAAACATAAACCCGGGCGCTTTTTGCCCCCTCCATCGGCCAGATCACTGGCTGCCTCTGTCCTCCTCCAACCCATGATACGGGGGAAGCATTCATGTTCCAGATATTAAATTACTCATGAAAAATTTGCTTGTGCTCCAGGCTCCACTGCTGATACACTTAAGCCCTTTCCCAGCTTCTCAGAGTGCTGGCGTGTGGCACCTCTACTCAGAAAAGTCAATTTCTCCCATTTAGAGCACTGGCATTAGAGGAACGCTTCGGCTCGCGTTAACATCAAACCTCAAAAATTTGTCACCTCATCCTTTTCCACCTTCATTTCTTGCATTTTTCTCCTTGGTGTCCTCAACATCTTATCAGCGCCACCTTCACACTTGAGATAGGATGCTTCCCTAAAACAAGACGCAGGGGAGGCGACCTCTGCGTGATTCTGAAATGAAATCCTTCATGCTCCCATGCACATGACAGCACCAGAGAGCTCCAGCTCTGCTCAGTGAACCTGAACAATTCTTTAAAGACCCAGCGCCTGAGAGCTGTGAGAGGGAACACATTCTGTTTCTGCTGCCCTAATTTCATTAGTGCCCTTAAACCCCAGCTCTGAATTTCTGTCAGACTTCGAATGGCTGGGTGCTGAATGAAGAGACAGGAAGTGCTGGAAGTCATTTGCCAGACAGTAAATAAATCAGGAGCAAGAGCTTTTTTGGTTGTAACCGTGACTAGCGAAGAGTGTAGAATTTCGCATAGTAGTGGATTTAATTCCTTGAGAAAATGACATTTTAAATATACAACGTTGTCAGGTACTGAATTCCACTTTCGGTGACATGTCATTCAATCAGCCTGACATGCTCCCACAGAGGAACTGGGCCCCAAAAAACTTACATCCAAACAAACAATAAAATGAAGTATATAATTTCATTTTCTTTACATTTGATTTCAAACCTCTATTCAGTTCATTGTACATTCCCTACATTCCCCACAATGCAACGGTAGCCTGCCTACTCACTACTGTGCAGTAAGCGAGCCTTGGATTCATTATTCATCAGCAGTCAGAACAGTCATCAACTTTCAGCCACCAGTGATGCGCAGATTGATGCAAAATGAGTGGGTGTAGCTTGTATAACAAGCTTTTTTTGCGCCAAGGCACAGTTTCTTTATATTAGAAAATCACAAGGCACCAGAAAGGAAAAAAAGTTTTAAAATATAAAAAATGAAACTCTGTAGCCTATATGGACAATATAAAGCCATTCTCATTTAGAAAGTATAAACACAAAGTAACATGAGTATTTGAGTGATCCCTGGATTGATTTAGATCAATTAGATGTCTCAGCAGATCAATATTCAGAAGTTTACTTCATAACCCTAAACAAAACAAGATTTTTGGTTTCAGGAAACAAGCTCAATAAATTGATATACTTGATTTTAGAGTATATTTATGCAAAAAAAACCTTAATTAAAATGAGTGGTGCCTTGAAAAATTCTCTTTTTAATTGTAGGTTTTGTACTCCCGAAATAATTAATGTGCTGCTGTATTAAACTTGCCATGCAGGTGCTGACACAAAAGTTTAGGGTTCATTTCCCAAAGAAAACATTCAGATTAAATATACTCTGAGTGCATTATAAGTACAATTTTGCAGACACTTTTCCAGATGCAGACGTGAATGGAAATAGGATCTCACTGCTGTCAAACATAAAGCAAGCTTTTGTAGTTATCTTTGAGGTCCTGTGGAATGCCTAGGATGTTAAACAAATAATGATACACTAGTGCTTGTACAAAAATTGTGAAACGTATAATAATGTCCTTAGGCAGCAATTTATAAAGTGGACCCTGTGTGTTCAGCTGCTCAACAGATTTCAAGACGTTTTTAGAAGAAATATATAATTACTTGAGACAGGATGTCAAATGTTAAGTATTTGAGAATGACATCTCATTACATTTCACTAAACTATACAAGATGATCAACGGCCTCTGGGGGCGGCCATTTTGAACCTGTGTGAAAAATTAAATTACTGTTAATAACAAAATCAGATTTCTTTGGTTATGGAGCTGCAGGTCAGTGCTTTCCAGAATACGAGTTCTCCTGTGTCTGGTTTTAGAATATAATTACTCATTACTTCCTCCCTTTCAGAGACTAAAAGGGGTCTTGGTGTGACTGTTTCTCTTGCCAACCACAGAGTCTCGTTAAGACATTCACGTCTGTCCATTAAAAACTGCTCTGTGCTCTCTCACTGTGTTTGTGTGTTTCCGTTCGGCCCTCGTTCACTGGAAAAGGTGACAATCCATTCACCCATGATTATTACTTGCTCACTCATGAAATCTCCATGGAGTGGGCAGAGATAGGAGCTGGGGTTGAACTTTCATTGAGGGCTTGCCCTCTTCATGTGAACTGGATTTGAGAGTAAGGCAATGGATATATTTTATATATGACTGCATGTATTGGTGGTTTCTCAGCAAACGAACAAGTGAAACTGTCAAAAAGACACAAATCACAAAGACAAAAACATTCTCACAGGTGCTGGAGTTAAATAAATTGTGTTAAGTGATTATCAATATGAAAAAAAAAAAAATTGGTTCTACACTTCACCATAAAAATGAATGATTAATGTTTCTTTCTTTTGCATTGAGATACATATATAATATTTGTTTCAAATACATTATTTACACAAAAATATGTACTTTTTTTTAGATAAAAAAACTCATTCCTGTTACCCTAACCCATCTCCCCCTGTAAAACTAGAGAATTTCCGAACTAGACAAGTCAGTTTTTCAAAAGGAAATAGCATCACATAGATCTTTAGAAGGCCATGGGAAGAGCAAAGGTAAGTTCTCTCAATTTCTTATTTATATATTTAATTTAGTAATGATATCTTGGAGCATCATTTAAAAATACTTTCCTCTCACTCAAATTATTTCAGAGATTTAATTAATGTATTTGCTAATTCTTAGATAAAACTTTTCAGTCCTGTTACTTTTATAAAGAAAAACATGAGTGTTAGTTACAAGAAACAACAGCATCCATCTTTTAAATAAAAATCTAATATAACATTTAAATAAAATTTCTGAGAGCGGCAATGGTGGTGCAGTGGATAGCACTGTGGCTTTTCAGTTAGAAGGTTGCCGGTTTGTGACCTTCCTGGAAGTAGTTTGCATGTTCTCCCCGTGCTTGCGTGGGTTTCCTCCGGTTTCCCCCACAATCCCAAAAACATGCGGTTTATGTTAATTGAATTATTTAAATTCCCCTAAGGTGTGAATGTGTGAGTGAATGTTGCCCTGCGATGGACTGGCGACCTGTTCAGGGGTGTACCCCCGCCTCTCCTCCAATATGTGCTGGAGATAGACACCGACAGACCCCTGTGACCCCAAAAGGGCTTAATCAGATTGGATAATGAATGAATACAATTTTTTTTAAAGTTACAACCAGCAAATGGCACCCATTTGGTGCAATGGCTAATAACCTAATTTGTATGAAGAGAAAAGAAACCCTCAGTAAAACTGTAAATTTAAAGAAATTTTGTTATGGACAGAAAAACTGAAAAATACATTTGAAAATGTTATCAATGGATTTGTTTTTCTTCTCCTTCTTATGAGCATTACTTTTGCTCTTGGTTGTGAGAAACTCTTTAAATATGAACTATATCTGAAGAGTAACCAGATGCATATCATCCTTCTTGATCAATAAGAGAGCAGTTCAGGATGATGTGCTTATGTGCAAATCAGTTTGAAAAAAAATTCTGGATTGTTTTTTTTTCTTTTGATATTCTCTTTCACTTTATTGAATGCTCTTGGAATGCAAATATGTATAAAGCCTTTACTCCTATAAACATTAAGCAAATATAATTAATAAACTTCATAGTCACGTGAAGGGTTTATTGCCATTTCCCATGGGTTATTTGGGAAATTATTTGTTTTTTTTCCCCCCAGTTTATTGCCTAATTTAGCCAATTTCATTCACTAAATACATTGAAACAGTCTCTGTTTATACTTAAAACTCCCTAATATATCCCCGAGTAACACAAAAACAACACACAAAGCATTTAATACAAAGATGTACAAATGGCCCATTTAAACAGTTATTTTGCCATCAAACACTTGGTTAGGGGTGTGTATTGGTTCCCTAACACACACATGTGGCTTGTTGTGAGAATAGCATGAGGCGACTATTTGTTACTTGTTTCTAGTTTTCCAAACACACAGAACTAAAAAATCCTCATCTAGGAGTAAAGTCCAAAGACTAGTGACCAATTGAATCAATTTATCAAGTCAATAATTAAAAAAAATATAATGGACCAACAGTTTTTTGAGTCAAATGGATCTATAAGCAGCTGAAGACAAGGCAAACTGAGGTTTAGCCCTAAATATCTCTAAAGAGTTCTTATTAAGCTCACCAAAAGCTTCCCATCTGCCAGCCATCTCTAGATCTATCTTTTTACCAGTTTCTTGCTTATTTTGCTTTGGACATTAACTCGTTTGGCACAAATGGTACATAATATAAAAAATGATTCACACAGCCAATGGTTTGAAAATCAGAACCAAAGAGGCAAGATGAGGCAGACTAAGAGAACTTAGGGTTTGGACGCTTTGCTCTTTTTGAGTCTCCGTATGTGTTCATCTGCTTGAGCATCAGTCACTCATGAAGACACGTGTTGACATATTTGCAGACACAAAAGAGAGATTAACAGAAAATCATTATTCTTCCGTGGTTTAGATAGGGTTCATTTGAGTGATTGGATTGATTGATTGAGCCTTATGTTTTGTTATTGTTACCAGGACAACAAACAGATTGCCACTGCTTATCCTGCGATCGATCCTTTGGCTGTGGTCATTCTTACTGTACGACGACAGATGCATCATGTTTATTTCCCCTCTAGATCTCTTAATGATTTACCCCTCCATTGTCGTCTCACAAAGAATGTTTGTCATGCTATCAAGTTAGATGCCTTTGTGTATTGTTTTGATAAACGCTGGCATTAATGTGCCCCTGACCTGTCCAGTGAGATAAGCCTGGGTCGCGGGCAGCTTTGCAGTGTAATTTATGACCCTGAGTCAAGCCAGATTAGTCCTGATTGGATCCTCAGTGCCATATGTGACCTACAATCTGCACTCTGCTTGTATCGGCAGGCTGGAGGGGTCAGCAAACTGTTCGGGCAAAGGTTGTCATGGGAACGACCCCTGGATCCTTCGGTCGGCTGTTGGGTTGCCCGCGCTCATCTTGAGGCAGAATGATCCACATTCTCGTGTGTCACTCTTATATTCTTCTGCTCCATTTCCCAGCTCAGCCAATCTGCACAAACTAATACACACACAGTCACGCATAGAGGTATGAAATAAATGTTAATATGCTGATGAATAATATGTTAATAATGTTAATATGCTGCTTGTACCGGCAATTTATTCACCTGACATTAATATGAAGTGATTTTAGTAGCTGAACAAACCTGTAATTGTGAACAGGTAAACATTTATACAATTAAAATTGTATCATTTATGTAGCAAAATTTACAGCAGCTAATTTAATGAGCACACAACCCGAGCTGTACAGAATAAAAAATAAAAAACACATTTATTTTCTACAATATATTTAACTCTATTTTCTTTAAAATATCAAGTGTTTTATTGGACAATGTTTCAAAGGATTTATCAAACAAAAGAAAATAAATAAAAAGGAGAAACAAAAAAGTTCAAGTTAACGGTATACATCTTTATGTAAAGTTACATATTACAATCATAAAGTACAATCAAATTAATTTTTTGATAAAAAAACTATTTTTATTAGTTTTGAAATTATGTTTCATTATTCTGAGAAATTAATCAAAGAATGAAGCAAAGAAAATATTATGTGGTTTATATTTTAGTTTTAATTGAATGGAGCTGGAAAACATTTTTACTTTAAACGAGAGTCCAAGAAAACAATTGAGATTTTTTTTCACTAAACTTCAATTAAAAAATGCATTTAAATTAAAGCTTTTAAAAACTTTAAAAAAGGGATCAAAAATAGCATGACAGTTAAATGTTAATGATTTTTATAGATTCATAAAATATGTCAGAAATATTAGCTATTAGGTATATTTCTATATAAAATATGCATGATAAACGTTAAATTAAGTAAAAAGGATGAAATAAAAATTGTTATGATATAAAAGGTAATGCTTTTTTGTAGTGTATCATTGATATTATATTTTATGCCTACTATTTATATTTAAAGTGCGCATTTCTATTATAAATCTCTGTTTCAATGTATAATTCTGTATTTCTGAATTTCAAATTATACCTATTATATGTAAATTGATTAAATTATATGAGTAAGTAAATAGACAGATACTAGGGAATACAGGAAGTACATCCACTCATGCAGCAGTGATTATAATTATTGTTTCAAAACAAATAAAAAGGGGTTTGTGTGAGGTAGGGTTGATGGCTCTGGTGAATGCATGACTGAGTTATCAACAGTTTTTAAAGATTATTTATTATATACATTGTATACATATTTTTAAAACAGCATGTTCAAAAATCTAAAACACCCATGTCAGGATACATGTAGAGATGTTTTGAAACCAACTTCTGTGATGATGCAATGTCTGGTAACAGAAACCTTTCTTTCCTATATATTTATCTGAAAGTTGAATCCTACACTCTTTGTTGTTGGAGGCTTGAAATTGACCAAGTTCCGAGTTGCTGTGTGCTTCCAGACTCTGACTTGCACAAAATTAGAAATGAACTTTACCCACACTTTCTTCAAATCAAAATTTGGTGGTAAGCAGAACAGAGTTTTTTTTTAAATAATATTAATACATATACAGTAGAGCTTGAAATATATATACTTTTTTTATACATATACTTTTCATAGAGCTCCAGCACAATACATTATTTTGTATTGGTGTATGGTACTCCTGGCTGCTTTACTCAAGACAGAAGCCAATGGTACACTGCATCACACAAATATCTTCCAGATGTACAGTAATAATCTCCTGAAGAAGAACAGAGAAAGACGTATTGCTCATACAGTATGTAGAGAGATATTGTGCAGAGATTTCTGAATCTGTCTGAATCCCTGGAGCCAAGTACTAGGAAATTGCTTTATGAGATGAGAGTCATTTAACTCAGCCCAACTGGTTTTCTGTTGAAGCTGGGGAAAGACTGTGAGAAAAAAAATTGCAGGATTCATGTTTAAACTGTATGAGTAAATTGAAATTCCTGATTCATGTTCATACATCAACATGGGAATCACAAGGGGCGAGCAGGACTTCAAGTCTTTTCTTGTGATTATGTGATTGTGGACTGAAGCTGGCTGTGAGGTGTTGATAGCTTCGTGTTACTGTAAGTATATGACATGAAGCGTGACACATGATTACCCAAAAACACAAACAGACCAATAAAATAGGCACATGAAGTGAGAAACGTATTCAAATGGCAAAAATAAAATTATGCCCATGCAGCTTCAATGCATTATATGCGGTCTTAATAATGGCTAATGATAAAACACACTATTGTAAAGGAACAATACACTTTTTTGACATGGGCTTATTCTTGTTATTATTTTACCATTCTGTTCATTCGTTCTTCACATCCAGATGGCACTTTTAGCATAGCTTAGCATAGATCATTGAATCCTATTAGACCGGTAGCATATCAGTAAAACATGCCTTTCATATTTATAGAGTTAGGGGTGGGGTAGAACCAGTGGAAAATACATTTGTATTTTCTATGTTCTCCATGGTAAATATGCTTAGTGATTAGTAAAACTAGAAGGCTAATACAAAACATCAGTCGACAAAATATCAAAGTTTCAATTTCCTCACATACTACAACACATATACACTGCGAAAACTGGAATCTGGTGGGATGGATAGTGGACTCATCAACACATGAAAACGATGGGCTGGATGCAGGACGGCCGGGTTTGAATCTTGACTGAGTGGCTATATTCCCAGCATGTCCTAAAATGTCTAGCTGACAACAAATGCTGATATATCTGAAGAATATCTGACTAGAATATTGTGCTTATTCGCAACTTCTCTTAAACTAGGCAAAATGTGTTAAAACTATATTTTTTAAAATGTTAAAATTTAGCTTCCTGCCGGTCTATACTGTCCCATCTAATAAATGCAAAAATGCCCAAAAGACGAAAATAATTTTTACGCTACAATTTCTTGTTTTAAGACTGCATACTCTACTTTGGGTACTAAAACTAAGCACAAACATTCTTGAACGAATGCCGTTTTCCCTGAAATATTGGCAAACATTTCTATGGTAGTTTAAAGACCAAATCATATCATTATTTTGTTTAAATGCACAATTTCCTCTAAATCGTCCTCTAAGATTTTAAGAAATTGCGTAGTTTTAGATCACTTCTAGATGCAAGCTCAAATATTCTAGTTTCAATGTTTCACTTTCTAAATAGCATGAAAACACTTGCTTTAAAAATGTTTTCTGTTGTTAAGGTCCATCAGCATTTTTTGTCAGCTAAACATTTTTGCTACTTTTAAGAAATCTTGGCAAGTCAAATTTTGTTCACGCCATTGGCAGATTTTTGATTTGCTTCCCCTTTGCTTCGCCACCCGGGAATCACCACCATGGGAAGGAACTCTCTCTGCGTGGACTTTGATGTATCTCTTCATGTGAGTGTGAGTGTGGGTTTTTCCTCTGGGGCGTGTTTTTCCCACACATAGCTATATTGATGAGTCTAAAATTGTTATGTAAACTAAACAAATAATACAATAACAGATAGACCGCTACATTAACCAAAAAATTAACTTTTATGTAGGCCACTCAGCCCCACACAACATATTCAAACAGCAGCCCTTTGATAATTTAACAATCATGAATTCAAGTGTTTTATGACTGCTTCTGAACAGTTGTTGAAAATGAGAGTTAATGGCAATTCTGTGAGTCATTTTTCAATCTCTTAACTTCAGCATGCTGTGCATTAAATCTTGGGAGCTTGAAGCATCCTCTAAAAGAATCAACATATGCTTTGGCTTCTCACAGAAACAAACGCATATGTTTTGTCTAGAGTTACACATGGCATCTGACAAGCGCACACAGGTGCTCATAAGAAAATCCCCTTCTTGGCATTATATATGTTGTGCTGTAAGAAATCTGACGGGACGCATAGGAGTTTTGCGAGGGAATTCTACCTAATCTCCATTTGGAAAATGAACAAAGCTGTGCAGAGGGAGCTTGTGTTTCATGTCACTAATGAAAGCCACTCTTCTTTAGGGCTACATGGACTGGTCGTCCACCTGAGGAACATTACAAAATCTGTGCCTCTAAAATCCCCCAACCCCCTCGGAAAGCTAGGGCATGACTGCTGGAGAAATCACCGATTTATTAGTGAGCTGCATCACAAGGAGGTCCATTTGAGTTTCATGTGGCTCAGGACCTATGCTTGACAGTCAAAGGCAAAAAGCACCTTGCCATCACGGGAGTCACATTTTTACCATAAAATACATGATTTATTTTGGTAATAAACATTACCAGCCACTGCAAAAAGCAGGACATGAGTTTTATCACAGGATGTTCTGGCTCACAAATGGACAAAGCGGATCCAATGCTAAAGTAGCACTTGCATTGCAACAAAGGCATGTTAATAAAAGAAAGGTAATGTACTTTGAGAGCTACTTTAAGGAAAAGTAGTATTTTTTCTAATTATTTAAAAAATACACTGTAAAAAAATCTAAGTTGAGTTATCTTAACCCTTAGATGTCTCTGCAAGCACTAGTGTGTGTGCCAATCACACTGGTTGTTCTGAATTAAGTAGGAATGACACTACCTACCTATTGTTTTGTATATATTTTTAAATCAAATATATTTTTTAGGTTTGATCAGCACCATCAATGCCATCTAATGGTGAAATGAAAAAATAATCCTTGGAAATACAATACCTGTGAGCTGGCTTGTGTTGTTAAAAATTCTGGCACAAGAAAATTACAATGGCACAAAAAGTTTTTGGAATAGAGTGTAATGTTTTGACCTTATCTTTGCTTTTTCAGGGTTTGTTTTTTTTTTGTTTCAACACTTTTGAATTTTGTTACATTTTCTTATTGTTTGCTTTAAAAAAATATTTTTGATTTTGCAGTAAAAAAATGGCAAAGTGTAATGTAAAGAGAAAATATATCTAAAAAAAGGTGGAGTTGTTCTAAAAAAAAGATATGGCAAAAAAGTGGCATATTTTGTTTTTGTAAAGGGTAATCTTTTAAGGGTAATTTACTAGAGAAAATTGTAAAGTAGCAAAAAAAACAGGTTAAAATTTTAAGGCAACCAGCTGCAAAGAAACTTTGAGTTAACTCAACTTCAGTGGTTGAAGATGTACCAAATTATTTATGTAAGGTGATTGCTTGATGTCAAGTGTACTGTTCTGAGAAAGTTCATTGAACTTGTCATTTTGAGATTCTTTTGAACATGTTCCAGGAAGGGTATCGGCTAGCCTTGAACCAGCAACCTACTAACTAAAAGGTTTGAAGCCGCACCACCGTGCAATCTTACATGGAAGCTGAGGAGTTAAGAGAAGGGGAGAGCATTGCCAAGTTATGGAATTGAACACAGGTCGCTTTTATGTGATTTATGTGTCATCTACTGCCACACCACAGCACCAGTACCAGGCAGTCAGAGATGCTTCTAGACATTGTCATAAAAGAAAAGATTTTTAATTACATTAAAAGAAATCTAGTCTTTTAAAACTAATTGTGTCTTTTGAGTAAAATGTCAATAAATAAGCTTCCTTTGATATTGTTATTTGTAATTCATTCATTAATTAAATTTCCAAACCGCTTTTTCCCTTTTTGGGGTCACAGGTATCTCCAGCGCACATTGGGCGAGAAGTGGGGGCACACCCTGGACAGGCCGCCAGTCCATCGCAGTGTTATTTGTAATGATTAATTTAAAATCTCTTTATTTGTTTCTACAGGGATGGAAAAGTAAACAGTCTGTATGAAAGCAGAAGGGGTGCCTGGTACTGCTTGGTGGTGCAGCGCTACACGTAGCTCATCAGGGACCTGGGTTCAATTCCAGCACGCTTGACTTCCAGTGAAAATTAATTCAAAGTGTTAATGAAAAGAGTTTAATAAACATGACAAGTTCTCTCAAACCTTCTTTAGTCTTAGTACTGACAAGTTCAATGAACTCACTGCAGAAAAGTGCACTTGATTTCAAGCAGTCAACTTATAAAAATAATTTGAAGCTGAGTAAACTCATTGCCGCCGGTTGCCTTAATAAATTAGGTACATTTTAATACTTTGACTCATCCATAGGTTAACTAAAAGGGCACATATTAAATCTGGTTTGAGTCATGTTTTGCCAATCACAAAACCACTAGAATAGAGAATAAGCAGCAACTAAACCAGACCATCGAGCAACACTGTGTGTCAGCGTTGCATATCAGAGCTCTCAGTTGCAAGAATAGATTTCATTAACTTTCAAATTTGCACATTATACCCAACCCTTATCGAGAGAGTCTCATTTATCACCTTAAATAAGGAGGAAAAGATGTTCCCCGCTAAAGAATCCCCAAGTGGAACGGCTCTCGAGTCAAGCCCAAGTTTAATTTTAAGCCTTGAATGTGAAGTGCGGGCATAAAAGCCTTATCGTTTCTCTCGGACCACTAAGGCAGAGTCTCTTGAGGGTTAATCCACATCTGAAGGGTCTTCTCAGATTCTAGTGCAGCCAGGATCTGACACAAAGGTCAGAGATCAAGCACACACACTTAGAAGATAGCAGGGCACTTTAAAGCTTACCTTCATTAGCTTCTGCAGACAGTCATGCCAATAAATAAATAGAGATAAGATTGAATTGAACATGGTCTAAAAGGTTGTTTAATGGCTTGTTTGTCAATGGATGCAGCGGAGGGATCCTCTTAAGGCAAATAGATGTTAAGTGAAAAAATAAAATGTGAAAGTGTTATTTTTTTTACATATGTCTGGCACTAATTACATTTTACATGCATGTTTGTTTTCTTCATTCTTAATATGATTAGCAAAGTTAAAATATTATATTTCTCAACACACAAAAAATTAATGCTATTTTTTATTTTTAATTGTGTCTTTTTATTCAGTAGCTAAAAAAATACACATATGTATAGAAAAGTGGAAATATTTTGGATAATAGAAGGAAGCAAAAATGGTCATAATTATTATGTTGTAAAACTGAATTTATATTGTATAACAGAATTTTTATTTGAAAATAGTGAATTTCCATCCCCTTTTCCTAGTCAAATCGATATAATATCATTATAACAGAGTTGACAAGAGTTGTTGGTGTACTGCCATTATTTGTTATGAATGTATGAGAAATTAAATATGCAAAAAGTGTCCTGTCAGCAATTGCATGTATTAAATTAATATATATATATATATAGTGAGCATAGCAGAAAGAGAGTATATATATATATATATATATATATATATATATATATATATATATATATATATATATATATATATATATATATATATATATATATATATATATATATATATATATATTAAACATTGTAAAAGGAATAAAAGGTTATATCATAAACAACAATGCGTAAAAAAGCTCAGAGTACAATGAATTCTTTTCAGGGAACTTTTGGTCTTTCTCTTTATAGAGTTAAAATAGCTCAGTGTCAGAGTAATTAATTAATAAGAATATTTCATTTTTCATTAGTGTAACATTAAATTACTGTTTTTATATCTAGGAAAATGGCATAAAGTAAAATAAGAACATTTTTTTTTCCCACAGATGGGAAAATATTTTGTATATCTTACTGGAATTGATAATATGCTGCCAATGACTTTTCAACTGGTGAATATGTTCTGATTCATCAGTGAAAAAGTTGATCAATGTTTGGATATGTTGTGGTGTGTATTTTTGAATATTTTGTGATCATTGTTAATTTTGGATAGTGTGTCTAGCTGAAATAAGTAATAAAACATTATCTTTGTAATTTAGAAGGATTTTGTTTGTACTTTTATGATATTTTTATCACGGAACACTTTTACAAAAGAACGCAGAAATGTGAAGTGCAGTATAATCTTCACCCCTAGGTGGCACTGTTGAAGCAACTGACTCTTCAATGGAGCTCCGTGACTCTGACTGAAATGTGACGCATTAAACGTTAAGAGAAAAAAAAAATCTTTATCACAAGTTTAACTTTTGGGCTTATAATCAGTACTACAATAAAAACAAATTAAAACTAAAATAAACAAAAATTAAATTACTGTGAGAAACAATTTGCTTACTTTTAGACACATAACTAAGTTTAATAATATTTTTTGTGAAATGTATATGATTTGTATGCATATAAAATGTCAATACATAGCTTGCATGCAATTTTAGGTATGTAAATGAGGATTTAGCAACACAGAGCTTTATTACAGTATTAAGTTAAGTTATTGTACCAAAAAAAGCATAAAAACCCTTTGAGAAATGTGACCATGCATTTGTAAAACATTTATGAATCTTTTCTGCTCATGTGAGTATTTGCATTTGAGAATTATTCACATTAAAAAACAAACCAGTTTCCTCTGACATTTTTGGGTTATTCAAAAAACTGTAAAGAACACAATGCAAAGCTAGAACTATGCAAAAAAAGCTCCTGCTGTTTTTAACGTAAAATCCTTCTTTGATTTATGACGAGACTTTAATGTGAAGCTTTGATTTTAAAATAGAAAAGGCTCTCGACAGCACGAGAAGCCTTTCACACACAGTGCACACAGTAGTTTTTGATAGACTGTGCTATTCGAGAACATTATCGAGTCATAAGACACATTCTTTCCACCCGGGAAATGATAAAAGTAATGTAAACCGGTTTGATATTCCAGTAGACACAAGTTGAATGATTAAAGTCCAGTCTCCCATGGTTAGATGAGTTTTATATCTTTGATATTTCTCCTCAGACCGCTTGGTATTTGCAAGTAAAATACTGCCAGCGATTTCTATTACAATAACAGCATTGTTCCATGAGTGCACAGACTAACAAAACACAGATTCCAAATTCAATATCGGGGAATAGAATAACATAAGCACACTAGCCTGCAAGTTTCAGGTTATTTAGACTGACACCTTATAGGTCTATATCTACATTCTGATATATTGCACTGCTCAAGTCAGCCATGATTTACTTGGTCAAATTCTGTGACCTTGAGGAGAGTGGTAAAAGCATTCTGGGCTGCCGATAATTTAAGATTCGTGCTTCTCTCAGCCTGAGCGAGTACAAGTCATTTTGTTCCAGCTCCATGCAGGGTCCAATGCTATATGCAGACATTACTTTCTGCCTTATGATGCTTTGCAAGCATTCTACACCATGTGCTGCATGTAGAACAAAAGCCATTTACTGCTTTTCAGCTGCTTCCTAAACTCTGACAGGTCAAAACTCATCCGTTATCAATGTGTTTCAGGCACTTTATTCTGTGTGCAGTTGTTTTCTGGCAGTTTTAGGACTGACGCATTCCTTGGCGTATACGCATAGCTGCAGAGTGGAGACTTTAAACGCGGATGGAGGTGATTAGGTGAAGCTTGTTTCAGGCTGTATTATTATTGTGGCCTAAACACTCATTAAATTGTTTTAAGAACAAAGCTAAAACGCCCTGGGGATATACCAGCAATTGCCCTTTTCAAAAGAATTTTACTAAACATGTTTGTCAGTTTGCAACCAACATTTAAAGAAATTTCAAATAAATAAATGTAAAAATGTGTAAAGGTTCTCTTTTTAAAATGCCTTTAGCCATAATTAAACTCCTGACAGTTGCAAAAAAAATCAATACGCTCATTCATTATATATAGTGACCTATTGACTTTTTTGGTGTCAAACTATTTTTTAACTTCACAAAAGAATGTCTTTCAGCTTGAAAATGTGTAACTTTGTGATGAAACTAAAGAGGTTTTAATGGTATTATTCATATATAATTAGGAGTTTTCATTCATTTCTAAGCTGCCATATACTTGATAACGTACTATATTGAACAAATGACACATTATGATGATAAAAATATGTTTATTTAAATTAATTGTGTAGCACAAAGCAAAAACAATTAGATAATAGCGCCAATGTTTTGAGAATTTTAAAAGTATGCTGAATTTTGTTTTACGAATTAACTAGATTTTAATGTTTACATTGATTCTGTGATTAGAATGAGCCTACTAATAGAATTTTATTATGTTTAAAATGCTCATTTATTCTGAAACATGTTAATTAGTTTTACACATTCTGATCAAGAGGAATTAATGTACACAATAAAATCAACTTAATTCATTAAAATTGTTTCAGTGTATTGTTCATATTTCCGCATCTCTTGTTTTTAGACTGCTGTATAGACAGTTTATTACTGATTAGTATAAGTTGGAGGATTAGTTTATTTACTATTTTCAGAAAATGGCTGCAACAATGGTCTTTTTGGAATAATACATTAAAATAATAAACCTATATAAGTTTTTATCTGCCTCCAGCTGTAAGGAAATGTGAAACCCACACCAAAGCTCAGATGTATGAAGCCACTGCAAAACTGCAACTAAACGTTTTATTCTCATCCACAGAACAGAATATAACATATTTACAGTGAAACTATATTTGATTATTTAGGTTAAGGGAAATTGGTGCCTGTTGTATGATAAATATTGATAACCTCTCACTTTGGTTGAAAACAAACCCAACTGCATTGGAAATAAATCTAGCCCTTGGATGCACACATATTGTTAAAATTGCAAATGAGGCCTAGTGAGGCTGTCACAGCTGCCAGACACATTGAAACTCACTCTTCTCTCAATGATGTGGATTTAGTGTGTCTTGGAGGATCTGTGAGTCTCTTAAACGAAGTTAAATGTTAGATATAATCTAAAAAAGACACGAGTTGTCTTTTGTCCAACTCTATATATAATTTATTTTTGCAGATGAAATAAAAAAGCTAACCTACAATAAGAAATGTTATAATTACAAACACAATGCACTTCTATTTTTACAGCAATAAAAAAAATCCATCTTACCTTAACCTTTTGAAGACGTTAAAAAGTGAGGCGACATATTCCATTACATTAGTAGAACAACAAAGGCATTATATTTCACTTAATCTATTTAAATCCCCCCGGTAAAATCAAACAAACACACAAGCTTTCTTTTAGGTGAACTCTACCGAGCATCCGCCGTTATTAAGACTGGACAGTTACGCTCCAACTTTGATTGACAGGTGAGGTGAAGATATCTGCACTTTCGGGGTAAGACGTTTCGGGGTAAACCGTCGTTCTAATTTGAGTTTGCTCTTTAAGTCTATCATTATGAATGAAATCGTCATTTAAAAGGTTTTTCGTGTTTTGTACGAACTTTACAGGATACATTCATCATTGGGCACCTCTCCCGCGTTCCGGCTCAACATCGCGTCCCCTCCCCTGCCTCACTTGGTCTCGTCCGTACTCGCGTTGGATTTTAGTTGTGTGTTTATGGCATCGTATTCATTCAACGGAAGGTGAAAGTCTGCCGGTCTGCGATAGCGTCTGATATCAATGGATTTCAGGGCACAATTTATTTGAATGTCTGGACTTTATACAATTTCACCCCCAAGAAGCCAATGATGGATATCCTGTGGATTTTATGGACACTACCATCGGTCCTGGCTATTGAAGGTAAGATGTTTCTCTCTGTGTTGTGCGAGACTCCAGCATCTCTGCCAGACTGCATGAGAGTTTAACCGTCACGGCACGTTAGTTTTGAACGCCATTCAAGAAATAAGATACGAAACCACGTTTTCGGTTATTAAAAAATGTAGCATGATACACGGATAATATGAGCCCTTTTAGCGGCTAAATTCTCCCTAACTCGAGGAGTACGTTAACTAGCTTGGTGTCAGGCGAACCCGAACTGCTCAAACCGTGTCACGTGGATAAAAACATCTAAATGCAAGAACTGTCGATTTATACGTGTTATCATGTTTGATAAACAACTGAATAATTTGTGTATCTCCACGCGCGGAAACGCGTGCGAGCGCGCACCGTCCACGTTCTATACATTTCAACAATGATTATTGTGCGGGATATTGAAGCACCAACGGTCTACGGATAACTTACATCAGTCTTGTTCTGTTTACTCTACTATTATGTGTCCGGCACTGGTTCGCGTGTTGTTTCAGCTCGTGTGCCTCACAGACGGAATGGTGATGCTGGACTCAGCATATTGGACAATGAAACAGGTTTCCAGTGAGCACACAATTGCTAAACAACCAAACACAGAGCTGGATTTCCCCATACAGTCTACAGTTTCAAGCCCAGCCAGTTTGAAGGGTCTCTGCCCACGTTCCCTTAATTTTACGTTGGCTTACTTGTATCTCAGGGCTCCCATGTGTTTTTGCTTCTCAGATTAAATTGTTAAGTTTTTTTAAGCTTTATGATTTATATGAACTACACGGATCTTTTCAGACTGCAAAGGAGGGATATTGAGATTTTATTTATTTGTTTATTTTTACTGTAGCTAAATACATTTTACAAACACGTTTTCATTTAAGGTATAATCAATAAAGTTGAAAACACGTTTATATAAATGTAACAAAATAAGGAAGGGATCTGCAATAAATAAGAACTGCTAAATTCAAACTGCAGAATATTTCTTGATTATACATTTGTAGTATTTTTTCAATTAAAATACACCAATTAAAAATGTAAAGGTTCATTTATAGTTATGAAAGTGGTGATGCATTTGCAAATAATTTATCCGCACTTGTAATCTTTTAAAACACATTTTATTTACACATGTTCATAGACATAAAATATCCAGTGGCTAATTTAACTGAAAAATGGATAATATGAATAATGTAAAATAATATAGAATGTGCACATTTGGATAATATAAAAATCTTAATATATACTTTAAATTCTAAATATTTTCACTGTCGGATGCCTAGACCTCAAATGTTGTAATGTAAATCAATCATACCAATAGCTGCTTTTTCAAAATAATTTTATCCTTTGCAATATTTTACATTTGTCATAGTTCTTTGAGACCTATTTCACAATTTACTTTTTCCACAATCAATTCGTCTTGGTTACATTTTTTTTGTGTTTGTTGTGTGAGTTTGTTTTTTTAGAGAAGCACAAAGAAAATGTAAATTTTTTTTGGTGCATTTTTTTGTCTTTCTTCATGTCAACCATGCACCCTAAAGTGATTGGTCGTTTTGCATTCTTTCTCTGATTATCACCCTATATTTCAGCCAATGGTGTTATAGCGTGGAGCTTACACATAAAAAATTAGCGAGTTGAAAAAGAGGTCAGTGCCGTGTCGACCTTTAAAACAAAGTGATGGCAGGCAGTAGAGGGAATGGAGATTTGACGTCATCTTAAAGCTTTGTGGTTATCCTTGATTTCTTTTTTTAAGTGTGTAAATTATATACAACTATTTTACATGAATTATTTTAGTCAATATATGCCATTCATTTTCCAAGTTGCTTTGGATTTACACAGAATCTGTACACAGAACACAGAATTTGTATGGACTAACAAAGCGTGGACTATTCTTCAAAAAAACCTGTATGTTTTGATGTGTGACCGTAGCGGAACTCAAATTAGATTCGGAAATCTGAGACTTCATTAGTATATAAATAAAGGGAATCTGTTTCTTTTTGAACCCACAATTGGATGTATGAAAGTAGTTTTTTTTAAGTAAATACATAAATAGATAATTTTCTGGTTCAATGTCATTGCTCACAAATTTGCTAGTTTTCAAAGTATGCTTGACAAAAAAACAAAACAATAAAAACATAACGAAGCTACATTCAGTTCATCACATCAGAGTTTGCATTCACTGTAAGTAGGGCACTCATCATATAAAAGATTCCTTGCTATTTCAATACTCCCAGCATGCATTTCATCATGCCATCAGGATGTTGCTGTACAATGTGACCAGAATTCTCTCTCAAATTTAGATGCCCTATAAGCAGTTGCACCTGTTGCCACAAGTATCTCAATCGGTAAATGAGTGTAAATTAAATTAAGATGTCTCTTTTTTGCTTTACTTTCATTTCAATATGTAGGATTGATTCCACTTTTAATCTTGGTATTATCTTTAGAATTGTCATGCACACATTTGTAGCAACCTAACATGACTGCTGTAATTCCCAATATGTTGGCATCTCCCTGTCACATGACTAGAAACAACCAGTTTCTAAAATCAAAACATCAAGTAACCAATTTGCACAGGCTTTAATGGAATTGAATTGATTTTCTTAAAATTTTTTTACCTTTAAAATAGAGAATTGATTTCAATATTTACATTTTAGTAGCAATTTAAGTGTGGTTGAAACTGGTACTGCAGTCGCAAAAAATGTGTGGAGTAGTGTCACCCCTCCTGCTTCCCCCAGAAGTTGCCCCAAATAGTCACAAATTCAGTAAGAACCACCATCATTTTTTCTCAGGCAATTTATTACCTTGTCAATTCATTGACCCTTTCATTGACGCTGTACAAACAAACATGCAGTGCGTTATTCAGCTTTAGACGATAAGGGATTGGTAACACAATTTAGTAAACAAGCCTGTCGAACAGAATGTCTGACACTTTTGCATCATTCTAAGAAGCTCTACTGACTCTTGTATTATTGCAATATGCATTATTTGCCGGTTGCAAGTAAGCCTTTGAAAACTATTCTGAGTGAACTAATACTGTCTAGGATATCAGAGATGAACACTATTCTTTTTTGTTTCTTGACATACGAGGGCCATTTTATTATTACTTGATTTGTATTTCTGACAGATTGCTCAGTAGAGTCTCTCTAGAACTGCTCCATCACACATTTGCCGTCATGTCTTTAGCTATCGTAGAGACATCCAGCCTATGAGAAATGAACAAACTTTCCTTTTTAATGTAATCTTTCATTACCACATGATTATCATTGGTATTGGTATAATTTATTTAATTATTAGTATTTTCTACAGATTGAATGTTTTATTTTCTATTTTCTGTATTTTGTTGATCAGTGTATTTCTACAAGTTTCATACAATAATTAATTTTGGTTTGAATAAGAAAAGCTGAGTAATTTTTACAAGTTCAAAGTTTGTTTTATAACACCGTAGATGTGGGCTCATTGTTTGTTAACAACTCAGTTTTAGCCTTCATACCAACACTTCCTCTGTGAAACGCCTGCCAAGTTTGAATAATCTGCTTTCAAATGTAAATGCATCTCATCCGTTTCCAACCCGTTGCCGAATACAGGCCACTGTAGCGTAAGCTGCCACATACTGTACTCTAGGGTTACCATTTTTTGACCTATAACAAAAAGCCGAGTGTGGTGAGGAGGGGTGCCGATTGAGTGGAAGTTCAAAATTGCGCTTAGATAAAGGTAAAATGAGCGGCTGCTCAAAATCCTGTGTTTTTTCAGTCCTTTGAATGAGCAGATGTAGCCTGCTCGTCTGCACACCAGCTTCCACTGTGTTCACAAAGAATCAGCCTCCATTCAGCAGCTAATCCATGCTGCCCAGGGCCCGGGTATTGTCACTTTGCATGCAAAATTTCAATTAGTGCTGGTACCAGTTGTTTCTCTAGTGAGATGAGTTTCACATTTCAACGGAACAGCAGAGAACTACCTTGACTCTGCAAAAAGTTTGGTATAGTACGGACTAAAGTGGTTTATTTCAGCACTGCATGCTATCTTTGATGGTGTGAGTCATAGAGGATGTAGTTTTATGAATATGACTTTTTTTCAAGCTGTGCATAGAGAAATCCCCATCAAGAAAAACGCTCTGTTCACTTTCGGTACTTTTAAACAAAACATGGCAATTAAGGTTAGTAATTTAGAAGAACTCTCATCTTTTTATGATGACTGCCAAACGTCGAATGATTATTATTCCTGTTCCGGCATTTGGTCTTTACCTTGTGATCTGTATACTTGCTGGCTCTCACTCTCTGTAATTATTTCAGTGTGATTTATGGTTACAATGGTCAGGCTTAGGTAATGCTTTGAGAGGGATAGACACTATGAAAGGGAACATATAGGGAGATTCCAGCGAGAATCAGAGACTCTCAACTCAGTCCTGTTGATCATACTTCACCAGTAAATTAAGGATTTTCTCCCTTATTAGCTTTGACTGCATTTTCTTTACAGAACTTATACATAACTTATTCTTTTGGACACCTGTCATACTCATATTTGCTACATTGGCAGACATTTTTATTATGAAAACCAAGGCTGCAACCAACTATTATTGTCAATTGATCAAATTTTATTTACATTCACAGAAACCAGTCAAGCTGCTTTGTTCTGGATCTTTTGTCAAGGTCTAACTGCACAATAAGGATGTGATCTTTCAATGTTAGTTGCTCATTGATCACTTCAATTTTCCAGACTTGTATGGTTAATTCACAAGAGTGAGATATATCCATCGTATCCATCTTTGCCAAGTTGAGCTGTTAATGATGGGTCTTCATCCATGTTGATATGTCCTTCAGACATGTACTGTAGAGTCATTAGGATAAGAGGAAAGGTAGAGTTGAATGTCGTCAGCATAGCAATGATAAGAGAAGCCATGTTTGTGGATGACCCAAGGAAGGGGTGTAGGCGAGAAGAGAAAAGGACCAAGAACTGAGCCTTGTGGAACTCCTTAAATAACCTGCATAAAATCTCATGTACAATAAATAAAATATGTGGTGATGACACTACACTATATGAAATCTCAGAAAAGGGACATATGGCATGTGGACATATTTCATATTCATTTATTTGTGACAGTAGTAAATCTGACTGACCTTTTCCTTTCATTGAATGACTTAAACGTGTTACAGAAAGAAGACAAATGCTGGTTGGTTTGTAAAATAAAAAAACAAACAAGCTATATTTTCTTCTCACAGAGCAAGTTGTTTGAAGGTCAAATGAGATTTACTTGAAATAACTGAGAGCTAACTATGCTTGTCTACCTTGAAGTGCTAATTGTTTCAGTCTGTTGTAGAAGACAAGGCTCATGGCTGTGGCAAAGGATAGAATTAACTCGACTTTACATTAAAATAATGGCATCAATACATGGTGTAGTCTGTGTTCATGCATTGATTAATGGATCAGAATAAGCAGTGTAATCATGTTGCAATGCCACATGTGAGCATAGCTCTTCGTTGCTCCTGTTGCTTGGGAGTGTGTATCTTTACGGTAACAAGATGCAAAGCAAACTGTAGCAATTTACTAAAACACATTCAAAATGAAATATGCAGGCAGTCTTTTTCTCTTTAGAGCTGTGAGCAATGCAATTACTCAAGCATATCTGAGCGCCCATTGTTCATGCTTGGTTTGTGCAGCAATAATAATACGCCCAGTTAAAAGGTGGTCTTAGGGGACACACATCTTTCTTGTATGTCTTTGTGAGAGATGTTGAACTTGTTGAAACATCACATGCTACACAGTAAAATCCTAAGAGTTAAATTAACTCTACTCAGAGTGTATTTGGTCCCACTCTATATAGAGTTAAACCAACTCTGAAGGATTTATTTAAATAAGTCTATTTGAACTAAACAGTCTATTTTTTGTCTGTTTTTACTCTTTCTGGAGTGGACTTGGTCCCTCTCTGAATAGTTAATATTTAGTTTGCATTTTCCATGCAGATTTGGAAAAACATGAAGAAAATAGATTATTAAATTACTCTTTCTCAGAGTCGGTTTAACTCTATATAGAGTGGGACCAAATACACTCCGAGTAGAGTTAATTTAACTCTTAGGATTTTACTGTGTATGCTTGAAATTTGTCATGTTGACGATGGGTATTTAGTTTTGCTAACTTCTCAATTGTGACTTTTGTTTTATGTTGCACTTGTGTGTCTGAGAGCAGTTCAGCTAATTAAGTTTCAGTTGGCTGCTTGTCTTAAGGGGCTAATTAAAGTAACTTAATTGCATAAAGCAAGCCCTTGCCTCGTGGCTCATTTTTGGGTGTCGGAAAGGTTATCGAGATATTCCATATTCACCTATCAACTAATGTGAGATTACGAGGAATCCACGGGTACAAATCATTCATTTTCCAACACACTTATTCCCTTTCGGGGTCACTGGGGTCTGCTGGTGCTAGTGCTGGGCGATATGGAAAAATCATATATCACGATATGGATTATTTTATATCATGATAACGATATATATCACGATATACCACAATAAAGTACGTTTTCAGTTATTCTCTGAAAAGTTTGACAAAAATATCATTGCACTTTTTTTTGCAACTTTATTTTGAAGTGTCATTTAACTGAACTGTCACAAATGAGAAAAACTAAATTTTAGTGCAGCAATGTAAACGAATCAAATGACAACAGATGTGGAGGTAGAGCTACAGTAGCCTTCACATTTTTTTAACCACATCATAGTTATTTAAATAGTATTATCAAAATAAACTATTTAAAAAAAATAAAGTAATGAACCACACTGCCAGAGAACCATCCTTCTCTACTTGGGCCCGGCATGCGTTATATAAGCGAGGCAACTCGACATTACTGAAGTGCTTACGACTGGGCATAACGTACCTCGGGTCAAGCACTTTGACGAGGTCTCGGAAGCTACCCTTCTCAGCTGCATACACGGGATCATGCCTTTACAACAGTAATGCAAGATGGCACATGTGATTTCTTTTTGGCGCTGGGACGTTTTTTCATACGGTGTGCATTTTATGAAAGACTCTTTAATTTTAGGCTGGCTATATTTTTTCTCGCCACTTGCCCGGGCTGTTTCACAACTTTCTTTACGTCGCATTTCTTCGATTCTACAGTATTCTTAGCGTTGTTAGCGTCGGGCGCGGAAACAGTTTTTTGGCAGAGTTTGCAGATGATTGTCTTCTGCTCTGTGTAACCAAATCACTGACGTACCCCCACGTTTCGGAAAAAGTACTTCTTGGGCTGCTGCCTGCGTAGCAGTTTCAATTTGTTGCGACTCTGCGCATTCATCTTCAACCTCTTGCGTCTCACGAGTTAACTAGCGTAAAGCATGTCGCAACAACGTAAAGCGTCACGTCGCAAAATCACAAGACGGAGTTTCTTTGCGAAAAAGTTCATTTTTATTCTTGATTATCACTTATATAAAGGGTAGAGTATGCATTGCATAGCCACAAGACATTATCATACATTTGTCATAGCCTATTTAATGCAATATTTTCTTTAGTAATTGATAAAATTAGGTTAGAAACGATAGAAACGATAGAAGAGAAATAGGACGATAGACACTTTTCTATCGTCCCCACAATATATATCGTCATATCACCCAGCACTAGCTGGTGCCTTTCTCTAGTGCACATGAGGCGAGAGGCAGGGGTACACCCGGTAGAGGTCGCAAGTCCATCACAGGGCAACACACGCACGCACACACATAAGGGGAATTCCGATTATTCAATTAACCTAACTGCATTTTTTTTCGGATTGTGGGGGAAACCAAAGTACCCGGAGGAAAGCCATGCAAACACGGAAGAACATGCAAAACTCGTTCCAGGAAGGTCACCGGCGAGCCTTGAACCGACAACCTTCTAATTGGAAGGCCACAGTGCTTTCCACTGTGGCACTGTGCCGCCCACGGGTACAATAGAGCTGTTGAATGTTCTGTTGAATAAATGTTGAAAACACTATGAGTGAAGTACTAACTTATCAAGTTATCACACTGGCTCAACATGTTAAATACTTCCTCTTTTGGCGATCATTCTTTGGTGAGCTATTGCTTTAAGAGCAATCCTCCCGGGCTCATGTTTTGACAGTTGTGTGTTCTTGCAGGAGGTCAAACCTTGTTCACACTATGAAACATCTGCCTTTCATCAACACATTCAGCAAACACAATTCTTATGAACTGATGCTGCGCAGTTCTGCATCTCCTCTAGTGCAAGCTGTCTTGAGAGATAAAGACAGACTGATTGCTGCCTCATCTCCATCACAAAAGGATGTTGCGTTCACCTGAACTCCCAGTACCCTGCACACGCTTTACATCTCTTGGTATTTTTGCTACCTCACAATAGCAGCCAGGCTTTAACCGCACTCTTCCTTTCTCAGTCAGGGGGGTTGACGGCTTGACTTATACTGGCTCCTTGGGGAGATGACCCATGGTCCGGTTATAACTCAGCCTGATGTTATTGCTTTTATCCCTGTCAATAGTAAACAAAGCAACGGTCTTGGTGCTATGATGCTGACTCGTTCATTTCACATGACTGGGCCACTAGATGTAGTCTCCAATGAAAAGCTTTCTCTCTCCTGAAACGAGGGCAAAGGGCTTTACTAGCCATATTGTACTATTTCAAACAGATTCCTGAGCAGTGTAATAGATATCTTGACATTTTGACCGTCTGATATTCAACCTTGCTTTCTACTCATTAGTTATTCAAACCTTAATTGTTTTCCTACTGTTGTGGTTTTGCATTTATTTCACATTTGACTCTTTCCATAAGAAACAGGTTGGTTTGCCAGTGCAATGTGAGCTGGAGCAAGCAATGTGTTAGCTTTGATTCTCCTTACAGGATTAACACCTCAACTCTTTTCTGAGGCCACCTGTGACTTTTTCATGGCTGATCTATGTTCACATGCTATGGTCCCTGTGGTGACAGAATTATGTTGGAATATGTTGGGGGTCCAATTGCCACTTTCCTGCTTCACTTACCAAGGGGGGATTTATTACAATATTGCTATTTGACCTCCCTTTTTACAGGCCAAGCTAATCAAAAAGACCTGTTACTGAAAAGCAAAGTGAAGTTCAGAAAAAAAAAAAATATTACCATGGACTTATTTATTTGCGTCTCGACTTGGCACTGAGGCAATTAGGAGACGATTGAGTGTTTTGGCCCATAGCTTTGACTGGACTGCAGTTTAGATAAGTTTGCCAGGGTAATTCTTTGTTGTATATATACTAATCAGTTAGTAATACAGACTTCTCAGGTAGACTTGTGTTGATCTTATATGAGGGAACAACACAAATTGTAAGTTATGCTTTTTTATATTTCCTTATATTAAGTTGTATTTCTTTAAATTCTTTTAAATTGTTTTAAACTTTCTCTGTTAAGTGGATTACCTGAGTGCAGTAGGTGTCTGGTTTTAGGAAGCGTACCAGAAGGGTGTTTTCACACTGATGTTTGCCATGAATTTAATTTAGTAAATAAGAGAATGGGCACTTGCAGAAGAAGTGCTCTTTGGAACATTTCATCAGTCCTGGCATGAATGGGGACTGTTTAGGAAAAAGAGGATTTGTGGCCACCATTGCCTTGGATTTGGGAGTAGATGGTAAAACACCATCTTCAGATAGGGAGCATCATTCCATCATTATTTCCTTGACCCAGAGAAGAGCACCCTGCTGAGAAGTTATCTGAAGATTGGTCCAAATCTGTTTGTTGTAATCTGCATTTACAGTGTGAACATAATTCTGTTGAATGGGGAGGGAGAGACACAATTCCCTGTTCGAAAAAGCTCAAAATGTATTTAATTTGACCACATTTACGATGTTCTGCCTCTCTGTAATGGACTGCCACGTGTCAGTAGTTCAGTGGAAGGAGCTCCAATTCCATGCTCCTTTATATGGAGGTACAGTTTATAGATGATCCCTTCCTTTTCTAACTGTCAATGTTTGCAACCCGATTGTTTTAATGCAGAGGTGAGAAATGTAATGTACATTAAATATTTACCTAATATAAGACAATAGCATTGCCTTTTTTGGTAAAACAATTGCATGCATTATTTTTTTTACAAATCAATAAATTATAGCGCAAAGAAATAAACTTGAAAAAAGTGAACATTTGAACATTTTTTCTTATTTATCCATTTAATGGACATGCATGAAATTGTTGACCATAAACAAGCACCTGTCACGATCACCCATTTAATAATAACTCGATTGAATTGTGTTTTTCAATGAAGCTTTTTTGAAGTATGCATTCATCTGCTTAACATTACTCACTGTAACATGCGAATAATATCAAAAGAGGAAAAAATGATGACTATTTTCCATACTGTACCTTCCACTACATCTACCTTTCAGATAATAATCATCATGGATCATTCAGACAGGCAGCTGGAAAATCTATACAGCTCGCGAGGGAATTAATGTGAAGAGGAGGATGTGACTGATGCACTTTTATGAAAATGAATAAGTCATACGATGGAGTCAATGTGCAATGTGTTATTTTTACACTGCATATATGGAATGCTGTTTCTTATCTAACTCTAACACAAGATGTCAGATGTCATGCATATGGGTTAAGCTATGCTGTCAGCTTCAAGCATTACCCACAATCCATCAGCATCACTCTGAACCACTGTGCAAATAAACTGGAAGGCAATGCATTTTATGCACGATACTGAATAATCTGTACATAATGCATTCTGTGGTATTGTTCATCTGAGTTTTCAAAGTTGACATCTCTGCCACCTGTGCGGTTCATCACGAGTCATGTGAGCCTAATCAGTGTAGGAAAATAAACAATACAACCCTGCCAATTTTCACTGTTTATGATGCCTTGTCCCCTTAGGAGTGCCCCGGCATATCAATTACAGCGTTGAGAGACCTGATTTCTTCTTTGTTCCAATACCCTTCAGACTATCACATACAGCTCGGTATTTAATGAAGGCAGCCTATCAGCTATCACATGCTTATATCTTTTAAGCCTTGGCTCTCATTGTTCTTATTCTCACCCTTTAAAACTCCTTCCTTTGATTTCTTGCCATGCACGGTTTTACTGGTCCAAGAATGTCTTTTATATGAAACAGAGCTTTTCTTTGTGCTCCCTTTTGGCAAAGCAGCTATGCATTATATCAATCAGTCTGGGGTATTTTTATTATTAGCAAAATTAAACAGTAGCTTGGTGATTAAGTGAGGACGTAAATCCTCATTCGATGTTACAAGTGGGCTTATTTAGAGCTGCCCCTAAAACTCAACGCGATGTGTGGAGGTAGTGACATGAAGGAAGCTTTGATGCATTTTCTCTCTCTCTCTCCCTCTCTCTTTCTGTGGCCTGTGGTAAGATGTGGCAGACACATTGCATGCATGTGGTAACCGTAAGAGTCCCTTGATGGGCTATCTCTCGTCAGATGGGCCTGTCTTATAGAGTGATTGATAAGAACATGGTCTCGATTACACAATGTGGGTACAGACAATGTCAGGGTTTTTACCTAAATGCTCCTCTCCTTTACTTGCTGGTGGACTCTTTTGAGTGATGGGGCTGGAAGGGCCACTTATTACAGCAACCGCCCCCCTTCTTGTCAGGGATGAAGAATGTGTTCATGCTTCTACTGATATATTCTGTTCTTGCTGCTCTTAGTGGGGGCCATATGGTTCAGGCTGTTTCGTGGTGATATATTGCTACTGGAGCACCTGCAGGATGTGGCTTTAGGATTGCGACTTGCTTGAATGTGTCAAACTGAGAAGTCTGAAGTTGGATTAGTGCTGGAGGTGTGAACACCAGGTCAAGGCCATGGCTAGCCTTTGAACTTCAAGGCAACACAACCGCTGTTTGTATCATGGGGTGAGGTATTTTGGGGGCTTTATTGCATTTCTTTCACGCATCATTTAAATGACTGTGTGGTCCTTGGTCCTTTTTTTAAGCAAATTTGGGAAGGTAGCCTCAACTATGAGATTGTTTACTCACATCTACCATTTTGTCACATTTGGTTATATTTTTAAAAATCAAATCCCTAGTTTGTTGCTTGGGAAGTTGCCACCATTATGGATGTAATGATGACACATTTCTAAAATTTCTAAAATTGTTCTATGGTAGAGGCCAAACAAAGTGATTATTATAGAAAGGGTTATGACAACATGATATTTTGTAGACGTAGTTTAGTTTGTACAGCCACATTGTTTTATACAGTCAACAGAAAAAGTTAAGGATGTGGAATTCACACCAATATGCTAGACTCAAGTCTTCATTGAATTCAAGGAGCCGATATGATATCAGCATTAGTTGCATCTTTAAATTTACTAATGTTGACAGGCTGGCATGCATGCATCACTTGCCATATGCTAGCTGTCCATCATTTTTAATTAAGCAGTTAAATATCACTCTTCACGTGGTCTTTGTAGCCCTCAGGACACTTGTCCCATCAATCAAGTAAATCAGGCAGATTTTGTTTTGTATGCATTCAACATGTGCAAAATATGACCTCAGACTTCAGGCTCTGTGAAATCATTAGACCCAGTGAGCACTGCTCATACACATTCCACAAGCAATCACATCTCGAACTTCACACCACAAATGTCTGTGTGGATCTTCAAGGTTTTATTTGGGATGCAATACTTAAAACATGTTGCCATGTGTTTAGGTTGTTATGTCCCATATGTCTGGCTAAGCTTTGATATTGGATGCTTTTTGAACAGTGAAGAAAGCGAGAAACATCACTTTAAGTTTGAAGCAGAAAACCATGCATTCCTTAATAATTTTACCTTTAGATCTATTTTAAGAAAATGTAGCTTTGGGTTACCAACTATGGGTAATAGGGAATACTCGGTTTTATAACGAACCCTTTGGTACACCCTCCTCGGTTCAGTAAGCACTCGTGAACCATGGTTTTCGGTTTCTCATTTTAATAATTTCTGTTTGTATTATTATTTGTTCACACATGTGAAAAGCAGGTGCACATGTGGATGTGATTTTGTACAGCCATTGAAAAAAAACCATGAAAAACCCAGTGTTCATATGGTTCCTTGGGGGTTTTTTCTTTCCTATCTCTATATTTAGCCTTCATGACAATCTGAGAGGGGAAGATGAATTCTTTAATTAATTAATTCATTCATTCATTCATCTTCTTTCCTGCTTGTATCCTTTTCGGGGGGACGAAGGCCAGAGGTGGGGGTACAGCCAGAGGTGGGTGGACTGGTCCATCATAGGGCAAAACACACATTCACTCATACATTCACACCTAAGGCAAATTTGAATATTCAATTCTAAACTCAATTCAATTAAACAATAAAACTCCAGGTATACCACTCAAGATTGTGGTATACATGGAGGAAACAAACCCAAGCACGACAAGAACATACAAACTCTTTCCACGAAGGTCACCAACGAGCCTCAACTGGCAACCTTCTAACTGAAAGGCCTCAGTGCTATCCATGGAGGCTGAATTAGTACGCAAAGCTAAAGTCATGGTTTATTGATTGACAGCAGTGATTGACGGTCTGGAGTACATTGTTGTAGTGTCATTTCAGCTTTCATCAGCTTCATTATTATTTATTAATAGTTAGTTTATAAATAATGATTTTATAAAAAATCTATATCAGTGAATTTACCGCAAGACAAAAATTTGCTAGCTGCTAATTTCAAAATCCTTTACAAAGGATGGCTTGGTCCTGGACACTTTCAGGACGCATGCTATATCCAGTCATATAAAGTCAATGGTTACCAATAACTGTGTTATGTAAGAATCAGATTGCTATTAAATCTAGTCAAAACTATATATATTAAGCAAAACCTTTTGTCCAATACTGAATTTTAATATCTAAAATACTATCTTTACAAGGCTAAAAGCAATGTTTTTTTCTGATGCATTAGATTTCTGTAGATATTTCTCAGGAGATTTGGTCTTAAAAGACTGCTTGGTAAGAAATGCACAAAAATACACAAGAGGCAAATCAATTTTCACTAGACCCATGCTGTATCGCGTGGTTTCGAGCACCCACTGGTTGTTACAGCTTGATGATAAGCACATGTCGCTGGCATAGATCTCTCTTCACCATAAATAATGCCTGCTTTCAGGAAGGCCATGTTTTCTGAATAATACATGGAGACTTTGGTTGGCAGCACCCTTGCTTCTTCTAATGGATCCACGTTTAACCTTTTATCCTTTGGCTAGTTCAAAACACTTTAACAGAACATTCCGAGGGGAAGCTGGCACCAGGGACGTGAGCATAAGGTTGGTCTTTCCCAAATTCAGAGGGCAAGCAAATGTTTAATCTTGTGGTTTACACTCCACTTGAGGGGTGCAAACAAAACATCTGTGCACAAGATTTTGCGTGTACTATACTATTACGGTTTGTTCCTACTTCCTGGAACTCTCCGTGGAATCTTCAAATCCTTGAATTTGAGTGAAGAGAAGAGTCTTAAGCTGCCTCACTTGAGTTGTGAAGCTGGAGGGCAATGCTCAGTGACCTATTAGACAACACAATCCACTACACTCAAAGATGGGCACTCAGCTGCCACCTCAATCTCTATTGTTGGGTATCTATCCACTCTCTGTTCTTTTGGAAACTGTGCTCTTTTTCACCTTTTCTCCCACTTGCAGTCTTCTGGAGGGGAGAAACTGAAGACAGACTGAGCTTCTGTTTTTGTACTCTTCTTGAATAAGAATGATATATTAACAAGACCAGGCTGATGTGGTTGGATCAATATGGAGGAAACATTACTTGTCACTCTGCTTTGTATTATGACTTCATCAGTGCCAAGAGATTTAAGAGGTTTGGCTCAAGATGTCAGTAATACATGATTTTTGCCCAGGGCCATCCCAGAACATGTGTTCTCTTTCAGACACTGAGGCCAGATGTGAGAGTCTTGGCTCTTTGGGTTTTTTCTCACCTCCAATGTGAGCTGTCAGACAGTCAAATGAAGCAGAAAGACAATTCCACTAAACAAAAGAGAGGGGTTGGAAGCAGGACAATGGAATGAAAATTAAGGCCACTTCCGTCTCTTGGGTTGCCATGTCTTTAGTTGTGGCTGTAGAGAATTGTGCTCGCATGCATCTGGAAGGATTACAGGTGGGGAATGACAATCATCCTTGCTTTGTGGCAAACCTGTCCCTCTTGTGTGTGTCTGTCAAAGAAAACAGCGCTGGGCCTCGCTGCTAGCAAGGTTTAGACACGGGGTTGAAAACCTCCTCTTGGGAAGGGTGGTAAGAACGCCACTGTTCGATCAAAGCACCCGTGAATTAATTAACTCGCCATGCATTATTCAAAGCGTTTTCAACTGCTATACACATAATAGTGTTTCTCCACTCCTCTTGGGAACAAAAGAACCCACATTAAGTCAGATAATGCAAAGGCATCCATGGTCTCTGGAGGAAACTGCCCAGGGGATTCAACTCTCTGTGAAGAGATGTCCTTGTGTTTGGAGGGCTGTTGAGCTTTTATCACTGCAATACATATTTTCATTTCCATTTTTAAAATATACTACCAATGTGTATTTTTGTTTCGACAGTGTATTATATGGTCGTATTAGAAACGAATTAGCATAGTACTTTTTTGCTTACAAATTGCTTGGATTCAGAACGGGCTACTTTCCTGAGGATAATGTAGAATTTTTTGGACAAAAATAAACTGAATACATTGTAATGTTTGGAAAGTATACACGATCCTTAAAGACACATTGGGTAGTTGCACAAACGTCATTCAAGTTGTCAGTGAGAATGGGACACTCCCAGACGTCATCTGGTTTCTGTTTCAGGCTTGTTGCCTTTGACACATTGAAGGAATTGAACATAAAACAGAATCAACAGTTTTCTCTCTCACCCTTGCCCTGCTGTCCATTGAAATGAGCCTCAGACATGACCCTGTCCTTGTCCAGAGAGCAGCAGATTTATCAGCCGAGAACATTTTTTTGTTACAGATATGAATACTGCATGAGCGTCCCTGACTCTTTCATGCAGCTCAGAATAGAAAGGATATTGGCAACTCATTTCATTTCAAAGAACACAATGCCCATAGCTTTTTGGTTCTTGTCCAAAAAACACCTCCATTTGTGAAGAGTAATTGAGTGCATTCTCTATGTGTGGCATGGTTTTCATTTCATAGTGTACGGTGAGATTGGCACTAAAAGCTTTCTGGTATTTTTCAGTAAGCAATTTAAAAATGAGACCGCATACATTTTTCTATACTATGGGCTTGCCCTTGTGTTTTACCTTTAGAAGAGTAATGATTTTTCTCTGTCACTTATCATATACTTCCTTTAAAAAGATAAAACCTCGAAGCCTTGGAAAAAATTCAAATCCATTTCAAAATAAACAGTATGGTAAGATAGGACACTGCTGAACGAACTTGATGGGCTCTGGTGATCAGAAAGTGCAGACATGTTGAGGGTTGAACATCTGAACAGAAATCTGGCTCATTCATGTGTACGGCCCAATGATCATCTAAATCCACCCAGGGGTCTGTTTTTAATCATTGATCTTCAAAGTCCTTGCGTGAATTTTGAAATCTCAAACCGTATGATTTTTATCTCTTAAAGTAACTCTTTAAAGAGACGTCTAAGTAGCATGCCCTTGCGTCAGTGGTGGTTGCCCATTACTTTTTCCTATGCGGAGTAGCATAGTGTATATGTTTGCTAAGGGATGGAGTTGGGCTGTTACTGGGTGCTAAGACAAACTTAACAGGCTTCATGTACTCTGACAACTGACTTTGATATTTTACAGATTGTTCATAAATATCCCCAAAAATCTACTCTAACTTGTTGGAAAAGGGGTTTTGGTGGCCTTCTTAGAGATCTGTAAGAAGTGGAAGTTTCTATTTCTCAATGGTGTCATTAAACAACCCCCCCCCACACACACACACGCACAGACACACATTCATTCTAAGGAAAGAAATTTACTTAATTGTTTATAGTAACTGTGATGTACTGGCAACCTGTCCAGGGTGTACTCCAGCCTCTCGCCCATTATTTGTTAGAGATAATCACCGGCAGACCCCCGTGACCCCAAAAGGGAACAAGTGGGCTGGTAAAATGAATGAATGAATGTTTATTGTAACGGATCAGTAATCGGTATCGGCCGATACCATGAGCCCAAGTATCGGGATCGGTATCGGGAGGGGAAAAATGGTATTGGAACATCTCTAACTTAAACAATGTGTAAATGCACAGAGTTAGTGTTTTTGTCTTTTAATACATTTTTTATACTGTGCAGAAAAATAAACCTAAACATCTGATCTGTTTCTCATTCTTGAGAATGCAATCATTGTTGCCAGTTGCTCGATTCAAGCAGAGATGACTATTTTTTGGACATGGATGAGTTCTACACATCCAAACACTCTGTCAGCATTATAATATCATTTATAATGAGCATTAGGTTATTCTTGGCGAACTGTTGCAGGACAAAGCTTAATTTTGATTAAGTGTGTTTACAGTTTTACAGAAAATAATTCTAATTAAAACTGGATCTGAAATGTATATGATGGTCTCCTGAAACTTTCCCCATGGTTCTAGATGACTGATGCGAATATGTTGCCAAACTGATATTACATGTGCTTTAGGTGCCAAGACAACTTGAACCAGATGTGTTGTTTTTCATTCATAATAGACCGTCCTGTACTGGATGAGCATTATTCTACCATGAAGGAATCTAGCGCTGCTTGCTTTAGAGCTTTGTTCTTTTTTAGCCTCTGAGAAATCACGCTAGTGTGCCCTCCACATTTCAGATGGAACAAAAATGTGAAAGATGAAAAGGTATGGACTTTAAGAAGCAAATCCAGTCAGGATGGAGAGTTGTATTTACTTGATTCTTCGCCTGAAGCATTGGTAATGTTTCTGTTGGACCCAATCCAGCATTAGTGGTCCATAGCATACTAGCCTACAAGGATTATATTTGTCAGCCTTGTTACAATGCTCTGTTTTTTCACAGAGTGAATGAAGAGAGTGGGAGTGCAGCGTGCTATTCATGGTAGCATTTGAAGTATAGCAGAAACAGACGTAAAACTCAGGCCAAGGATTCCTCTTTTGACTGACCTGCCAGATTATTTGCTTAAGAGTTTCTTTGATGTGGTGATGAAGGTGAACAATGGCCCAGTTTTCAAGAATGATGGGCTTGTCATATGGGCTCCCTCAAACATTTAACATGTTGAGGTTAGACACGCACTGACCAATCTACCAGTAATGACAGTCAGCCTTTTTAGGAGAAATTGGGAAGTTTGGTGATTGGCCAGTTATTCTAACCACTTCCCAGTCTTGATTGGCTCAGTTTTGGGCATGCCTCATTTTAATCCCTTTGCAGACATACACTGTCTCTGTCTGTCTCACTAACTTGTGGTTAGAGTGATAATCATGACGTTAAAAAAAATAGTGTGTTCGTTTGGAGAAAAGTACACGATCTGTTGAAGGTGCACTTTCTCACTTTGTCTCATTCAGAGCCCAGTTTATGTATTTATTAGCAGTATAAAACAGTGATCCCCAACCCCTGTCTGCAGATAGCTACCAGTCCATGTATCAAATGGGCCACACAAGAAATCATTAATTTTATTTTCATTCTTATATACTCTACATTATATCTCCAACATGTAACCCATTATTAAGACAGTGTTGTTTGCTTTTTGGCTCTTTCTAATGACAACTTGTTAAGCTTTAATTTAATATAAACAGCAGAGAAAGCATTCCTGTGGATTGTCAGTATCAGTGAAGACAATGAGTCAGATTTCAGGTACTTTTATACAATATTATTCAGTTCAAGAAACATCATTATAAAGCTTTGATGATTTAATTTTGTAAGAATATTGAAATCTGTGTATCCCTAATTACATTTTGAGGATTAATCTCCTCTTTTTAAGTCACTTTCCAATGTGATAAATGGATTGGATGTTGTTGAGCAGGCTGCAACTGGATTTCTGCCTGCTTGGGAGATTGGACTCTTTGCTTGACTAGCTTCTCCTCTAATGTTTTCCCGTGCTTCATCTCTAGCCTGACAGGGGTGTCCATCTGCCCCGGAGTAGCCTCAGAGCCTGTCAGGGCTGTCAGACTGTTAGAGGAGGAACAGCCTGGATGCTTGCAACTCTCTTGTCTTGTTGTCCTCATTATAGTTTGTGATGCATGGCAATGACTAGGCAACCTGTTTGTTGAGAGTGTCATACAGTTTATATTATTGTTTTATAAGAAGTGTTTTTCTTGTTTGTGAAACTTGTTCGAAACACATTAATACAGGCTACCTGCAAATTTTGTAAGTATTGTTAATAGAACCAGCAGTGCCAAGTTGCAACTACACTGATATACACTCACAGTATTGTCAAAAAAAAGAGAAATTACCCAGTGAGCTGCATTTCTGTGGGTGCAAATATCTTGTTGATACTAGATAGTTCATGCTGATAGTAAGGCAACTTTTAACCACTTGATACAATCGAGGTATGCAGAACCTTCAATTGATTGGCTGCAGCAGCAGAAAACCAAAACAGATGCCACTCCTTTCATCTAAAAACAGGAAACTGAAGCTACAATTCCCACTGGCTCACCAAGATTTGATAATATAAGATTGGAAATTTTTTCCATGCAGATGATAGGGTCAGAATTTTGCATCTACAACATGAAAGCATCTATCCTGCCTTCTATCAATGGTTCAGGCTGCTGGTGGTGGTGTAAAGATGTGGGGGATTTTTTCTTGGCTACTTGGGCCCATTAGTTCCAATTGAACATCGTGTCAGTGGCACAGTCGACCTGAGTATTATTGCTGACCATGAACAACTCTTTATGACAAATCTGTCAAATCCGACAAAACTGCGGGAGGCTATCATGCCAAAATGGACCAAACTCTCTGAGGAATGTTTCCAGTACCTTGTTAAATCTATGCCACAATGCGCTGAATACATAAAAATCAAGTATCGTTGGTGTATGTTAATCTGGTTGTTATCAAGTCTGGCTTGGAATCTATTCTGCTATAAGTTTAAATCTTGAATATGGATGGTATGGAAATATTTTTGTATTGCAAAACCTGAAAAGGATTTTAAGGTTATTCTTTGCTTATTGTGTAAATGTTTGGCTATTTCAGTGTGGTGGTATGATTAAATTTATCACCTTTAAACCTTTTCTTTCATTTATTTGTTGACATTCACATTACAATTTACTTTGGAACCATATTGTTTATTTTGAATCACATTTTTGTGTGCACTTCAAAAGAAACATATCTTGAGGGACGAGAAGTTCAAAGCCATTCTTTAATTCAGGCCTTGGTTAACCCTGTCCCCATCATTCACTCACAGTAATTTTATCTCCATCACAATAATCAAACTCGAAAAGGGCTGTGTTTTCACAGAAAGCTAGACCTCAAGTTTGTCAAGGACTTATTGACGATAAGTGAAACCTTATGTTCACACATCAAACAAACACCTCATCATAAGAAATGCAATCTACACTCAGTCAAACCCAATTACACATTCTGTTAAAACCGAACTACATTCGAAGCTGTGGCACATACCTTTGAGATTTGGGAGGATAAGTGACACAGCGACCTCACTTGACTGAGGTGATTGGCAGAGTTTGTCAGAAGAATTGATCTGGGGTTGTTTCTATTGAGCTGCACATAGTTACAACATTGCACTTAACCTCGATTTGGTAACCCTTTTCTGCTTTACACAGAGAACAATGTGTTTTGACTCATGGTTGTTTGTAAATTATGCAAATGAAAATCAAATTACATAAAAATTGAGGGATGGTATCATTCGATGGTTGATTTAATTAAACTATTTTTGGACTATTTCACCCCATTCTGAATCACAACAACCCAATCAAACCTTTCATATGAGCCAGTTGGTACCCGTACTGGCAGCAGGTTCAATGTATGTCAGGTTAACCAAAAAAAGTCCTAAGGTAAGGGTTTAGTACAAGTTATAAGCATAAGAAACACGGATAAGCAAATGATACACAAAGAAAATAATTTTTCCTCACCTTAGAGCCAGGCAATTTTACCGTTTTTTGACACACAGAAAAATAGATAGATTTATAGAAAGGAATGCAGATTGTGATTATTCAGCTCTTCCTCCCAACATGTTCATGTTTCTTTCATTTGATGAATCCTTTTTTGAAGAAGCATAAAATTTTTATCCTAGTACGGGTGCCAATCATTTCTGGTTCACAACTTGTCATTTAGAAAATGTCAAAATGTATAAAGGGAAGGAAAAGAATAAATTCAGAGATTAGGTTATGAAAACATTTATATTTTCTCAATAAATATAGGTGCCTATAAAACACGCACAATGAGTATGAAAACAATGAGTAAAAAAGTTCAAAATGACCTGTTCTGATTTTATTATAGAGCTTCTGCTTTGGTAGAATCCATTTGTGGTTTGCATAAATGAAGTGAACATCAAAATTTGGAGATTTTTCTCAATAGTTTGTAGGATTATTGATACTACATGACTGAATTCTTAAGCAAGTGGGGTCTACATTGATCGATTTTTGTTGGTGCCAATGTTAAATGTGCTATCTAGAAGAAGTGACCTACAGTAATTTGCACAGCACAGAATGACACAGCTGGACTTATCGACAAAAAGGGACTCTATTCAGCCTGACAAGAAAATATCCTCCATTAAGTCCCCATTGCTCCTTTCTGATCTCTAAAGGTGATCCAAGAAGGCTGTGATCTGCTCTTCACATGCATCAAAGAGAGGATGCCTTGTACTTTTGAAAAATCTTTTTTATTGTGAATTTAAAGTGTCTTTAAAATGGTGTTTCTAGAAATGGTGTCTATGATTCTAGATGACATTATTTAAACAAACTCTTGATGGCTTAGAAAATCATAAGTGCTCAAATCTTGATTAACTATTTATGGCAAACATTGTTCCAACATTTAATATTTAAGGTTAGAGACGTTTTTAATTCGTAGTCTAAAACAGTGCTAATCTGTGACAAAGGTCAAACATAATCACCCATTGGTTTAAGGGGTGGTGACTCTATTATTAGCACTTCATTCTCTGGGACTCATTTCCACCTCACTAATTGTTCTGTCAGGGGTATTCACCAGGCCAAGCCCCACAGTGACTCTGAAACAATCTTTCACTCTGCTACAGATGCACTTCCTTACAATACAGTTAAAAATAGGTCTTCTGGTTCAGACAAGACAAACCATCTGACTGCATTATGTTTTTCTAGTGGAAAATGTTTAAAGAGCTATCTGTATGTCCTAGCATTTTAAGTATGTGCTTATGTGTAAAGTATAGATTGCTGAAATTGCTGCTGTTTTATTGTGTAGTATGGTATAACTCATTGTTTAGTCTGCATGCGATATTGTAGATCTGCTTTTAATGTCTCTTAGTGGTTTTATTCATGGACCCTGCTGTAAATGTGCTAAATACAATCCTTTTACTTAAAATTTCAGCATTTAATCAAAATCGTGGTTGGAAAAAAATGTGCTGCATTTATATAAAAGGCTTTTACCATTAAGGGTTCATGAACCAATTGAGGTCTGGAACAGGAGCCTTGAACTGACATCCTTCTATCCGGAAGGCCATAGTGCTACCTACTTCGCCACTGTGCCGCCTCAAAACATTTCAGTGTTTCATAATTTTAGTGTGAATCATTTACTGCTCTCATTGGCCTATAGAAAATGTCTTAGAACAAGCAAAAGGTTTGATTCTATAATCTCAATACAAATCAAAGACATTTCTTCCTCAGATTAAAAGCATACCCCTTACGAAATTCTTAGTAACAGTCACAAAACAACAGTGGGAAAAGACACATTTCAAGGATTTCTCATTGGTCATTTGTTCTTTCCCATGCTGGGAAAAATATATTATTGCCTCAGTTTGTCTTTGTAGCCAACTTATTAACCATGTTTCTGCAAGTTTCAACAATTTGTATTTCTTTGTTCATAAACAAATGAGCGACTCCAGCAATGAGTTAATGTAAAGGTTGAGCTGGATATCATCTTTTATGGGGACAGGGGCTAAAACAAAGTAACAAAGTGTCTACATCTCTGAGTACCTTTTTACACTTGGGTTTTTCAGAAGAATGGCACCAATAAGATAATTGTTACCTTTTGAATGCTAAAACACTTAGCTTAGGAACAACACTTAGCTTTGGAACAGGAGTCAGGAAGTCTTCAAATGTGCAGAGATACGACAACAGCCGATTCAACGAATACAATCTGAGATGACTAGGAGAGTAGCAGGTAATGTTGGAGTGAGTAGCAGTGGAGTGGATATGGAGAAAGCTCAGTAGAGACGCAGCAAAGTGTACAGGTAATACAAGATTGCAGGCAATGATCAGGGATAGTCGTTGTACTAACAATTGTTAATGAGAGTGGAGATGAAATAGGAACACTGATGGAATTAGATGTGTGTTCGATAATTGAGTAAGGGAGTATGGTATGGCATGGTATGTAGGGGTGTAACGGTACGCTAAAATCGTATTCGGTTCGGTACAGTGTCTTGGAGAGCTTGGTTCAGTTCATTCAGTTCGGTACAAAACAATAAGAACTTACATTTTCTTTATTTTGAAAAGCTGCCAATACACAGTAGAATTCTTGCATAAAATAAATAAAAGTGACACATTTGGGTGATATTTTAAATAAATTGCACTCTTTATAAAGAAAAACACATTTTTTTAAATAAAAAATGAAATACTGCAACTAGATAGGATAGATTAACCTATCCACATTTTCTGAAGAGAGCATAGATCTGGTTGCAGTGACAATATCTCCAGCAGTAGAAAATGTTGATGTGTTGCCTGCCCGATCTCCATGGAACAATGTCAGCATACAACTTTAAAGTTATCCACTCGTCTATCCCCGTTATGCATTTTAACAGAGAAGCCAAAGTGTTCCCAACAGGAGACCGTAGTGAGGTGTCTTCAAGCTCTGGCTTCTCTTTCTCTGTTGCCAGTCAGCTACCCGGCGTGCACCTCACTCAATAGCGTCCGTGCGGAAACTCGCCTAGGAACATTGTTCCGCTGCGCTTAATATCGCGCTAATAATAAGTTTATATAATTTAATAAAAATACTGAATACCGAAACGGTACGCAAGTGTACCGAACCGAACAGGCCGTACCGAAACGGTTCAATACATACCGTGAACCGTTACACCCCTAATGGTATGGTATGTTTAGCTCTTCTGCTTTAAAGTAAATTTCTCCAGACTGAGTAGATTTTTTAGTTCAGGGAACACACCATCTTTTTAGACAAGGTTAAATTAATTCTGCAGTGACTTAGCTGTATGCCAGGATTTGTCTGTTCACTGCTTGTCACTCAGACCTGATGTATCACCACTGTGCACTGGACAATATGCAGAGTTTATAATAAACCCTTTTTGCCATTTAATACCACTTTTTCAACAGTATCTACAAAACTAAGGAATTTCATGTGCCAATTCATATTCGGGGCAGCAAAGGTATCTTTGCTCTATTTCTCTTGGTTTTATGTGAGTGCTTTGAGCTGGCACTGTTCCAGCACAGATGCAGGAGAAAATGGTGTTCAGCTGAGTGTGATGAATAGGGTTCACCCCAACGGCTCATAGCACTTTCCTCACCCTCCCTTCCCTTTAGCGGTGATCACTCCTAGATTAAATCCAACTTCTGTGTTCACCTGGACAAGCATGCTTTTCAGTCTAACACAATGTAATCTGACATGCAGTCTGCCTATGCACAGCAGGCCTGACAAGTCCCGGCTGATTTAGCCCACAGTTTGAATAAATGCATCTATCACCTCAGCGGGAGCATATCAACACGCTCTCTCATCTCTCATTCACATTTCTCTCTCTCTCTCCCGCTCTTTTCCTCTTAATGCACATCCTTCACACTTAAGAGCAGCGATGCCTCTCAGCCATCATGTCCGGTATTTGAAGAAGCTGGCAGAGAGCTTTTCGACTGATTAATCCACCTAAAACTGAACACTGAGGAGGAAGAACTCTTGTCGTGCTGCTCTCATTGTCACTTTTTCAATGGCTGCGCATCGATTTAGAGAGGATGAGTGCATCTGAGAAGAGGCTCAGATGTGAGTTCGTCTTTAGATATGACTGCTTATGTCGGAGAGGCAATGGCACACTTGACACTTTACTCTGGGCAAATATGTAAATAAACCAGTGTCTCTCCATAGTTAGTTCTTACCAACTCAACCTGTAATTGCAATTAGCATCAATGTGATTTTAACAAATGATTATTAATGGCTTTGTAGTGGCTTTAGATCCCTGGGTAGGAATCTCCATTCTGTTGAAATCTGGTGTAGTGAAAAGGTTGTAGTGTAGAAATCAGGTGTAGTGTACTGTTGAAAAAGGTTTTAATGAAGCATGTTATTACTTCAGAGACTATTCATGACTGCTTAAACATACCATAAAGCGTAATAGAAAAAAAATGTGTATATTTAGAGCCCATATTTTACTTGTTAAAGGAAAAACATTTAATGGCATCAAAGGTATTTTTTAAAATATTTATTTTTCACTTTAGATTTTACTGCCACAAAATTGAATCCCATTTTCAGTGGGAAAATGTATTTATTTTTTATTGAAAAAATTTTATATTACTTAAAAATTGTGAAAAAACAAGTTTACATTTTAAACAGAAGATGTAGCACATCATGCATGATTTAGTTTTAAAAATATCTGAATCTCTTTTTCTTTTTTTTTTTTTTTTTTTTTTTAGAAAAAAACATTATATTTGCTATTTTTTTATTTGTGAAAAAACACACCCTAGTTCTGTCTGCATTGTTGGCTCTTGTGTTTTTTACTAAGGGAGAGGGAGGCATTCCAGAATGGAAGAGGGCTGGTTGATTATAGCGGATAGGGCTATATAGCAGATATAGTGGATTGATTATAGCGGATATTTTAGAGGTGTCTTCCATAGCAAAGCTTGCTATAATGGCATAACGTTGTCGAAGTGATGCAAACATTTAGACAGTATTGCCATTGCCATTGTTTTCAATAACATCCATGTCTTGTATTCAGTTTCTAAACAAAATATTTCTATTTATGTGCCAAATCTATTATAATTTCATGATGACAGCATGCTGGAATTTACATTTCTTAAGGTTTATTATGCAGCTGTCACGTAGCAGAGAGTCACGTGGTCCAAGCTATAAAGCTATAGTTGCTACGTCTTGGAAGGAACTTTTAAACAACTAACGTTAGATTTTTGGGAATTTGCAGATAAAATAGGCAATATTTGCTCGTTTTATCTCAAGCAAATATTTGATCTCAATATTTTTTATCTCAAATTAACAAGTTTCACTGCATTTCTATTATATAATCTCACAGCTAATGCACATTGCTTGAGAGCCTCTCTGCCATCAGCAGATTGTGTTCATTACAGTGAAAAGCTCCATATCTTCTGTGCTTGCGTGTCAATGTTTTCCTGCTGCCTTCTGTGCAGCGTTCACCCCATACAATTCACTGCAGCCTCTGCCTGAGGCACCATGACACAGACATGAACACACGCTGCTGCTTACTGACCTATGACCTTGTCAGTTGTGAACTAATCTAGAAATAAGAAACGGGGAGAGAAAGGAAACAGATGCCTGTTAGCTGGACAGGGTTTGAAGACGTTTATATATATATATATATATATATGTTTAAGATCGAATGGGGGTGAATCAAAGCATAGCACTAAATCATATATCACAATACTTTTTAAAAATATATTTTGGATTTTGTCTTGAAACAGACGTTTGTTTGTGTGTGATGAAGGAATTTGTGGTGTTTTTCTTACTTCATTGGTTCTTATTTGCTTGTAATTCTACAGTCAGCCTTTTATTAACAAACTTGTTCTAAAAATGTTTACTCCTGTTTAGGGTCCTGACTGATTTATCCCCTTTTGAAATTTCCTGGCTTTTTTTCTGCCTCCATAAAGTTCCCATAGATTAACTGTTCGGAATATTGTGATATTGTAAGTAGGGCTTTGACATCACTTTCCAATTTTAGGATATCTGATATTATTTTACATTTAATAATTTAATTCCTTTATGTTTCTTATTTATATCTCACTAACCAACTAAAAATATTACATCTTAAAATTAGTGATTGATTTATTTAGTTATATTTCAAAAGTATGTACTTACCCTGGGTTCCTGGTTTCACTTGCTCCATAATTTTCCATCTGTTAATGTTCTTGTTGATTGTTTGTACCTGTTCACCAATTCATTAGCCTTGATTTCCCTGTGTTTGTAGTCTTCCTACTCCCAGTGTGTCATTGTCTGTAATTGTTTGAATGTAAATCTTTATGATCACGGTCCTTGTTTGATTGTCTATTAAACCGTGTTATTGCACTTCATAGTCACCATGCTTTTTCATCATTCAGCTACATTATACAGCTGAAAATGATACTTCAAGCAAGAAATATATACCTACTCACTTCCAGTTATCGTTCACTGAAGGAAGGATGTGCCAAAGATTCCATGACTGTCCGAGTGCACTGAGAAGCACCTTTCAGTTAGACCTTGCTGCCTTGGACTGTTGTGCGGTTTCTCCAAACTAGAAGAGAAACCAAGTCTTTCCCGTCTGGTGGCTGGTTATCCAGAGGTACAGTTCTGGGAACAGGTCTGCTACAGAGTGAGACCTTGGACCTTACTGGAGGTGCTGACCAAGATGGCGGCCTCCACTCCTTGTTCAGCTCCGGCTCCAGTTCCACTCTATAGGCCCAATACGGCTCTGCTCCAGGGGCTCATCTGGCTCAAACTTTGATTTGGTGTTTCTATCTGGGTGTTACTCCTGGATGGGAATGTCTCACCCATTTGCATACTATCCAGCAAAGAGTTTGGGGACTCTCCCTCCCTCCACCCTGTGGTTAGTGTTCTTTCTGGTACAGGTGTGGGAGGACTTTCAAGTCCTTCGAGGTCCATGATCTCATGGGCTGTTGCAATGTTGGCTACACTTACCGCTGTCATTTCTCCCACTTCACCTCCATCCTATGAAGCTGTGTACCTGTCATCCATTGGCCCTACTTTTGGAGTTGCCTCTGGAAGTCATTCCAGTTCAACATGGAGGAATAAAATCTTAACTTACTACACAGAAAACTGAGTGTTTTATTGTGTAATAAATGCAGGATATTACATTAAATATCTGTTAGGGAAGAGTGTGTTTCATTATTTATTACTGCTGTAAATGGCACAATTTTAATGCTTTAACAGATTGTACATCAGACAGATAGTAAACTTTCAATTTTTTACAAACAGTAGAGTTGGTATTATTCAAATATTCCCATTTTTTGAGTTTGTTAGACTTTTTGAAAAGAATTAGCAAATTGAAGGGAGTCTATAGAGTGCTCTGAGCATCTCATTTGCCTAATCTTGGGAACTAGAGTGGAAGCGGGTAGTATAATGAAGAGCAAGACTCGTCCAGGAGTAGTAGCGGTGGGGTGCTAAAGCTCAGGCAAAAGTGAGCAAAGGGGGATGGGAAGACTGAAAGACAAGACGGTATTAATCAGACAAAAGGGGAACGTCTCAACAGAGGATGATTGCTAGAGGAATGGTCAAGCATTTCGCATTTTCATGGCTTTTGTCCAGATGGGTAGAGTGAGAAAACAGGGAACTAAGAGAGTGAGACGCTGAAGAAAGAAGTGTCTTTATCTGCAGGCTTAGCCAACTCGTCTAACAGCAAACATTCGTCCACTTTTTGGTGGGCTGGGGGACAGGATTGGAATGTGTGCCATGCGCCACCTTTCATTGAGAGCGAATAGCCCAGAGCAGGGTTCTGCATCGTTGAGCCTAAAAAGGCAAACAATTGAACCCAAATAATGGCACACCACCAGTCTTAGTCTCTCAGAATAATCAACGTAATCATCAATCTATGTTAAAAAAACCTCTGCTTTTATGTAAAAGCAGTGAGATTGCCCACTCACAGGTATATTAGTGCTTTTGAAACCTGATAGGCTCTTTGGCAAGCCATAGATTAAGTGGAGCATCAGGGCAAACAAGAAAGCAACACAAACTAAAGTGTGTCTGTGCTTTGACTGCACACCCCTAGCTATGGATTAAGGGGCTGTTATTGTATTTGATTGGATTTTCATGTTCCGTTTCACAGTAGACCACCTGCCCATGTATTTACATCTGATTGTTTAATTAACCCTCATTTCGCCTTCATTCACAGTCCCTTGGGCCAAAACAAAGCTTTCACACCCAAGCATGCATACACATCTCCTCTCCAAATTGCAAGTGGGCTCTAAACAGAAAACATCTGTAGCTGAAAGCTCAAATGGCAGTAATGTCGTAATGACATGGGCATTATCTGGCGTAATCTAGCAGCAAATTCATCATAATTAATTAGGAACAACAGTTTTTTGTTTCCTTCGTCCTTCTCCCTCAAGAGCAGAGTACATAGCAGTTGGCATCGTGCTCTTGTCTACAGCGTTTGGCAGAAATGAAGACATTGATATCCTCTCTTCCATTCATTCCTTATGTAAATTAATTCACTCTAAATGTCATCTTTGCACAATCTACGAAGAAATGTTAGTGGTGCTTGGTCATGTGGAAGTCATTACCATAGTGCTAGTATGGTTGCCAGGGTATTTTTATGCAGTTTCTAAGAAGTCAGTAAATGGCATTATAGATAACATTGACATTAAATAAAGCTAGCAATTATTAGAAATATAGATGATTGAACTAATAGTTGCAACCCTGTTTCAAAGTTGTGCTAGTTGAGATTTTTTTTCTTGCATTCAAGTAAAATAGTATTTCTATAAGTTCCATCGCTAATGAAAACATTTCTCAAGAAATTTTGTTAGGTGACCCAGCAATGTAACCCCATACATTGTGAAACTCCTCAAAATATCTTAAAATATGTTGAAACAAACTAAATACAAAGCGCAAATTACAGTTCATGTCATTGTGACTCTGTCCTTCACCTAGATATAATGAGAACAAAACAGAATTGAATTGTCTTTTGTCCTGAAGATCAGCAAACATGTTGTACGTGTTTCTGTATATCTGCATGTTTTGTGACATCTTTTCATGTTTTCACGTTATTTAATATTTGGCATGCATGCCTCAATTCCACAATGACACAAACAGGAATCAGATGAATTATTTTCTTATAAACACTTATCTGCAAGTTCTAAAGATTTGTATTTAGAACTAAAATTATTATGCTGTAATTTGTTCTGCAATTAATTTTATTACTGTTTTTTTAATAGAGAAATATTTTTATTTATTATATTATATTATTATATATTAATATTTTTTAAAGTCTTAAAATATTGTTATCAACTTGATTGAAAAATACTCAGCATCCATTTTTGTTCTTTTAGGGTCATTTATATTATTATTTATATTATATTATTATATTTATTTATATTAATGTGAACATTCATGACATGGTGCAGCTTGGCACAGTTCAGTTCAGTAACACCCGTCGTCACATTATTTTTGTGCCACCCCTTCCATGATGTAATAAAGAGTGCGACACGAATCAGGAATCCTTAGATATACTCTATCATCTTATTTAGAAAATGCATTTTTTTCTATGCACTTACATTATTAATCCACTTTTAAACAACAGCATGTTCATTGTAGCATTCCAGTATTTTTTTTTTGTCTCACGTGAAAACTGTCAGTCACTGTATGGAAGCATATGATTGGCCGTAGGGTTAGTATTATTTTCTGTCCTTTTAGCTCTTGTGCTGTTTATACTGTGTTTCATGGGATTGAAACCATGCCTCTGTGGATAAGATATTTTAAAAAAATGCAAGAAGGAAAAACTTTTTTTCAGGAGACATGTAAATGTTTATAAATAATGTCCCAAGTAAATAGTGTCCCATCTGTCTGGATCAGATTTCATCAATACAATAGTCTGAACATTTGTTTGGGGTACATTTCTAAGCTAAACTTGTCACAAGTGAATGATTAATTTGATGCTGATGACATGCAACTATAGACTTGTTAAACTATCCGCCCCCCTCTGAATAGCTAATCTGGTTAACAGGTGTTAATGATAAATGCCTCTCACGTCAAGTTACAAAGATTTCAAGTTAATCTGCTGTGAGAACGAGCCTCTCGGGTTACTCATCATTTTCTACTGAAGAGAAACTTTTGCACATTTGGAATTAAACAGGACCTCTTCCGTTTACAACTCAGTACTTTCGTCTAGAGTCTCTTAGATTGTTAAAGCGAGAGAAATGAGGTCAGCGTCACAATGAAGGAAATCTGAGCAGATTCCTGTTTGTTTTCTCTGGTTTCCATTTCTGTAGCGAAAGCCTCCTGCTTTAGACTTTGCCAAGATCTTCTCCCTTCTCTAAGAAAGAAAGAGGCAGGAGGAGTCCACTCTAAAGGAAAATGTCAATTAAATCATAGATTTAAAATAAGGAGTTTGCAAGCAAACGTAGGTTTGTTCACAAGGTTATAATGATCCTGCTGGCAAATACGCTCATCTTATGCAGCCACACACTCTGGTGAAAGGAACACGGTGCAAAATTGATGCGCGCACACACACGCACGGTCCCAGTGATAAGCCCTGTGATTTTGTTGCCAAGGGGATATGGCCATCTATATCATAAAAGAATACGCAGACTCACAGGCGAGCTGGAGTCTGGAGAGATTTTTCCATTTCATCTGCACCTTGACTTTTAAATGAAAGTCAGCTGCTGAAGGCATAACTTATTCAGCCACGAGACACATTTGTCCTGTCTCTTACTATTCAATGGGAAAAGATAATGATTGGAGTGAAAAGGCTTGGCGGATACAAAATCGAATTTGCACAGGTACTTTACCTTTTGAAAAGGCAAGAAACAGTGTAAAAAGAAAGAAAAATCTTACAAATGTCTTTTCTGACAGCACTGAAACTGAGAGACCGATAGGAGAATGGTTGACAAGATACAGACAGGGGAAGACTAACATGAAAAATTCACTTTGGAAATTACTTGGTTAGACATGAAGTTTTTTATGGGTCTGCTATGATCTGTGAGCCTTTGGAGATTTTCACTGATGTAAAGTTTGAGCTGCCAGAAAAAGTTCCAGTTGAAGGATTTTCTGACAACAGACGTATTCAGGTTTAATGGAGGTTTCTCCAGCAGGAAAAGATGCAGCTGTATACAGGAGGAAAGATAAAGACACACATCCTTTTTGCAGATTTAAATGAAAGTGAAGTAAATTGGTGAGTTTCATTTTCTTTTCATCTGAGTTTAAACATACATTCAAATAACTAGCTCTACTTGAACGGAACATGTATCTACATGCACTTTTGTTTACATTTTTTAAAACTCAGTTTATAGCTATAGTATACACTTTTTGCACAAATATCCTCATTCTAACCAGGGCACACTTTTTTTGCAAGAGGTGAGACCCAATAAGTAACAGGACATTAGTATGTGTAAAATGTAATTTATAAAATCACAAATGTTTAGAAATTTCTGTTATGCAAACATTTATTTTATTTTTTTCAAATATTTCATTGATTTTTTATTTTTTTAATTGTATGTGCTCTAACTTTAACAACTTTTACAAAGTTATTTTTATTTATTTTATTATATATTTATTTTTGGAGCCATATTTACTTTTTTATTATTAATATAGCCATATTTTCTTAGCAGAGCTGCATTTAATTAATGTTCTTTTGACTGATTTGTAAAAATGAGTCTGATGGTAACCTTGCAACATTAATCACAGTAAATTGCTCAGAGGAAGGCATAGCACAGAGACTCAATTAACCTATGAGCCTTCATCTGAGTCCTTGGCTTTTCAGAGATTTTCCACTACAGACACCTACCCTTGGTCACTAGGGAGAAGGGCTCACCCCATGAAAGAAAACCAGCCATCTCTTTTGCACGGTCCTGACTAAGTCTGTGCTGATTTTCTGGTTCACTGAGCTTTTATGATGGGTTGTTACTGGATTATGGTAAAGCCAAAATGATTCTGTTAGTTAATTTTTGATGAAGACGTGCAAGAATGCAGTTTTTTTCCCTGTCTGGCAGTTCGAAATGCTTTGAACTTAATGAATGTTTTGCTTGCGCAAGGGTCAAGATTTACTCTAGTCGGTTTCATTGTGTCATCAAAACAAGAACACAGAGCATTAAAATAAACAGGACACTAAGAACAGTTGTTTTTCTGTCTGAATGGTGACAGCGTCTGGCCACAAATGACAAACAGGAGCCATGGAGGGTTTCACCGTATCCTTGTTTGTGGTCATGCATATACTGTAATTTACAGTGTTTATCCAAATGAAACAGAAGTGTTCATTGTGCTAATTTTTAGATTTAAATAGATATAGTTAAAATATATATAATAAAGATGAGAATGAAAAAGTAATGATGCCCTGTGATGGACTGGTGACCTGTCCAGGGTGTACGCCTACCTCTCTCAGGATGTGCACTGGAGACCCATGTGACCCCAAAAGGGAACGTGTGGGTTAGAAGATGAATGAATGAATAAATGAAAAATGTGTGATCTGTGAATAAGTGATCTGAATGTGTTTAAAAAAAACTATGCTGTTAAAAAACGCTGTTAAGACTATGCCAAACCAACAGGTGGAAGTCACTTTTGGAAAATGACAAAATCCCTAGATGGAAATGGCATGCGTATACATTTAAAAAATGGGCATACAAAAATATGCACACAACTGTTAGATTAACTGTTTATCCAAAAGAAAAAATGTGCATAAACTTCGATGGAAATGTATTTACAGAATAAATCCCAGCATGCACATCAAAAAGTCACAGGGCGTGATGGGGCAGCATTCATGGACTAGCCATCAACCAACTATTCATTGAATAACATCTGAAATGTGTTTTTGATCATTCTAAAATAGCTTAGCCACAGTCTGTCATCAAAGGGGTTCGGGATCATCACAACGTCTTGACCAGCAGTGTTCCCAAACAGCAGTTTCCTGCCTCCAAAAGCAAGATGACATGATTGAGCATAGTTTTGTCTAAAAAGGCCAGAAAAAGGCTTTCTCCTAATGCAGAAATTTCCATTTTTCTTTTGATATTTGGTGCTGATTTTGTTTTCTTGGACTTGTTTGAAAAGGTGCTTTATTACAAATACTTAAGCTAATTTTCCAGTGTTGAGCATAAATTTAATTTGCATCTTCAGATGGAAACATTGCTATTGTCCACATGTACCCCATTGCAGTCAAGCGCATGTAGCATAGCATGGAAATAAAACCATTTCTTTATTTTTCAAATCTGGGAAAAGTTATACCTTAATCATTTCAAGGCTGGACTGCTGTGATTCTTTTACATTGGGAATAATCAGTCAGCTATGTCCCGACTGCAATTGATTCAGGATGCAGCGGCAAGATTTTTATCTGGTGTATGCATTCAGCATCACATCTCTCCAGTCTTATGGCTTTTACTCTAGCTACTGTGTGCATTATAGAGTGGATTTTAATGTTTGTCTATAAAGCACTGAATGGCATAACCTCAAGCTAAAGTCAACTAAACAGAAACTTTAAATATACTCCAATATCTATAGTACAATAGAACCACCTCACCTATATCAAGTTTTTTTTAGATTACATTTTTTTAAATGTGATTTACTGTTCTAACATTCTAGTTCATAATTAAGAGAAAGTAATTCACACACTTTGGGAATGATTACAGCTTGAAATCCACATTTCTTTATGAAGGGACTATTTTCAGTTCGTCTTTGAGTTAATGAATGATTAGTTGAATTCATTTATTCTAAAGTGCAGAAAAAGTTACTGTTGAATATGAATCTCTTAAATCTGAGTGACAACAAGATTAGAATTGAAGCTAAACTCATAACAATGTCAACTTTGTGAGATTATTTAATTGTTGAATGAAAACAACAGCAACAAAACTCTGATTGGTGAAAAACAAATCAATATAGCCTCAGCGCATCACTCTAATAAAGGTGCAAACATATTTGTTTTGGATTCCTGTTTCCTTCCTCTCCCAGTAGTAACTTATTGATTTGTTGGTGAATCATTATGCACCATTCAGTCCAAGCTTGGAATGCATGGCTCCTCCAGTGACCCTCGTGAGAATATAACCCTGTCAGTTTCCTAACAGTTTACATTTTCAACTTGTTATGCTGTCTCTTAAAGTATCTTGTCCTAAGGTTGGCACAAGAATCCTCATCTTGCATTCTAGCCATGTGCATCCTGTCAGGAAAGGAATGTGAGGGACTGGGCTATGGACCAAGGATGCTTGTTACAGGGGATATCAAATTAGTGTGTCCTAAGCCTGCCATCCCATTTCAGGTTTTATGTAGTAGTTTTGTTTTGTTATTTTAGATTTACAGTGCAGTTTATGGACTGTGGTCTAGTTAGCAGCACAGTCAAGACAGTAAATCATCAAGTGTTTGATTGTAAATGCACTAAAATAGCAAGTCCTTGATGGAGATTTTGCAATTAAACATGTTCAAGCTTCATTTTCGAGCCTTTTTGGACATGACCTTCTGATCATGATTCCCACTGTTCAAACAGGGATTTTGCATATTCATATAGTTACTCGCTCTCACTTTTTGTTTATTCAGAAAATATTGTGCTTGCTGTTTATAAGCTTTCACTCATACACAAAATGGTTGCATGTTCGTTTTGAGAAGCAAATAGTCTGAACAGACTGATGTCATGGTTGAGAGTGCTTAGGATTTTTATTTCCCTTCCTTTGTTTTAAATTCAGACTGACAAATCAAAAGTATTTAAAACTATTTTGCCAGATTCTGGGCAAGCCAACACAATAATTCTGGATGCCATCAACACAGGAATGCTGAAACTAGCTTTTCTAACAACAATTTTGTGGACAAACATCCAAACTTGGGACCTAATGCTAGAAGGTGCAAATATTTCAACAATGCTGGAAAAATGAATGAAATTAAGGAATCAAAACCTAAAAAACCTGGTGAATTGAAACTTTTTTTTTATATAATAAATAAAAAATTGCAGGTTTTCAAGCTTTCAATTGCATTTCCCCCAACTCTAGTTGGGCGCATGTCCCCCACCTTACTTGCCTCAGCACACACAAGCATTCCTCGCGGATCACTGCTTTTGCCCTCTTTATTCCCATTCTGTAGCTGCCCCGACACCTGTTCCGCCACTCTCCCCCAGCTCCTCATTAACAGCGTGTGATATTAATGGGAGGTGAATGTTGCTGCTCCTAAAAGTCCCGCTTAGCTCAACGCGTCCACAAGCAGACCTGATTTGCATGCCAATCCACACTTTTTTTCCCTGCACAGCTTTTCCCAGGCCACTGCCCAGCAAGTCCAGTGAATAAAACTCTCTGTCCCTATCGCCCTTCCTTTTCTTCTTCCCACTGTTTATCTGTCCCGCTTACTGTGGCTTGTGCCTGAAAACAAAATTAAACTAGTCCCTTTTTGTCAGTTATTCTTGACAAAATGTTCACAATCTCTTAAGTTAAAACATTGTATTATGATTGAATGGGTCAGTCTCTGCCCTTATTGTTTTGTGGCAATTAATATTAATTAATTTTAACAAGCACCAACAACTAAAGGGGCACATTTTCAGAAGAATGATTTTTATGCTCCAATGCTTTCTCACACACAAACAGAGCGCCCGTCTTTCTTTGCTCCCTTCCTGTCTCATTCAATGAATGTTGGCATTGAGGACTTTCTTAAGGACTGACTAAATCTTTAAAAGGCTGTAGAGCCATACCCTTGTGTCCTTTAGAAACACGTTGCATTCTTCTCGCCTTGTGTGGGATTGTCTGATACGATTTGGACATGGGAATGTGCCACAACATGGAAAAAAATGGTCTTTTCTACAAGACTTGCCTCTCAGGTGGAGCTTCACACACTGAGTTGTGGGAAACCAAAGGAAAAATTTAGTCATTAATCAGTTTTATTTTTGAACAATTCTATTTATTTTCTGTAATGTGACTGTACTGACAAGTAATTTACAAGAACATGTGATGGAAAATAGCTTAAGGGTATTACTCTTTGGCTGTAGTCACTGACTCACCTAAGGAGATGCTGCACTATTTCTTTGATTCAGATGTGTAAGTAATTGATTCTTTCACAGAAATTAAAATAAAATGCTTTGCAGTATTCAAATGCTGATTGTCATCAAATATTAAGACTCCTAATAAAATATTAACCTCTTAAGCCAGAGAGTCCCCGGTACCGGGGACTTGCCCCCTTGTGCGTTACATTTTCACTCATAGCTCACGAACCCTGAGAATAACCCACACATATTAAATACTGTTGTGTTCAGCGGAAACTCCTCTAAAAACGTATCTAATTCAATTTCATATTCGTGAACCACAGCTCGAACGCCATGCAAATAAACAACAACATGTCCGGAGTATAATTCATGACCACGTTTTTGTTTATGTGCGATATGTATCCACAATATAAACGGAAACACCCAAACCATTACATTAAATGGAAGCTAACAACCAGCTGAATCCAGTGATATGCAACTCACTAACATTGCATGAAGTATTTCAGAGCAGGGAGCGAAAGTTCCACGAAAAAACGCCAGCGAAAACCAAGCAAGCATGTAAATCTTGTCTTACCTTTGCCGTTTTTTCAACAAAAAGTTATTTCCATAGCGTTAAAAGTCCGTTTGTTGTTATGTCCGGTCAATAGCTTCGCGAAAACGCCATTTTGCATTTTTTCTGTGTCTCCTTGGTCTCATGACGTCACCAAATATGGAATGACTCCCCGTGCGTAAGAGGTGGTCTCTCCACGCTGCGCGTCGTGTGATTCGTCGGCGATCCCGTCAGTCTCAAAATGGTTGAGCTGATTGGTTTCCATAGAGTCAGAGCTTTCCGTCGATATATAGATCTTCTGGATTGGACAGATGGTCGGGGGGGTAGGGACACGCGGAAGCTCGACGTCAAAGCGTTTTTGAGTGAAACGTGCCCAAAAGCGCAGCAAGATGGCGTAAATGAGCTTCTACCCCCCTTTTACGGCGTTTCTTTAGGAGTGTTTTTTGCTGAAATCATGTCCCATAAGCAACAAAAGAAGACTATTAACGTAGCTGAAGCTTTGGACAAGATTTTTCCATATTTCAATTATTGTGCCAAATTGTGCCAAACTGTGCCAACATGGATTACGCCTGAACTTTGTTCAATCAAAACCTTTACAGAATATTAGTTTCTTGTAGTATGAACACCAAACTTGCTACAGTAGTGGTTACAATTGATTGTGTTTATTTGCTTCGTTATAAGTAAAATAAGGAGATATTGGAGGAAACATGTGGTTTTTTTAGGTGGAGTTCATTTTTTGTCCATTCCAACATCAATTACTCTTACCCAGTGTTCTTGACTGTCAAATTAACTCATCCACACCACTCCCCAAGAACCTATCTTCATTTTGATACCAAGATTTGCAGTTTAGGCCTTGTAAAAGCTGAGAAATGCCTTAAAAAGTAAAAGTATAGGATTTTCGGAAAATAGGCCTCAGGGCTTAAGAGGTTAAAGAGTCAACTTAGTTTAAAAGCTGCACTTATTTCTTCAAGGTTCAGCAGCATTGATTCTCAATGTCATAAACATTCATTAACTTTTATTCAACATTGTTTTCCTCTCTAAATGAATGTTGCCTTGTGCAAAAATCAGTCTAACTTTTACCTTTCTTTAACTTGGCGATACAACTTGTGGATCCAGATCGCTGATGAAACTGATTTGCTGTGACCCCTTTATGATGGCCAACTTTCATTAGCAGAAGAGAGTGTATAAAGAATTACACAACATGATAAATTGGCACCCATGGTGTCAGATTTTATCATGTCCATACCATTGTGAATTAGTTGTGTGTTCAACTACCGTTTTTCACTTGAGTGTTGAAATGCTTAAAACGTTAAACGTCTTGCATTTACAAGATTTCTTTTGTTTGGTGGTCAAACCAAAATGTGCCTCTTTTCTCCTGCAAGATAAGCAAACCAAACCTCTAAATCACCTTTAAGTGGCTGTAATCGACCAAGAGCAAACATTGTGGAATGTGAACCATGCAAGCATCTGAACATAAAGAACATGGATTCCAGACCTTAAACCAGCCATCTGTCTGTGCCTCACACAGGTCTTAAGCAAACGTTTATGTGTGTTTTCAAGTCAAAGACTAAGTCTGTCCTGTGCTAACTCTTTTATTGGATAATTTCAGATGACAGAGTGGCTTGACAGACAGGCTTGTGCCTGTTTCTACTCAAGGGAACTTCTTACCCTTGCCCTTCCAAGAGATCCATTACCCTGGTATTTTGAGCCCCTGTTTTGTTTGCACACTACTACATCAGGTTGCAATATTATCCCACTTTCAAGGTTGTCTAGGCTCTTGTCTGCCCTCTGAATGAGCCGTTGAGCCATAGTCTTTTAGTGAGAGGGTCCTCAAAGCTTCCACCGACTAGTTTTGTCAGGAGCACCAAAATCTTTGTCTAATCAACTGAGCTTTTTCTCTCAGGAGTTCTGGCCCACACACATATCCAGCATAAATCCTGAATTATATTTGTGAGGTAGATCTGTTTGAGGGATTGAATCTTGATCCATTCCATTAGATAAGCAATGAAGCCCATCAGCTGTACGACTGATGATGATCTTTTAACTGTCTGAAAATTGAAGATCAAGCAGAATTTTCTTCATCTGGGTTTTTTTTCCCTTTTGTTCGCGATTCATTGCATCGTAAGTTAAAATTAATTAAGGGAATGCAAGCAGGGTTTGTTTTGGATAGTGCCTTAGAAAGATCACATTTTTGCACAGTTCAGATTTCACTTGGGTGTCGTGTGCCTCAGCTGGTTGTAATTCAGTTTAAGGGAGTTTACCGACTGAGACTCATCAGTTGGGGTCTTCGAAGGAAACTTCCTGATAAATACACTGCCTTGTATATTGTGTTTTCTTCTCCTCAGCTAGAGATCCATCCCAGTAATCTTGCACACTCTTGAGTCTCTTTCTTCATTTCTGTTCTGCAAGAGCTGAAGTAGTGCTACACTTATAAGAGCCCTCAGTGGATTTAAACCCCTTTGGCTCAATTGTGTTGGTAAAACATAAGGTAGTTTTGGTCCAGAGTTGCGCAACTGGTCACACTAATGACCTGTAGCACTCTAACTTCACCAAAATGCGTTTGGGTTTTACTTGTGACGTCTAGGTGGTTCAACAGACTAACAGATTCATAATGGTCTGAAGCATGTGGTCTTGAATGGAGGCCGTTTCAGAGGCTTTTGTTTATAGTTCCCAAAGGACCACAGGGAGCCATAACTCATCCGGGGATGACGAGCAAACTCACGGCCCTGGAATCTATTGAGATGCTGGACTTATTCTTTCCACTCGTTCATGATTTTCCCTTTAACTTTCAACCCCTCAATGGGGGAATCCTGGTTAAGTGGTCACGGGTCTGAAGAATAGCCCAACTTTTCTCCTCGGGTCATGAAACATGTTGGAACAGCAACTGATACGGCCCACCCATTACTAAAGTGCAGAATAGCACGTGTCTGCTGCCTGGAATGACATCTTTAAAGGTGATACTTTTGTCATTTCACAAGAATTATTGATCAGCAGCTATTCTAAACTGAAACACTGCTTTACTCTTTTATATAATCATCTTATCAAAATTTAAATACCAAATAATCATTGATCTCTGTTAATAATATTAGTGCGACAACATATCATTGTGCCAATTGTTAAGCTAAAAAGGAGGAGTGATAATTGGTGTAAGGGGAATAAAGGTTATATAAACAGAAGAAATGCCCTGCGATGAACTGGTGACCTGTCCAGGGTTTACCAACACCTCTCGCCCAATGTGTGCTGGCACCGGCAGACCCCCGTGACCCCGAAAGGGAATAAGCGGGTTTGAAGATGAATGAATGAATGATGCATATCAATGTTGCATCTGATGACTGCACTTCTCTGGACTGGAACTGTTGAGTAGTGAAAGAGTAGTAGCAGTTCTGAAAGTAGATCATTGGATTATATCTCTATAAGTGTTTCCCCTAACGTTAAATAAGGGGTGATCTGCCTCTTTAAGACTGAGACAAGTTCAATACATATACATGGAGTAAGGCAAAAAATGCTTGAATAGCTGCAAACCATGAAGCACCCCTCAGAAGCACCCGTCATTCACTAACCCTCCCTGTCCTCCCTCTATCTGGTGCAATACCGCTGGACAGAAGGCACTATAGCACAGGTCTGACGTTTATTTATCACAATTACATTTGGCCTGTTAGATATTTTCAAATGTGTATTCGACTTGACCCAGAATTCTCCACTGGGGACTAGGCACATTCTAAGGGTGTAAGAAAAAATAGATTCTCTAAAATATTGCAATAGTTAATTTGGCAATCAATTCAAATGGGGCTGACCAATTTTTTAATTAGGTATTTAAAAGCAAAAAAAAGGTCAGGTAATTACTTTTCTGATAATAGAGCAGAACTGTTTTTCATATCTTGGAATTTTTTTTTTTGCAACATTCGCAATATTTCCATGAGATCTTTCGTATCTCAAACATTTCGTAACTCGAAGTGTTCGTATCTCGGGGTACCACTGTATATGCATCCAAATATTTATGTATTATATTTAATGTTTTAACGCTCCCACCATCACCTATGTTCACTGTATTGAGTGTAGAATTAGTTTAGATTAGTTGAGCTTTGGTTGGCAGAGATTAGTTGAGCTTTGGTTGGCAGCAACTTTCACGGCATTCACGGCAGTAGACATCTGTCTGTTGTTCGTCTGACGACTTAAAACCAAAGTATTTCCATATAATGGAGCCAGCTGTTCTTTTTTTGCAACAAGTTCTGTAGCCTCCAGGCTAGTTGCGAGCGCCGCCATGTTGATTGAGACGACAGGCAAGGGGAGGGGGAACTAAAGCAAGGAGGCGTGGACGAGCACAGCACAGAGAAAGCAAACAAGAAAAGTGGGGAAAATTAAATATAAACATTATATCGATATATACGATATGCCAGAATTCATATCGAGTTTAAAAAATATCTCGATATATTTTAAATATCGAGATATCGCCCACCCCTAATCCACAGGTAAGTAGATTGCTGCAGAGGATCCTGAGAGGTAAATAGTCTGGTGTCAATGTAGATGAACCATACACTGGTCATAGAGTGCTATGAATGAAAAGAATTTAAAGGGAGTGAGCAATCCAGTGATTGGGGATCTGAGGAAATGGGAGGAAATTATGGGATTTTGATCAGAATCTGTCGCCAGTTCAATATGCACTTGTGAACTGTGGTTTTTCAGATCCTTATTTGAATAAATCCTGTATTATTATTTCACCACACCTTGCGGACTTCTTGTTTGCGGCTGTGAACTAGGGCTGGGCGATATATCGATATTAAAAATATATCGATATATTTTTAAACGAGATATGAAATTTGACCATATCGCATATATCGATATAGGCTGCGTAGTTCAAACTGCGCTGTGAGCCTTGCTCCAGCAAACTGCTTTAACCCGGAGCTCTCAGCACTACTTCGCGCGCCCCTGGCCACGCCCCTCCTCTTTCAGGCACAGAGAGGGGAGGGGCTGGACTCTGGAGCAGACAATCCGCCGGCACTCTTCAACAAACATGGAGGAAGCAACATCTGCTGAGCATGCGGAGAAATTAGTTGGTAAACAAAAAAGTAGCGGCTCAGTAATATGGAGATGGTTCGGATTCAAAGTTTCTGATGAGAAACAAAACCATGTCATATGTAGGGAGTGCCATAAAGAAGTTACAGCCAGGGGTGGAAGCACTACAAATCTTTTTCACCGTCTAAAACAGTGGCACAAACTGCAGTATGAAGAGTGTGTGAAACTGCGCGCTGCCGAGGCCCCAGCTGCAAGCCAACCGCAACCCGCAAAAGCTCCAGCCCGACACAAAGCTCCCTTCATGCTTCATTTTCCCGCGGTGTACCGTTGTTGTGCCATATTTCGACTCCCCGGCAGATTCCGACTCCCCTCTTGCGTGAACGCGCATTCAATCGCGTGATTACACAGACTAAGCCAATGAGAGTTCACATAAAATGTTTACTCGTGAAAAAGTTTTAATTTTTATTTTGCTTATATGCCGCGTAGATGTCAAATTTACTTGTAACACATTGTAAAACTATAAATATTGTTTAAAAAGTTTAAAAGAATGCAATCGCCTAAGTTGCTTACAGCATTGAATATTTTAATAATTTATGAATGTACAGCATTATACAAACTTTAGATTTTTATATTTTATTTGCGTATTCAAATATATTTATATTTTATTCACAAAAACAAGGGAACAGCTGAGTATTGTTTCATCCGGCCAGTTTAAATAAAACTACTTGTGAAATGTCATATTTGGGTTTGACTGTGACTAAACAATTGCTCTCACTTTTTGATAAAAATATCGGGATATATATCGTATATCGATATTCAGCCTAAATATATTGGGATATGACTTTTGGTCCATATCGCCCAGCCCTACTGTGAACCCATTTCTGTGGCAAATATCCAATCAATGAACTGCTCCCTTGTGTAAATATCCAATGAGCGAGTGCTAAATTTAGAGGAGGGTGGGACTTCTCGTCAATGTTATGAGGAGGCTTTTAAACCTGTGGTTTGGAGACATTTCGAACATAGTTTGTCGAATACATAAACAAATATAGATACCATACTACACTTAATCAGAGAGACACAAAAAGTTGCACAAGTACATACGGAATACTCTGCTGCAGTTCTTGCTAAGTTGTATTGTTTATTTAAAGTGTCTGTTTTTGAAGACGTGTATTGATGTTTGATTTAGAAAAATAAAGGGAATTAAAAAAAAAAGTTACATAACCGTGAGCTTTCTGTATCGTTGCATCCCTAATGTCAAAATGTCAAAAACTTTTTTAAGATATCATTTATATCACAACTAGTTTGATTGAAAAAAGGTTTCAAATCAAACTCAGGAGAGGCATGCCATATAAGAAGATAAGTGCCATGGAGGTACAATCATTCATTCGTTCATTCATTCATTTTCCAAGCCGCTTAATTTATTCCCTTTTTTGTTGTCACGGGGGTCTGCCGGTGCCTATATCCAGCACACATTGGGTGAGAGGCAGGGGTACACCCTGGACAGGTCGCCAGTCCATCACAGGGATGTGTAGTCATTGATGCCATATTTAAGCAGGGATTCAGCAGCACCCCGCTGTGTTTAATTACCATAAGTGATCACATCCTAGCCAAATTCACTAATGAATTACATGTTTCCTCAAACTCGTGAAATTACTTAATAAATTGTTTCATCAAACGTGATTGTAATTTTGTTCTGTAAATGGACAAATTGTTTTTACATAAAAACACTTATTCAAGTACACCAATCACACTAATTATATCTTGATACATTAGATTGTGGAGAAAATCAAATCATATCATGAAATCACTCATGATTCCAACCCCTAGTGAATAATGCTATTAATTGGTTTAATTTTATTGATTACACCCTTAAACTCTGGTCGACATGCTGACAAATATCAATGATGGTTTTTGGCAGACATCACTTCATCGACTGTCTGGAGGTTCTCTTGCAGAGTTAGACCTTTTAAAACTCACTTTTAAAGCCATTGTCAGCACCTGCTCAAGATATCGACCAGAAAATCTACCCTCACTTCTTTCATGCGTCCCCTTTTATTTTGAAAGAAACCTTCACCTATTATCAAGGCTTGGTATTTATGGTGACACAGAAAGATTCAGGATCACAGCTGCAGGTAATAAAGAGAGGCTTTTTTAATGAAGCCACAGCATTACAAACATACTGGGCGCGAGCAGCACATCCTGTGCACTGTAGAAAATGAGTAATTTGCTCTTGGAAGATGGTTATGGATTATCCACTGGGGTAATTTAAAGGTGTGATCTGGCCCAGCAGGTCCTGACTATTAATTTTTCTTTATCGTATGTTAACGGTGTTGCTCTAAATGACTTCTCATCATGGCATCGCAGAACCACGGCGCTGATTAGCATGTTGTAATTACGAAAGGTTTAATGTTAAACGTTGCAGCTCTCTGTGTTGTTGGATAGAGTTCCTGATTCATCCTTTTTTGCCTCAGGATTTTGTTTTCTGTTATGTTTCCCGATGGTTTATTTTCCTCAGATATTAGTGAAGATGTCCGTTTTAAAACTGACAACAGTTACTCTGGTTTGGCAAGCAGTGCATAACTGTTTAATTACCTCTTTGCTTGTTTTCTATATTTTTATTTAATGGATGCATGCCATTTGGCTCTAGGTTAACCTCATTTTACTTTTTTAAAGGGTTTCATGCCCAGAATTGTTGGTTTGGACTGTGAGCTTCATTGATTTGAAAATGTTTGAGCTGTTTAGTGAACCATCACTGAATTCCACAGTGCCGATGGAAAACATGACTGATTTCTATTGTTCATCTAAATTAACATAATTACCAACAAACACTGTAGATCTATTTTGGTCTTGTTATGTTTCATAGCTCCTCAATGAAAAGAACAGTATTAATTCAAACAAGGAAAGGCACATAGGAAATGTCTTTCAACACACGATTTCTCAAGCTTAAATGAAAGCCTACAAGATATTTTATCCAGAAACCATGTTTGTGTAACATTTAGTTTTGGACAAATAAATCGATTCAAGCATGCTCAGCCAGTTTGTATGGCATACACTTGTGTTTTCAGAGATTCCTCATTATTTGAACGGTTGTTTTTCTACAATGTCTCCTACATTTGCAATACTTTATTTATGATTACAGGGTTATTAGCATATTAGCTTTTTGGCAAAATGTTTGCTCTAAAATGTTATAGGTTCAGATTTTGGATTTAATACATTTGTTCATTTATCCATTTGCATTTGTTATTACCTGTCTATGTTTAAAATGGGACAATGTCTAAAACATATTCTAAACGGTTTAATATGAAACACGGTTGAATTTGAAATATTTCCTACTGTGTCTCCTCCATAATAATACAGCTTCAGGCTTTTGTAAGATCATTACTACTGTGACAGCATCTTCAAGCCCTCTTCTAATGGAGCAGTGGTGTATTGTCTTCTGAGGTGAAAAAATGGCCTTAGGGCTTTTTTTGTGCTTGATGTGAAGTGTTCACTCTCATTAGTGTTTAATGATAGAGTTAAAGTCCAGCATATTTGAAAGCAACTTCGATTCGGCTTTGTCCATATGTCTTCAATAATATTCTAGGCTCCCATTTCTAAAATGGATTGTATTATGAATCCTAATAGTTCTACTAAGGCTGGGTGATATATGGTCTGATCAAAAAGAAAAAAAATCTGATCTGATGAGAATTGAAATCGATTTTCCCCCTACAGATACTAATGTAAGTTTGTCAAACTTGATTCAGGACGTGTGAATTAAATCAAGGTAATCAAGCTAAGCTACCACTACTGTTGCCTTGTTAGCAGCATATTTAAACTCTTATCCTCTTAAGCCCTGAGGCCTATTTTCCGAAAATCCTATACTTTTACTTTTTAAGGCATTTCTCAGCTTTTACAAGGCCTAAAAGGCAAATCTTGGTATCAAAATGAAGATAGGTTCTTGGGTAGTGGTGTGGATGAGTTAATTTGACAGTCAAGAACACTGGGTAAGAGTAATTGATGTTGGAATGGCCAAAAAATGAACTCCGCCTAAAAAAAAACCACATGTTTCCTCCAATATCTCCTTATTTTACTTATAACGAAGCAAATAAACACAATCAATTGTAACCACTACATGTCAAGGACATCTGTAGCAAGTTTGGTGTCCATACTACAAGAAACTAATATTCTGTACAGGTTTTGATTGAACAAAGATCAGGCGTAATCCATGTTGGCACAGTTTGGCACAATTTGGCACAATAATTGAAATATGGAAAAATCTTGTCCAAAGCTTCAGCTACGTTCATAGTCTTCTTTTCTTGCTTATGGGACATGATTTCAGCAAAAAACTCCTAAAGAAACGCTGTAAAAGGGGGGTGGAAGCTCATTTACGCCATCTTGCTGCGCTTTTGGGAACCTTTCATTCACAAATGCTTTCGACGTCGAGCTTCTGCGTGTCCCTACCCCCCGACCATCTGTCCAATCCGGGAGCTCTATACATCGCTGGAAAGCTCTGATTCTGAGGAAACCAATCAACTCAACCATTTTGAGACTGACTGGATCGCCGACGAATCACACGACGCGCAGCGTGGAGAGACGTGCTCTTACGCACGGGGAGTCATTCCATATTTGGTGACGTAATGGCGCCACAAAGCTAAAGAAACCATCCAAAATGGTGTTTGCACGAAGCTATTGACCGGACATAACAACAAACGGACTTTTATCGCTATGGAAATAACTTTTTGTTGAAAAACGGCAAAGGTAAGACAAGATTTACATGCTTGCTTGGTTTTCGCTGGCGTTTTTTCGTGGAACTTTCGCTCCCTGCTCTGAAATACTTCATACAATGTTAATGAGTTGCATATCGCTGGATTCAGCTGGTTGTTGGCTTTCATTTAATGTAATGGTTTAGGTGTTTCCGTTTATATTGTGGATACATATCGCACATAAACAAAAACGTGGTCATGAATTATACTCCGGACATGTTGTTGTTTATTTGCATGGCGTTCGAGCTGTGGTTAACGGATATGAAATTGAATTAGATACGTGTTTAGAGGAGTTTCCGCTGAACACAACAGTATTTAATATGTGTGGGTTATTCTCAGGGTTCGTGAGCTATGAGTGAAAATGTAACGCACAAGGGGGCAAGTCCCCGGTACCGGGGACTCTCGGGCTTAAGAGGTTAAACTTCATTTCTACTGTTCTGACTATAAAAGAGCATCCCGGCTACACCCATATCTTGTCGTTAGGGGTTATGTGCCCTGGGCCGTCACCCAGGACAGATTGGCTTTTACACTTACAATCCTTGCCACCTCTGGTGTGAACTCAGTATATATTCACACCATGCCTTTATAATTGCACAACACGATGGATTGTTTTCCATTCTTATCAAACGGGATGCAGTTTGTAAATAGTTGGGTTGTTTTTTTGTCAGGCCTACTTTGGCTCCCTCAGTCTGGGGAATTATTCTGTGCTCACTGCCATCTTCTTTGTGTATCTATTTAATAAATGCAAGGTCGAAAAACTGAGCTAACCTGACCCTAAGGAAGCCGGGAGGGGAGATTTGGCAGATGTTTAAAGATAAAAATTATTTTTCTATAAAAAAAAAAAACAATGTAAAGTACACCTTTGAGTTAATTGATAAAATCAATTTATCTCAAGACCCTAAATTCTACTCATCTAATAATGGAACTAACAACTTTGTTGTTATTGCAACCAGGTTGGGTGTAAGAAAAATAATCAAATTTGGTACATTGGGTCTGTCAAATAACCAAAACTAAAATAACTATTGTCCTTATCACCAGTTCCCCCATGTACCCACTTTGAATCAGCAGCTCCTTGTTTTCTCTTTCACAAAAAGTGAGTTTTAGGACCTGTGCACGCCCTGTCATATCCAGGGAATAAAGCTTACTTCCTTTCTATGATCTATGTACACGGTTGGGATTAAGGCAGTGGTACAGTTTCAAGAGCTTCCACAATTGCACCGGGAACTGAAAATAACCGCTGTAAAACTGTACCTAGGCAGAATTAAATATTCAAAATGATATCAGAGAGAAGAAGCCTGTAGCCACATATCTCCTTCACTCTTATGAATATTTATGCATCTGCAGTTGGTTCTGGAGCATACCATGGTGTTGTGGAGCAGCGTCTGTTTCTGACTGTTTGTGAGTGGGCCATCTGTGGTTTCCTCATCCAAGAAAGCTTTCTTGGCTTGTGTTGGGGACATTCAGACGTTCATGGGAATCCCATATCAGTGAGAAGATCATAGCATTGAAATACATAAAGCTTCCTGTACTCATAAAATAATATAATTGTTTAATAGTATTTACCATGTCTAAGGATTTATACTGCGCTAGTCATTTTGAAGAGAGCCGACAGCAGATTGTTACTTGTGCTTGTTGGTCAAATATCGGTACTCTGCTTTCAACTTGCACCTCCAGGCATTACTCAGAATGGAACAGGCGTTCCTTGTTCAGAGCAGCCACACTTTACAAGTAGCTCAGGAGTGGCATATCCCTAGCACATTGAGCCAGAATAAAGAAGTCATAATGAATCACAAGCCTGCGAACCCTCTGGTCTGTGACTAATGAAATTCCTCTGTGTTCATGCATGCACAACATACACAATTTTAATCATTATTGCTTGGTCTATGGCCTGTGGGTAAGGATATGAGCAATTATTATTTTCATTGTGGCAATGTTATGAAACCTGTCAGTTTGTTTTGATTACATGCATATGAATGATATTAGATCTTAGGTATACTTGGGATGATCAAGGTATCTCATAAGCTATTGATCTTTCACTGCATTGAATATGAGGGAAAAAAAAGGTATTGCTGATTTTTTTATGAAGTGGTTTTGGGGGTTTTAGAAACAAACATGACACGCAGACTATAAAAAACAACAACATTAGTTTGCATTGAGGAGCACTTAATTTTTTACATTATCAATGCCACCAATATTTCTATTCTGCATTCTCCAAATTTGATGATAGCATCGTTAGCATACCTTAATGTATATCAGTAGCTGACCAGTAGCATTCAGAAAAAAATATTATAAGATATAAAATATTTATATAAAATATATATATTTATTTTTAGAGTGATTTTGGGTTGTAATATAAGCAGAAAATGAAACAGTCAAAGCTTCTTGATTCGAATTTACTATAGCACATATTAGCCTAGAAAACCTTGCAGATCTTAATATTGATAACTCTAAAATAGTAATAGATTGGAATAGATATTAGTTATATTTTTTTACATTAGTCAATACTAACTAAGAATTATGGGAATAATCGTTAGTTGCAGCACTACACACTTGTTGACAGAAAGAACATGTTTTGCGATGCATCATGGTGAAATGGCCAGGGTTCGTGTTTGGATCTATTTTTGAATAGTTTTCTGTTGTAAAGGCTGTGTCCTTTACAGTTGTGTTTCAGCTGTCATCGTAAAACCCAGTCGATCATGTTGTTCAAACTCCATCAAAGGTGTTCTATACAGCAAAAAGACAACTCAAGCCCAACATTAACCAATACTGGCTCCAATCGCTCCACTAATGTAAGCAATCTGCTGAGGAAACAAAGCAATTGATCTGAGATACTGGCCTTGAGACGAACACAAATTAGAGAACAGCCAAGGACATCTCATTTGTTCTGAGAGTATGTGAGTTTTCGTGTGTGTGTGGAGGATTTAAAAAAAATCAGCCGCATTTACTTTCTCCTTTTGGCTATAACTCTTTTCAAGAGTGATGTGCTAGTCAGCTATGTAGGGACAACATATTACTGTAGCTCATCCACCAGAGTTGAACCAGGGAATTCATAGCTACATCAATGTGTCAAGCAGTCGGGAACGCTCCGCAGAGTGTGTGGCATATTTCACAAGGAACTGAGTGCTGCCAAAATCAACCAGCAGCTTCCTCTTCCTCTGAAACACACTGATATGCTGTGTTGGCTGAGTCCTCTTTTACATCAGCCCATGTTGCCACTCTATGTTTTCCTACATTCTATCTCCTCCTTGTCATTAGTGTCATCTGACACCTAAATTTAGCATTTAGTTATTCAGGAGTAATCCCAAGACATTCATAAATCTCCATGAGGGACTAAGACGACTCTACTGTTAATTCTAGTTTAGCATGTTCGGTTTTTTGATCCATTCAAGCCATTACAACAACCCCTGTGCACATAGAGTATCTATCTAAAATCCGATGTATGCTCCGCCATACGGACTCAATTACAACACCAGACCTTTCTTTAATGTGATGGTGTGCTCCATCTTTTTGCCCTTCATTGTGGTGAAAGATTTCTGGATGACTAGGGACATGTCAGAGCTGCAGTGCGGTGCTCACTCATCATTTCAACCGCACAGACCTCCAGCCTTCAATGTGACATATGAACGCCATTATCACGTACACATGCCACTGAGATGAAATTACTTCTCCAGACTGTTCAACATGATCCTGGTGTTACAAAAATGCTGCATTCATCACCTCTTCTGTAATTTTTCATCATATAAGAAAACATATTCAAATAAGTATAGTGATGAAATGGTTGTTGCTCTCATCACATCTCCGGCTTTGAGTTCTGAAGCATTACCAACTCAACTCACTGAAATTTTTCATGTGTATTCCAGAGAGAACAGCATGAAGCTATTTGCTTGTAGTAACAAAGGGATGCATAACAGGACTGACTTCACTAGTTTGAGCTGGTGCATGTGTTTGGAAGGTGCAGGCCTTTTCTTTGCCAGGAGTAGCTAGAAAATCTGCTTCTGCTAATGAGGAAAGGAGTTTTTGTTTCAATTTTTTTAAGTGATAGATATTAGCTGCATTACCATCCACCTATTTTTATGCACATTTGAAACATTGCATCAAAATCCCTGGATGGAAACAATGGAAATGCACATAAAAAATTAGGAATAGGATTTTTTTAAGTTCAAAACTCAATCTAATGTTACAAATACAAAAATATTTTTAAAGAACAATTGCTCCATTTCTCTAGAATATCTCTAAAAATGCAATAGCACATTTCTTGAATGATTTTCTAGAAAACCAATATACTTTTTTAAAACATTTTTTGTTTCATTATTATCAACATGAGCTTAATTATACATTTTCCCCCTTTTTTGATGCTCTTTCAAGCATGTGAGTCACTGAAGGGCTTGTTTGAAGTCCTGCCATTTTTTTATCTAAGGGTGAGTGCCGACTTTTTAGGTATTCACTGGTAGAATATTGCAGTATCCTCATATTCACCTCTGGAGTTTTTCCAAAATCAAAGATGATATCATAGCCCTCTCCTCTGTCACAGTATCCAGCCCTTCAGACACCCACGTGTAGTAAATGTTTTGAGACAAGTAGCTATCGCATGGGTACACATAAATACGCTCGTATTAGGGATATCAGGGATTTATTTACGAAAGGTTTTCCTTTTTGAAGACATTGCATTGTTTGTTATAAGATGGCATTTGGAAATCATCTGAAGGGTAATGTATTCATATCAGTGACTACACTGTCCATTGCCACTGAATGTGGGCTGATATTCTGAGGACACTACTTAAAGTATATAATCACCTTCCAAAATAAACAAACCATACTGTTAATGATACTTGGAGCCATTTAACACAGCAGCATCCAAAAATAACCTTTCAGAGCCTTTTAAAAAGTAACTATTTTAACAGGTGCCCCCCTTGTCAGGAGGTTTGCTACTGACCAATCGGTTTTCCTGAAGTTAATCCTTAGTCTGAACGGATCCTGTTTCCTGTCAATTATCATGGCCTGGTGTTCAGAGACTTGTTTTGTTTATAAGCCTTGTGGAGAACAGCTGGCCTGTTTAACCTTCACATGAAATGCCATAGTGTCCTAAAACTATGATAATAAGAGCCCTGTGTGACTCT